>JARKIA010000122.1:0-524797 GCA_029289565.1 Mycena galericulata | reverse complement strand
CTATGGTCCAAACCTCGCGGGATGAGACGCCTAGGTACACCACATCGGTTTTATGTGTCTAGATTCCGCTGACGTAATATTTCAGATTCCGTGGTAAGATCGGACCTCCCATATGGATGTGTAGGCTCAATGGTTCCACAAGACACGCTCGCCGCTGTACTCTATGTACTCGGAAACAATCGCAGGCGTAGCTATCCTCCGCGCGTTCGGGGCGTCTTCGAAATTCCTTCGCGATATGCTGCGTTGCGTCGACACGGTCCGTCAAGCGCAAGTCCAATAACCCGATAGCTAACGGTCTACATAGAACTCCAACCCGTATTACTGGCTCTGGGGAGTGAACCGCTGGCTTTCGGTGCGTTGGTACATATCGACGCGGCTCGCGGCCAACAGATCCGCTTCAATGTTCTTTGGAGCGTCATCATGGGCGCAATCGCTCTCGTGGCCGTCCTCGATGGGAGCATTTCGGCTGCTTTGGCTGGTTTCGCGCTTGGCTTCGCAAACACGATAGCTGGCGATCTGCTGTTCCTCGTAAGAGACAATTACCATCACCCCGTTCTACACCTACAAATCATACTCAAACTCGCTCCCGCTGGCACTCGCACTTCCCCGCTCGCCGGGCAGCCACCCAAAGTCGAAGCCCCCGGGGGCGGAGGAGTTGGATTCGGGGGACGAGGTGGAGGCGGAGGCGGAGCGGAGTCGTACGGCGTGGAGAGAGGCGGCGAGTCGCTAACCCGTTCCCGTTCCGGCGAGCGCATGATGGGCATCGCGTAGCGCGGGCCCTCCATCTCCCTCCCCAGATCAAGTTCAATATCCAGAGCCCCCAATCACGCGCATACGCCGAGGGGAACACGACGACCCCTTCGAGGGGCTCATGGCCGACGTCGTTCACGGTGGAGAGGCGGCTGAGCGCGGCGTCGAGCTCCGCGGGGGTGAGTGCGTCGGCGTCGGCGTCTTCTTCCGTTTCTTCTCCTCTTACGCGTACTTCTTCGTCTTCCGCGTCTCGGCCGCCAAAATCCATCTCCAAATTCAAAAACCCGCCCGCGGTTAAGTCGATATCCAACCCCAATCCCTCTGCCTCCCGCACCGGCCCCAGGCGCACCCGGGGGCGACGCGGGCGCAAACCGCAGCACGTCGCCCACGAGGGAGGACTTGCGGAAGCGGCGGCGGCACTGGGCGTCGCGCGTTTTTTGGCGAGGGTGCTGCCGATGCTGACCCGGACGCAGAGGAGAACGAGGCAGAGGAGGAGCCGCGCGAATGCGTGTACGAGAGCTCCAATTCTGGCTCTGCGTCGGTGCTGGACGAGTACGAGAGGTCCGGCGCGGAGGTCTGGCGCGTCGGCCGGGCGGCCCAACTCGACGCGGAGGCTGCGGGTGAGCACTGCTTGTCGTCCGTGTCCGTGAGGCCGGCAAGTGTGGCGAATGCGATGTATGCGAGGGCGTCGTCGTCGGGTGGTTGCCCCTCTGTAGCTGGCTACGGGACAGGCGACTTGCTCGGAACGGGCGGCGGAGGAAGCGGCAGAGGCTCGTCTTTGGTGGGCTATTGTACGACGTACAGATTAAATCAGATTTGAAGATAAAGAAAGAAAAGTCAACCCACCTCCTCATCGTCTTCATCGGAGAGATCGAGGAACGTAGATGGCACGGTATGCTCGATATCCCACGGCTCGGCGGGGAGACCTGCGCCGACGTGATCACGACGGACCTGGCGTCGATGAGCGATAGTCACTAAAATGAACAAGTTAAATGCCTTTGGGGGCACGACTATCATCTTGGCGAGTGTATCGAGAGACGGCAGCGACCAGCGGGCCCGGAACGCAGGCTTTACCCTCGGATTTGCCGGCGCGTTGACCTTGCCCGCCGAAGGGGTCGTCGTCGAGCAGGAACGACGAATCGGAGGAATTCGGAGTCGTTGTCGTCGCCGGGTCGTCGTACTGGGCGTACTCGTACGCTGCGAATGACCTGGGTAGTGTCTTGTAGTTGCGGTGACCTTGGGGTTAGCCATCAACTAACGCGCGTCTCGTGTTCTGTGGCCGCCATCCCCACTCCCTCCGCGGTCAGCACTCGACGTCCCGCCCCTTGCGGCCTGCTCTCACCCTTTCCCCGGCGTCCCGCATCCCACGCCCTTCACCCCGCCCGCACCTTTGCCCACGCCCCGTACGAGTGGAAACGCCTTGCCTACCCGCCCGCCCCACTTCTCCGCACCCCGCGCGCCCGGTGCACCACACGGGTCGTTGGGGGTCGTGAGCCCTGCTCTGGAACGCCGCCGACGCCCCGCTTGCGGTCGGCGACGTCCGGAGCGGCCTATAAAAGGCGGACTTTGGGCGCCTACCGCCCTTTCGCTCTTTACCTCCAACCACCACCATGGCGTATCTTCCGCCAAACTCGACAGCTATCATCATGCCGCCCTCCGCTTCTGACCGACCCGGCGGGTTCTACACGTACTTCGACCCGACGTTCTCGATAGCGAAGATGGGGCGCTCCAACGATCCAGCACGGCGCAAACTGGAATGGGCGCGGCAGTGTCGGGGAGAGGCGCAGATCTGGTTGCCCTTTTACTGGGAAGTGCCGTTCGCGGCCAAATTTGGTGAGCGTTTCATTCAATTCTGTGTTCCACTGACCATTTTTCAGAACGTCTAATTCACCACCACTACCAACGCGCGGGGGCTTGGCTAGGCCCGGTCAGATGCACATTCTGCGGCGTCAATCATCGAGAGAAATACTGGTTCCACGGATATTCTGAACTTATACGGTTTATCATGACGGTCGAGCACTACTTGGGTGTCTTGGGTTGGCCCATCATCATGTAAGGATCAAACTTTACTCTCCTTATCCAAATGGCTAACAGATTTGTCAGGAGGAGCTTGTAGCTACAGTATTGTACTAGAATTGGTCTGCCAACGAAGTGAACGGGACGATGGGTTGGCTGCGAACTCATCGAAGTGCGTGGGCATGAAATCACTCTGTCAAATGTATGCTCATGTTGCTAGCTAAAAGTGCGGACACGCCGCCGACCCCGTCGGGCGGCAGGGGACGGTGCGCCCCTCAGAGCGGGAGAAGAGGCGGGCTGAGACGCTGCCGGCGGCGGATGTGGTACGCCGCTGGATTCCAGGTATATCTTTTCTTTATTTTATCTCGGCATATCACTTATTTCTTCTGACCGGAAGACTTCACCCGCTGGTATTCGATTCGGCGTTCAACTACTGTGAGTACTTCATTATCCCCTCGGGTCTGACGGTTCAATCAGCTCGTTCGTATATCACTTTACCTGACTTGGCGTCGGAGGCGACGCTCGGTTTGTAGATTTAGACAGGAGTAAGAACCCCCATGTATGTTTCTGGCTGAGGGAGGGAGAGGGAGCGGGAGCGGGAGGGCCCGGCGGCGTACCCGCGAGTCTGACCCCGCCGCCGTTGTCTGTGAATAGTGGGAGAGGGAGCGAGGGTATGTTTCATTACTCCTTTTTTCGTGCTTTTCTACTGAGGGAGGAAGTAGAATATTATAATAAATCACTTCTGAGGAGTAATTATGTGATTTTGAGTGACGAGGCCGTACCGGAGGTCGGCAAAGGTTCACCTGGAGGTACACCTTTGGCTGCACCCGCGGGTACACCTTGAGGTGCACCCCAGGGTGCCATGGAAAGTTGGTCTTTCCGCGCCCCTTTCCGATTATGGGTATTGTTTTCCTTTCATCCCGCCTGAAAGTGGCGTGAAAAGTTGTACTATAATACGGCCTTTCTGCCGCTTTTATTTTTTTCCTTTCCTTTGAGATGAAAGGAAGGCGGAATGGGGTTCATTAAGCTCCCCTTTCCCCCGGTTGTATTTTTGTTCTTTCAACTATGGTGAAAGGAAGGTTGAAAGTTGATCTTTCACCCGGCCATTCTCTTTATGTTGATTGTCTTTCAATCTGAGGAAAATGAAAGGGGTGCTGAAAATAGTTCTTTCATTACCCCATTCAGCTCAATTGATTGTTTAACAATCCGCCGACCTTTCTCTTTCAGCGGAATTTATTTCTTTCCACTTACGTTGAAAGGTTCGAATATATAACTACTTTCCAACACTCAGAATGTCAAAAAGATTCAAGTAATTTCCGACAATCTGAAAGGAATGTAGGTAGTATAACAATCCATATCGCATTTAACAGGGCTGAGAGATTCCCTTTTTAGGTGTGATGGTCAATGGTGTACACCAGTACAAGCCAATGCGTTAAGTTATTGTACATGTGTTTCCCTAACAACAGGAAAAACCATGTACGATGGACAGATGTATCCGAGGCCACGACTGGTTGTATCTCTTTGGCAAGAACTGTTCTGGTATTCATAACAATATTAACTCGCCCGAGGGCAGATTCAGAAACGCGTTCTGAAGGGGAACACCCCTGAGGAATTTGCACCAAACTGGTGCAGTCCGAATCTTCATACTGTTTGTTCGCAAAACAGGCAAGGAGTAAAGTCAGGCAAATCGCCTGCAGTACTAGAGCTATCTTCATGGTGGAAGCACAGACGAAAGTGAAGAAAGTAGTTGACGCCTGTTTGCAGTCGAAACCCCGATCCCACTCCTGATCGCGATCTATCGCTTCATTTACAAATATGAATATCGAATACAAATTGTGGTACAAGTCATGCACTCCAAGTCATATGCGAACTCGCTGGATACCGAGGTGCAATGCGAGCTTGTGGATCGCACCTACAAATATTTTCCAACTTATATGAACACAGTTCACTTCCGACCAAAATTGAGCCATTCTCATGGACAGTACCCACTAGTCCGATCCTGGAGGTATTGCCGTATGTGCCCGGACCTATGATAAGCACCAGCATGCCAGGAATGTGCAAGACGCTGACTGCGGCACTGGCGAGTATGATCGGATCATGCTCGTTCGTGTGTTGCGGGTAAATAGTCCACAATTTGAATGGTTGCTTGGTCGCCATCGTTGGGGAAATTACGACCTCTAGCGAGTTATGTCGAGTCCCCAGCGTAATCTTCTTGGTAGACTGAAGCCCTGGCATCGTCAAGGTACCCGACATATTATCGTATTTTCCTCCATGAGACCCGCTGCTGTTGCGAATGACCACATCGAACACTTTGCCGCGCAGAAGTGGGTTTAACAACCACTCTCCGGGTTTGAGACCGCCAGGTCGCCCAAAATTTGTCGCATTGCGCGCGCTATCAAGTGACAACGCGGCAGCGGACTTTTCCGGAGGGGCCGCGACCGACAATTCGAAGCTAATGGTAGAGGTGCTGGGTGCCGACGGGCCGAAAACATTCGATCCGGAAGGTTCCACTTCGGTAAAATCCGTCCCGGCGACTTCCGGCCACTCTGAAACAGTAAGAGGTAATCCGTCTATTGGCACCTCGTCGATTGAAGGCGGAAGATTGCGCGCGCTATCGGATTTTATTTTTTCGTCGATTTGAGCACGAGTAACCTGGAGAGGTCGCTGAAGTATATAATCCAATGGTTCACCCAAGCTGCCCAGTATTAGAGTTGACCAAGCGACGGGAAGATGACCATCGTGCTTGTTATGTGTCTCGGCTGTGACGTAGTTTCAATCCGAGGGGGGGTGTAAGGTCGAAGGAATTTGCGTCATGGTTCCATTGTATTGGGTCTCCATTGTTGGTTTTAAACAGATGTATCAGACTTCTTTTCCGTATATCTGTGAGGAGTATAACTTTCGCATGAAGGTCAGAATGGGGTGGAACACGGTAACGTGACTCACTCATTACAGAAAGAAAAATACACACTGATAGGGGATCATCAAGCTAAGAAAATCCAAGCTTGCCAAACATTATTTTGGGTATCAAAGTAAATGTAAAAAATATGAAACCTGCCCCGAGGCCGGAAGTAGTGTCACGTGACACCCGTCATCGAGAAAGATCACTGACCTACCCGCGACTAATACTTCACCTAGTATGTATCCGAAAAAGCGAGACGGCGACTCCAAAACCTTCTATGAAACCACGAAAATCTTGCTAAACAAGATAATCTTCTTACCCTAACTTGGCGAGCGGGAATCAATTTTCCCCTAAATTAGCTGGGACTCAGAGGAACATTATGTGAACTTTGTACATAAATTCCCTCATTAATTCCCTCAACAGCTCCGCATGCAACGGTTGAAACCAGATTGGCTCCAACCATCACGGCTTGCAACCGGTTTAAACCGGAACCATCATGGCTCGTTGGTGATACGCGCGCTTGACGGGCGGCGCAGCTGTCTGGCAGCTGAATTCCATCTGAAAGCGATGTTACGCGCCCATCTGTTGGCCAGTTGCTTTCCACCCCGGGCATACTTTCATCCTTTCAGCGTTGTCCAAATTTTATATTGCATGGCACTGGATGTAGACCTAATCAAACAATTTATATCTCGCACACATTTGCGCGGCGGCTTGCCATATCGCGACCGCCGCGACGGCTCACCATGACGCGAGAATGACTTCCACTTTCGCTGTCAAGTCCAGATTTGAAGTCAGAGTTGGAAGATGCCGCGATGTCTTCACTGGGTTCCTGTGGAGCACTATACCTACTATGGGACATGTTCTGCTGTCAGACAGTGGAAAACACCGAAAATTGAACTAGTGAATCATTTTGAGATGCTTAGAACAAATCTTAATACACAGAGCCCTGCGGAATTGCAACGCGAATTGAATGAGCCTATTCCCAGAGAAAACTGTTCAGAATTGAGCTTGAAATCACTGTTCTCGTGAAAACTTACAAAAAAAAAAAAACGGGCCGCGCCCTAAGTTCTGCAAAGAGCTGTAAGTTCTTCTCTCCTCACCACAAAATTCGCTCCCTTGGATAGGCTTCCAACAGTTCATTTGATTCGTCACCTGGATGTAATATTTGAGACCCACTCTTCTGCCTCCCTTCTCTGCGACTACGTTATATGTTTACACCTGGATGGAACACCATCCTTTGGGAATGACAACCTCCCACAAATATGTGATGATTTGGCGACCATTGTCACTTGCCAGCGGAGCCGCGGAGGCATCCATGGACACTGCGATCCACTAACACCGCGAGAATTAACCCACTAACCTACTGATTTGACCGTATGGAATCTTCAACAACGGGAAGATCAGAGTCTGGCGTGTCATGGAGAGGTGTGTCATCGATGTCCATTGCGCTACCCTCCGAATCCTCAGCCTCCGAAGATGCGGACGGTGTCGATCGTGAATGGGAAGAATTGTTCATCTCGACATCCATGGAGTTCTCAGATTCGGAGGATTGCTGCTCCAGCTGGTCCGTTCTTTTATAGTGGCGTCGGGGGTGCTTCTCGCACGCAGTTTACCACAGGTGGGTTTGCAGTGGCAGATTTTCTTTTTTGACTTTTTCCCCATGATAAAGACAGCTGCAACAGTGCTAGGGTGAGCATTTATTCAACAGTCTGAGCATAGATTGTACCGACATCAAGAAGAGAGGAAAAGTCGGAATGAAGGATGTCGGACGGGCAAAGGATGAGGTCCACGTGTTTGAGAGCAACAGAAGATCTCGTGTGAAGCAGGTACCAGATATGAGTGTTATCGGTGCCGGAGAGGTTGAGAAAATCAAGTGCAAGGGCTGAGGAAGGTGGAAGCGAAGCGAAAGGATGGCAGCCGAATACGGCATTATCAGCGGTGATCGCCGCGTACACCGCCACAATATGGCATCAGGAACACGATAAGATTGAGATAAGACGAGAAAAATATGTTTACACTGTAGTTTGAGTCGTAAAATGAAGATTGAGCCAATCCACATTGAGTAAACCGTCAATTTCTATCCCCGCCCCATATGTTTAGTTAAACGCGAAGATCAAGCTGATCTCACAATTGAGGACCGCAAAAGAGTCGCAGGAGGCCGTTACAAAGGCCAGAACTCTCAATGACGAAGCGGCAGAGACTATATTAAAAGATTCAGGCTTACAAAAAGTCCTCGTCATTGAACTCCTTGTAGAATTCCTTGACGAATACATCCCGACAGCCCATCCAACCGACGGAGAATCGTGTCAGAACGCAATCGAACATGGGGTCCCTTCAACGCTTATCGATTTGGCGTGAGGCAGCTCTTACCCCTGCTTCCCTCGCGTGAGCCAGGAATGCAGCAGTCAACTATAAGATGTAGACGAGGTCAAGTTTGATGGTGTCACAGAGCGAGCAATGAACAGTCAATGCGGTTCTCAACGACTCCCATTGGACTTTGGCAAGCTATAGAAAAGGAACATGGTACCCCATTGTGACGATCATGGTCTCACCCCTGCTGGATATGACTACCAGTGGGTCTGACCTGCCATTACGGTATGGAGGGATAGAGATGACATGCTCCTCAAGGAAGGACACAATACGAAAGTCACTCCAGCTCTCTACGGATAGGTGCCCAGGCAGGTATTCGAGATCTCCAGAGTGGAGCCAGGGCCCGGGACAGGGCTGAGGAATGCCGTAGTCAACCCCAAAGACGGAGAGGAGCACAGGCTAAGAAGTTTGAGTTCAGGCGGTGGCATTGTCTTATCGTCAGTGGCAGGCTGAGCCAGGACAAGAGAGACAAACACCGAACAAACAGACCACGCTCGTCGCCGTAATGAATTTAGAGCGTGTGGTTTCGGGTGTTAGGTCCCTGAACAACGAGCCGCCGGTTGTGCATATGCCCACCGTCGCCTCCACCGCCGCGCCGCACAGACCCAGGTTGTCTGTGCGGATGTGAGCCGTTGCCATTTTTTTCTTTCTCTCTAGTGCGACATCCAGGAGCATCCAGGTCATTTTGCCTCCCAAAGCCTCATCCTGCCTCGTAGTGAGACCCACGAATGGGATCTCTCTAACGAGTATCGCTTCGCTCCCCAGTTCGTTGTGCTCACTGCTGCTCAGCTAGTGTTGTTCGGGTCGGGTCGGGCTTGAAAGCCCGGGCTTGGGTCGGGTCGGGTAGGGCTTGGGCTCGTCAAAATCCTGGGCCCGACCTGACCTGGGGGGTCGGGCCCGGGTCGGGTCGGGCTTGGGCTCAGGCCCAGGCCTGCCTATATAAGGCAATGAGTAAAAGGGAGTTTTATGGCTGCTATTATTTGGTGAACTTGAACTATCTATCCCTTTACAAGGAGAGTATGCCCTATACTTAACTCTTCTTACAGCCCTTTGCGGAACATAGGGCGCGGCCAATTTTTTCCCCATTTTGGGACATTTTTTATCTTTTCGACCATTTCCCTCGCCGCGCGCTCATTTCTGAATATATCGTTCTGAAAACTATATGAGCAATACCACAACGAGATTCTGGAGGTCCTCTCGTGCTTCAATTTTTTTTATTCGGCCTATATAAAATGTACTCCAATATAATCATCTTTAAAACACCACAGGACGAGCACCCAACGAGTATCACGCTCACCTGGGACCAGAATATGCCAGAGCATTGTGTCTGAGAAGTGGGTGTTTTTGTTGGATTCAATTACATCGTTTACGTGGTATAGGACCCACAGATAAAATCCGGCGACGAGGTGACCTCCTAAATACTTGTAGATATGCCCTAATGAGACCCCAAAATAATATATTGCCAACTCCCCCTCTGGGAGGAGATTTCCATATAAACATGATTATATTGGAGTACATTTTATATAAGCCGAATAAAAAAAATTGAAGCACGAGAGGACCTCAAGAATCTCGTTGCGGTCTCGCTCATACAGTTTTCAGAACGATATATTCAGAAATGAGCGCGCGGCGAGGGAAATGGTCGAAAAGATCAAAAATGTCCCAAAATGGGAAAAAATTTGGCCGCGCCCTATCTTCCGCAAAGGGCTGTAATGGCGACGCGAGGTGCTTTATTGGCATCACGTGATGCTTTCGGGCAACTCGGGCGCAGCTCTGTTCAAGCCATTCCGGCATATATACATCTTGTAGGGTTTTTTCAGGCACTTATATTCCTCCATTGAAGATCTGAATGTGCCCAGAAATAATTGTGGTAATCAATTTATGGGATGAGCCAGGCCAAAATGTTTGGCTGAAGCCCGGGCCTGAGCCCGGGTCGCGGGTCGGGCAAAATCCCAGGCCCGACCCTGAGCCCTACCTGAGCCCGGCGCGGGTCGGGCCTGGGTCGGGCTTGAAAGCCCGACCCAAGCCTGGGCTTGGGCTTCAAGCCCGACCCGGCACATCACTATGCTCAGCGCTGCTTCTGCCCTAACGCAGCGCACGGACCTCGGATTCTGCCGGTTGATGAGATCAGCCGACAGTTCCGGCACCGCGATTGTCACTTGTGTTCACCTGGATTGAGACAACACTTCTCAGCACTTTCTTGGGCCTTGAGGGCAAATACACGGACGCTGGGCTTTTGGAGACTTGAACTCAAGATGTGAACCCACCTCTCTTTGTGAATATGTGGACAAGATGAGCCTCCGCTTCGCTCCGGGATGCAGGAGTGATTTTTTTTTTTTTTTGAGCAACTAACTTTGTTGCAGGTCAAATTATGGCCGTGCAAGGGCTTGGAAAAAGACATGAGAAGAGAAGTGGGCTTCGATCTCGTGCCGCTGGTTAGTTCCGCTGAAAAAAAGGCGCCACTACGGAGTTTTTCGAGATGGACAGGGAGCTTTATTTACCTCAGGAATGTGGGGAGCATTGCATCAAGATGTTTCAGGTGATGATTGACCCGGAGGCAGGATGCACGGCCCCGAGTGCGTGAACAGAATCAAATAATAATTGATAACCACAGCTTAGGAGAGAAAAGAGCGTACAATAACGAGACGTTCCAAGAACAATTGCATCACAAAATCCCGGAATTCAGATGGAACAGTAGCACGGATGGTCGGAGAAAACACCCCCGTCAGAATGGAGATAGCCAGGCAATAGTGCAGCAAATAGCTTGAATCCTATTACTTGACGGTGGACTGAACAGTAGAGAGATCCAGGATTGACATTGAGGGAGGCAGAGTGGCCCATGGCCAAAAGGATAGCAATCCAAACGAGAAGAGAGGTGCATTTATATTGAAAGAGTTTTGCCGGAAGCAGTACGTGGCCTTCCGGCAAGATGTATAAATTTACGCTGCGTCGTAGGCTGCAGCAACTGCGATCCGCTGCGGCCTGCAAGAAACGGGTCAGCTGGTTCGTCAGAAATCAAAAGGCCGTGTTGGGAATCACAGAAGGTTCAGGATGGGTGGATTTAGACCAAAAGGACGAGCAGAGGAAAGCAAAAGAGGATAGACTATATGGAGTAAGGAGTCAACATGTGCAAATTGATGAGCACCGCCGAATGAGCAAAACCTTAAAGAACGGTTAATGATGTACGGGCGATATACTGTCCAAAAGTTAGCTCCTACTTACATGGTTTTTGAGGACATCTTCCAGCAATTTGGGTGACACCTTTTTCCACCTTGGTTGCATCTTTCATTTGGGTTGCACCTTGACATAAGGTTACAAGTTTTTTTGTTCCCATCAGCATTGATGGTGTTTTGGTCTGATCCGCCAATCCGCCGGCTACCTGTTGGGCTCGGCATCTCTACCGCCTGCTTGAATCTGGGCCCTAGCTGCACACAATGAGGCAGGCCATAATTTTATGCATTTTTAACAGCCCTTAGAGCAATATTGATGGGGTGGTAGTGTAATCCCTTCGAAAACTGGTCGACTTCATGATCCCCGATTCTCCCTCTTACCCCATTCCTTCTTACTTCTTCTCTCATCCACATGCTACTGTTCTCCCGGTCCTTCCCTTTTCAGACCGAACTTCCCTACCTATCCCCTCTATGCTGATTCCCGCCTCAAACTCGTGTTTCAGGTCAATTCCTTTCCTATATTCGCTCTGAATCCGTGCCCTTGCCCGTGTTTCAACTCCAGATTCGAATTCTTCGACCGATTCCCGTGTCGTATGCGTGTTTCAGGTGGATTCCCGTGTCGTTTCCCGCTTTCCCAGTTTTGAATACTGGTGGTTCGCCATTCCCGAATTATCGACTCCCGAGTTGTAGCACCTGAATTTCCCGACTTCTTGTCCCGAGTCCGCCGTTTCTCCTATGGAACCGGTCACGTGTTTTCCCCAATCAAGCACCCAATTGGGGAGGAGCACCGCCCTTGAATGATCCGCCATATTTGGCCATTGTTTGGTTCGCAGGAGGGTCGGTTCCGGTTTTCGAAACCTATCTACATTTTTTCTTCGCCGTTATTCAACAAAGTTAAGAGACAGATTTGTAAGAAATATCCCAAAGAATAGTGCTATCATGCCGGATTTTTAGATTTGCAACATAGCCGCCAATAAGATCAAGGGCCTAGACATCCTTAGGCTGTGTGTCAAGTCGTGCCCCAAGCTCACAACGTTGGAAATCAGTGAGTATTCCATGTGACTGCCTTTCGCACTTCTAAGTGTCCTCACATCTCCCGACCACAGGCTGTGTCGTGTGGACCTTCTCCCCAGAATATGGTGGATTTTGCCAGGAATTGGGAAGTTTGTGGAGGAATACAGCTATACTGAAAAATTCGGCATGATAGAGTTGTGGCCTAGTCATATTTGTACAGATGTTTCTGCAAAACCTTGGGGATTCGAGGTGAATTGAAGGCGCTGATACATTTTGTGACAGCATGTCAACCTATAGGGACACACCTGCTGCATCAGGAAAAAACCACATGTCTGGGTAGCGCCCGGTAGCACCAGTAGTCAGGGTAGCTGGGTAGACAGGTCCCCACGGTGGGAGAACCCGGTAGCAGCCCCGCTAAAGCCTGGTAGCTCCCAGTAGATTTGGCACAGGCTCTCAGTAGCAGCAAGGTAGCAGTGAGGTAGCACATACAGTTTCAACTGATCACTTGAAACAATTGAAATAGTAGAAAAGCGATGTATTCAGCACATAGAATACATGCGGCTAACTAATTAAGATACCCTCGCACTCGCACTCATCAAGAATGAAGTCGGAGACCGCGCACAGGGAGGACGAACCCACAACTCCCCCCTAGTGAGCCGGTTCTATTGTGCGTCGCGTACGTCCACTTCTGCGTCGGCGGCTCGAGCGGATGACTGCGGATCTTGCGGGTGCATGTGGTGCCGCGCAGGGCAGGGCGGGTGTGTTCTTCGTGTGCCTGGGCGCTGGGAACACATTGTTGTCGTCGCGTTGCCGAAGAGGGCATGTTCTTGTCGCATTTGCGGTCGCTAAATATGCACGGAGAGAGATTTGTTAGTAACATATCTACTCGAGACAATGCAGGTGGCACAGACCAGATCCGGCCGTTTCAAAACGCCGTCGGTCGCAGAGCAGCTCAATTCGTCACTCGGACAGAGACGACAGGTGGGAGCTGGGAAAGTGTTAGTCACAAACAACGCAACGAATGAGAGGGGCAGCGTACATTGTGATGCCATCGACAGCGGGTTGGGGCAGGTGAGCGCAACATGAGGGGGGAAGGAGCTATCAAAGACACATTATGTTCGCGAGAAAGAATTGAGTGTCAAAACCTTGCGACAGTCTTGACGATCTTGACGGATTGAAGAGAATGGGATACAGTAGTCTTGACTGAGAAGAGTTTGAAGACCCCATACTTGATAGGGGAGTGGATGGATTGTTAGCACTAGAGCAGCTTGCAGCACATTCTCGACGTTGGTCGCGTTGTCGGGCTCCAAAGCCTCCGATAGATATTGCATGCCTTTGGATGAGATGTATGGAGGTGTATCTTGAGGTTTTGAGCACACACGGCCGACGTGGAGACCAAATCGCGGGGCGCTGGGAGACGAAGATGGGGGAAAAGGAAGAGAAACGACAGAAACCGATCAACCAACACGTGTTTGATGTGCAAACAATCACGCCATCTTTGCACGTGTCGGCGGACTTCGAACTGACTTGTCAGAAATTTTGAAATCGGACCCACAAGCTCCAAGTTCAAACCGGCCATACTATAAGCCTTGACCTCTAATAGTCTCTAATACATCATATACACCCTATCTATCCTCGAACTAAGACTCGGATGCCTCGAATATACCTTCTTTTTTTAGGACGGCTATCAGGGACTACTGATCCATCAGTGATGCACTACCAAGCACTACTGATTGACAGCACAGATGCTACCCAGAGCTACCAGCCCTACCGAGCTTGCAGTGGACAGCTACTGGCGCTACCGATCATCCAGAGCCCTGGCATGCAGCTACCCAGTAAAAACTTTTTTCCTGATGTGGATAACTCAAATATTCAGTTTTCCTACCTCATAAGGCCTTTATATTGTAGATGTGTCCAAAGGACCGTGGAATACCGCGCGAATGGCCTTCAGCGAGGCAAATTGGCTGAACTGTGACGAATGTCACACTGTTGTGACCGGTCATTTCGTTTCGATGCAATACACCGCCAACGGTCGCCCACATAGCCGCCAGCTGGAACCGTCACGCGTACCAGGTGCGATGATCAGCTGTGTGCCGGCCGCCCATCAGCTGTATATCGGCCGACGGAGCAAATGGGTCCACCATGGACCCAGCTTTCCTGAAAACCAGCTGGATAGCCAGCCTGGGTGCAAGCTGTGAGAGAAGGTGGTGGTTATTGGATGGCCCATGTAGTCTAAACTTTCTCACTCGGAGGATTGACGGAACGACCATATATATTGACCATAAAAAATTATATACGGGTATTTTTTACGGCTCCGCCTCCACCTCGGGCTCTTCCGCTGCGGCGGCGGGAGCGGAGGTCGCCTTGTCAGCGGCAGAGGCACTGATGGTGTCATCCACTTCGCGCTGGACTTCGTCGACAGCCTGGGTGGGGATGCTGTAATTGTCAACGCCGTGGGTGGCGCGGTCAGTCGAGAGGACCATCTCGAATGCCCTGAGATCAAGTCAGCAACGAACGAGTGGGAATATAATTGCTGACGCACTTGTTGAGCTTGCGAGCATTTCCGCCGGCGCGGTTGCGGATCTTGCGGAGGTCCGCATCAAGGGAGTCCCAGAACTTCGGCCCCGAGTCCTCGATGTAGACTTGGCGCTGGAAAAATAGATGAGATTGAATCTAATGAAGGAAAAACTGCAACACACCATCAGCGCGACGCGCGCGCACAGCTCGGGGGTGACGGCACATTTGGTGCCTTGGACGAGATGAGTGGTGAGGTCGAAGATGTTCTGATGCTCGCGTGCGGAGGCAGCGGGCTTCTTGTTGACCTTGAAGCTGGCGGCGAGCTATACAGTGATTAGTGGATAGATTGGAGAAGTAAGACACACGCACCGCTTTTTTTATCTTGGAGCGCAGCTGGGTCAGCGCGTCCTGGACGACGGCAACGAGCTTGGCGTAGTCGGCGGGGTTACGCTCAATGTTCGACGGCAGGTCGAAGCGATTGATTTTGATGATATCCTTCGCGTTCGCATTCAGATCACACCCCAATTAACGAAAGAAAACACACCAAAAGGATATTTTTGGCGACGGAGCCTTTGTAGGCACTCAACTTGGTGGAGAGGAGAATGGCAGCAGCATAGAAATAAATGTTGGTCTGGGTAGAGGTGAGAAAGGGACAACAAAGGATCAATGAAGGGAATACCTCAGTATCATCGCTGACTGCGAAGGGGGGTTTGCCGGCCTCGAAAGCATCCAAGCGGTTGTGGAGCGCGTGCAGACAAAGGATCATCTTTGCTCCTTGAACCGCGGGAGGGTCCTACGCCGGCAGAATCAGCAGCGGCTGGTCAGTGTCGAAGTAAATACGCACATTGATGGACTTAACGCTGTCCGCAATCTGCTCAGCGCGGAGGCGCTTGACTTCGCCGAGGCGCTGCAGCATTTCGACGACGTTGCGGCTGGTGAGGGAGAATACATTGGCAGGGAGCTGCTCGTCGTCGTCGTCCCCGTCGGAACCGGTATCGAGAGCGGTGTGGGGGCGCTTGCGGCTGGGGGCAACGGGGGTGGGCTCGTCCATCGCGTCAAGCATGGCGTCAACGCCACGGCGAGGAGTGGTAGGGAGGGGGGAGGAGGACATTGTGGTTGCTTGCTGAGAGATCAGAGAGAGCGAACGGGGAGGGCTGTTGGGATGTAAGGCTGGGTGTCGTCTTCAATGCCCTCGCTTAGTTGCATTTTGAAAAAAAAAATGACTGGCGGTTACCAGGGCACTTCCGATACATCGCCAGGGCACGTCCGATACATCGCAGACTCGGTTAATTTTGCACGCCACACGGATAGCTCCTGTATCTTGCATCGATGCCGCCGAAGGGAAGTGGCACAAGTTTGAAAGAAGCAGGTGAATTCAGAGACAGTTTGAGCGCAGACACAGCTTGAGTCCCATCTTCCAGAATTTGTCTTCAGGGCTGAACGCACGGAGGTTCAATGCAGGGTGTGTAATGCTGGTCTGCCGGAGGAGCGTCGCGTCTGGCTTCAGGCCAAGAATGGTGCAAGACATCTGAATTCTGATGAGCACAAGAACATGGTTGAGCAGTTGGAAGACGCACGAAGGATTCAGGAGCAGCTCGACAATCAGCGCCGCGCCGCCGTCGCGGAGAATGTGCCTATTCGGGTGGCGCAGATCCCCGGACCAATTGCCGTCCGACGGAGTACCAGCGGACAGGCGAGCGCGGCAGAGCTTGAGATGTGGGCCAGCTATGCGCAGGACGGAGCAGATTTCAGCGCTGGGGATATGGAGGACGACATGGAGGCGATGCACGAGAGGTTGGCACAGCAGGTCGACGTCTTTGGCTTGCTGGATCCGAAGGAAACGGCGGAGAGGCTCGGATTTGGGGGAGACGAGGCCATCGCAAGGGACTTGTTGCAGCTTGAGGCGGAAGACGACTTCTTGGCGGAGATTATGGCCAACGCAGGTAGGTGTCGAGTCAGGATCAGGTCAACATTGATCGAAATGCGATCACGTGCTTTGCTGCGGAACCAAACGCGCGACTTTGCCGCCGCTCCCATCTCCCACCATCGGCTTCACGCCTGCTCCAAGATTATTGAAATGCTCATACCAAACTTCTTCAGGCCTCGAGGAACAAGATGCGGGGGATGTTCATGCAAATGCGAGCGGAATTCAACGAGAAGGCAATGCGTATTTCCCATACCCCAATAAAACGGTCCGTGCTGCAACTTCAGAACTCGGGATGTGTCTTGAATTTAATGCAGACCTTTCTCCTCAATATACTCGATAATATGCCACGACTACGCGTCTCGAGTTCTCTGATGCGCGTGTTTCTGTGGATGCTACGGGAATCTGGAGCCAAGGACGTGCCTTCGTTTGATCGCCTACGCCAAGTGCAAAAGGAAATTCGGGCCGAATACGGGATCCCCAGTATCCCGTGTAAATCCCCTCTTGGAAATGTATTCTTCATCAACGATCCTCGCACGATAATCGCCCAGGTGTGTGACCTGTTCGTTTCTTATTCAATTCACGGTCTGAGTCTCAAAAAGGATTGGGCAAACCCGGCTGTCCGAGCTCAGATGCATGTGTATCCTGAGATTCCAGACGATGGAGTGGTGCGGGAGATCTGGCATGCGCTAAAATGGCGGAAGACAATGGATCTTGATGTCCTCAGTCCCATGTACGATGCCGGTACTGCGCATTACTATGTCAACGAACTCGCGCGCCTCAAGAACGGGGATTTTGTGGTGCCTGTTCGCTGGTTGATGTATCGCGGGAAGGTTCACGCGGATGCGTTAGGGGTTTCAATTAACGAGGTGTGTTTTGCCCTTTCCTGCTTGTTCTGGCCTAATTTTATTTGAGACCGGCCATGTGACGATTGACGACTCCAAGACCATCATCATTGCCGCCGCCGATCTCTCCGAAAATTACCTCGACTTGCAGGACAAGAAGCTCATTCCCCAATGGAGCGGTGCGCAACTGTGCTTTTTATCTGCGAACGTTGCTCAAAGCTTTCCTAGTTGAAACAACAAACAGTGGCCATATTGAGCGCATGCCCAATCCCAAACGAGAAATTGCGGGTGGGGACCCGTTGTATGTGACACAGGTCGACTTCTTTGGAGACGATGTCTCCGGGAACAGGTCAAAGTCCTGGAACAAGCATCTTAACGCGTATATGACGAATCGCACCCTTCCGCGGCAATTGCTCCAGCAAGAGTTTCATGTTCATTTCGTCTCGACCTCTCCGCACGCCTCAATGGCTGAGCAATTCCAGGAATTTAAAGCTGCCGTCGAGTGAGTATCGCACTTTTGTTTCGATACATGTTTCATTGATCGTGTTATGTGTTCGCGACAGAGACACACATTCCAATCCGGTTCGTGTCCAGGATGAAAATGGCAAGACCACGCGATTCTGTATTCATTGCAACTGTGCGCCGTCCGACAACCCGATGCAGAGTGAAATATGTGGACATATTGGTGGTAAAGGCAACAAGTTCTGCCGCAAATGCCATGTGGGGGGCACGCAGGAAGAGAAGACGACTCCCGAAGGGTATCACGCACTTTTCGAGGTAATTCACGGGATACTGGAGTTCAGCATTCCGAGTCTCACACATTGTAAAGCCCGGGGAACTGCGCACGAAAGAGCACACTCTTACTGAGCTAAAAAAACAGGTTGAACTTGCATGCGGCGGCGTGGCGAAACGGGTCCAAGAGCTGCAAACGCAAACAGGCGTCAAGGACGTGTATACACAATACTGGATTGAGCAAATTCTGAGTCGTGCCGCGGAAATGTGTCGGCAGAATCCGGATGCTTCGGAAGCTGCCATCAAGAGCGAGCTCATCCAGTGGACGCGTGACAACGAGGAGAAATTGTATAGTCCATTTCTAATGTTGAAAGGTACAGGGCTTTATTTTAAAAAAAGGACTTGCAAACTAACTCACAGGACTAGGGTTCGATCCTGCAGCAGACACCCCCGTCGAACTTCTACACACGATCCTCCTTGGTGCGGTCAAATATATCTGGCATATATCGCACACAGCATGGTCGGCTGAGAAGAAGAAGACATATTCAATGCGACTCCAGGCCACTGCGACCGAAGGTCTTTCAATTCACGCCATCCGCGCCAACTATATTATGCAGTATGCCGGATCTCTCATTGGTCGGCAATTCAAAACAATCATCCAAACCGCCGTCTTCCACCTGCATGATCTCGTCACTGAGGAACAATTCACCGCATGGAAAGCGGTTGGAGAACTCTCGGCGCTGTTGTGGGTCCCCGAAATTCGAGACCTCGTCCAATATCGGGTATTTGCATTGCTTTTCCGTCCTTCTTTTTCTTACACACACATTTAGAACGACCTCAAAATTGCGGTCGAAAATGTACTCGATGCTATCGCACAAATCGATCCTTCAAAGATTATGACCAAGATCAAATACCACCTCCTTACACACCTCGACTTCGACGCCATTCAACTCGGACCTCTCATCGCAATGGCTACGGAAATCTTCGAGAGTTTTAATGCCGTGTTCCGTTATTGCTCGATCTACTCCAACCACCTCGCGCCAAGCCGGGACATTGCAAATCAATTCGGGCGACAAGAAACGGTCAAGCACCAACTGACTGGAGGGAGGTGGATGTCCAAGAGCACCGGAGACTGGCACGTTGCCGGTCCGGGTGTCCGTCATTTCATTGAGAAGCACCCAATACTGCAAAGACTTGTCGGATGGACACCTGAGAAGCAGATGAAGCATGGTAGGTGTTACTATCTCCCCGCAAAGATCAGTGAATCCTCACCTAAATACTTATAGGCGATACAAAGCTGGCGCCATTGAAACGTGGGGTCCGAACACGGCCTGTTGAGCTGCTCAAGACCACCAATGCTGCTCGTGCACTCAATTTTGGGGAGTATAGCGGCAACAGCGAGTGGATGAGATGCAAAACCGTTGTCTCTGAGTCTCTAGATGAATGTTTTGTGGGCACCTGGGTATTTGCGCATTCGCATTCAGATACGGCAAGTTCGACTTCACCTTTTGGAGTTGTACTCACGGCATGACAGAATTCAATGATTTGCGGGCGTCTGTCTGACATCCTCTGCAACGAGTTGGGCACTGCTATTGTGATCGTTGAACTTTTCCAGATACTCGGAGTGCGGCACTCACGTTATGGGATGCCTGTTCTCGCACGCCGTGACGATGAAACCACATTTTCAATCCTCCCCGCAAAGGTGCAGTTTCAGTACTAGTCCTGTTTATATTCGTGCACGCGCTGACAGTGTCCAGAATATAAAATTCGACTTCAACGCTCAGCATGACTGTTTTACAGCGAGATGCGAAGCCACCGGTGTCCGTCCCGTTATGCAAGAACGTGTTGAATCCGATAAAACGGAGCAATTCATCGTCCATGCCCCACTCGACCGCTTTATTATCAACACTCACAGTTTCCATAACTCCCACCTAATCCGCGCCACAGTCTCACGCGACCTCTGGGCACCTGTTGCTCTGTTCGAGGACAGGAGGTCTAAACACGATGAATTCTCAGCTCGACTTCGGGAGACTCGGGCCACGAAAGCAGCGAAGCGAAAGGAAACCGCCACCCGTAAACGTCCGCGCCCCACCGCGGCATCAAGCGACGATGACGAACCCCGACAGAGGCCTAGTAAACGTCGGCAGATTTCAGCTCCTCGTTCAGGGGCGCCAAGAGCCCGCACCACAGCCGCCGCGGGGGCGGTTGTGTCTGGTTCCACAACTATTGGTCTTGCAGCAGGCCGTTCGAAACGTAAAATTATGCGCTCTGCACGCGCACTTCAGGCGGAGGAGTCTGAGTCCAGCGGCTCGGAAGGTGATGGCGATGGCGATTCTGATGAGGAAGAATTTAATTCCGGCGATGATTTTGTAGACTAAAATCGATGTATCAGGCGTAGTTTAATATATACTCTCACTGCATCAGCCATCCCGCACCTGGAAGAGAAACTCAACTTCCAGCTGATTTTCCATGTTCTTGCCAGCTGGGAATTCGGCCTGGACCATCCAGCTGGATTCCATCCCCCTCGCAGCTGGTCACACCTGATGTGTTTTGTGGGATCCAGCTGACTATCTCACCTGGAGACGGCCTGACGGCACTTTGGCGGTGTAGCATGAATTCATCATCAAGCCTTCTCGAAATTCAAGGAAACAATCTGGCGTGTTCATAAACCAAAATGGGCGACTTGTATGTGGCAAAATCAATGGACAGGGCTTCATTTTATGAACATGTTGAATGCTTCAATGCATTAGAGCAGTAGGAAACCCGAAAAGTGGAGATGGTACTTAGCGTACTGGTGGCCTATATAAATATATTTATATGCGAAGGTTCGTCGATAAAATACGTGGGGAAGCTGCTATGAGGTGGAACATTGAAACAAGGACTTTAATCGAGAACAAACAATGGCCAAACATGGCGGATCAATCAAGGGCGGTGCTCGTCCCCACACCCATAGATCAGTGGTAGATCGCCTCGAAATAATAAAATCGTTTTGGCTGATATTGTACTATTTCATTCAATTCGAATGTCACGCGTCACACCCGATTTCTGGAAACCCTCTCAATAATTTTTTCACGATTTTAGCGGAATTTGGAGATTTGTCAGAAAATTAGAAAGTCACGTGCATTTTCGAATTGAGCGAAATAGTACACGGCCAAACGGAAATCTTAAGATTTTGCTAAGTTCTGATCTCGGTAGCGGCGGTATCAGGTCGCGGTGTAACCGGTGTCTGGGCTTGTCAAGAAGACGACCAGAGGTCCGTGCGCGCACAGCCCGCAACCACGTGTAAGTTGATTTGTGACACTGACAGCTTGTTTCCTCCTCCCATCTTCCTGCTCTCCGCCTGCCTTTCCTTCCAAGTCGCCTCCCCTGCGGACTCCGGCCCTGCCATCTCTCCATGCAAGTTGTAGCAAGGCAAGACCTCGGGCCCAAGAGCGTTTCTAGATCACCACTTCAGCAAGAGGCAGCGAAGACCTCAAGGCAGGCGGCGGTTCAACACCCCAGCGAATGACAAGATATATGCTGAATCTCAATCATCCAAGCTGTTCAATCAACTGTCCAAGCCGTTTCTATCAAGCACCCACCTCAATACATCCGTGTTACTTACTTCGCAGAAGACAACGCAAGTCCTCTGAGCTTCGTATCTCGGTATCTGACGATTCCGATGGACTCAAGGTTTTTTAAAACTTCAAATGTCTTGGATGTTCCCCTGGCGCAGGCAGCCGGCCATTCTCCAATGCCGATTCTCCACTACCCGGTACTTATTTTTGCCCTAGATTTCTCACTATATTTAATGCATTGGAATATATTGTTTATGCCTTCTTTCTGGTTGCGCGAGCTTCAGTATATATTAACAAGAAGCGGGCGGGGTGCAACTTTCTGCTGGCAGTGTCGGCTATATGTCCTGAAGGGGCACATCAATCTTACTATAAACTTAAGAAATGTTACCTTAAGTACAGTATGCTTCATTCTGCAACACAGATACTAATCTATCCTCGCAGCCTCCTTGGCGAGCAGTAACATTGCAATTTGAGATGAACATTTTGACAATTGAATGATGGAAATAGCGGTCACAGGTCTCGAGCCCGGTTGAATCGTATGAAAGTTCTACCCGATAACTTGCTGATGAAGTTTGACCACAACCGTAGTTCTGATTTATCGGTTCCTGCTAAACGCAAACCCGGAAGGCCACCCGGCAATCGCAATAAAAAGCAGCGCCAAAGCGACGACTCAGGGGAGCCAGCTGCTCCCAAACGGCTGGGCCGTCCTTCGGGAACAGGCCATCCGCAACGGGCTCGCAGCTGGCACGGCGCCGCCCGAAGAGCCTAAGCGCCCGGTTGGTCGCCCTCGAATTCACTTTGATCCCGAGCCTACAACGGTACGCTTGGGACGTTTTGTGTGTTTGTTTGCAGACCCGATGGTTATAATCAGACAAAATGCACACAAAAAGCAAGCCGATTGTACCTCCCATGATCGACAATCCTCCACCGGCAGAGAAATGGTAATGCGTCGATCATTGGTGTCCTTGAAGGTGAGCATTACGATCTTCTACACCATTTATCAGAAACGGGCGATAAGCGGATTAATATGCACTTACCGCCGCGGTCTCCTCAGTGACCTGAGCCACGATGGCGGCCTTCGCAGCAGCAATAGCCTTGTCAACGTCGATCTCGGCGCCTGTCTCGTTCTTGATCTCGTTGATCGACGCGCCGCCGCGCCCGAGGATACGTGCAACCGTTCTGACTTCCCTTGCATAAATTTGGCCGGGAGAACTTTGTGATGATAGAAGCCGAATGCTTCAATCAAAGACTTGAAATGCTCCGTAAGCCAGTGAGGCCTGTCGATAACTTGTGTTCCACGTTTGAAGCCCGGACGCCCGGGACCGTCAAAAAAAAAGATAGCCGTATCACAGTACTTGAAAAGCTCGCAAAGTTTATAAAAAAGTGCACACAGCTCAGGATTTTGCCCAGCATGAAAGTGGCGGCGGCCTGGTCCTTGGAATACAGCACAGCACTGCGACAACCAAATGCTGATCACAAACTGAGTAACGAATAGTGAATAAAGTGGAAACAGTGTACCTTGCGTCGATACCAATTCGCAGAGTACCCTCCCCACGGCGGTTTGGTTTGAAACCCTCGGAGATGCAGAGGCTCTCGAAGGACCTGGTTTGCATCGCAGGTTTAATTATCTAAAGAGCATTCATCAGGCGCAAGAAACAGAAAGCTGCGCCTGAATACCTTGTGGAGTCCCTTGATACCCATTGCGGTAGGAGAGGAGATGTTTTCCCCTATTTCAATACATGATCACGCCGCCACAATTTCTTAACATCCAATTTATTAACCTGAGTACTAAGAACAGCAGGGTATTCTTAAATTTTAACTAAACAGTTGGCTATGGCACGTAAGTAAGTAAACAAAAATCAATATTGGGCCGCCTTACATTAGGATGCGCGTTGATACTTCGCATTGCGTCAAGACAATCCAGATAGCTCCCGAGGTACTGCCCTCTTCAAACCCCGTTGCCCACAAACACTACTTTGCGGGTTATACTCAAGTGCGAGTGCGGAGAAAAAAGACCCTTGTTTGCGGGGCGACTGTATCTGGTGATGTGCAGGTTAAACGGCGACGCTGACGAGTAATATGAAGCGACACTCAACTAGTGGTAGCGCTTAAGAGGACTAGGATGATCCTGTTCAAGCTGTGGTGAGAGGGAGAAGGTGGAGAAATGACGGAAAAACCACACACATTGCAAAGTGGCCGTGTCTGATAAATACCTGCCGAAGTGACGACAACTACGGCCACATACATCCAGCGAGCCTTTTCCGAGTGGTCGTGTGGGATCTTGAAGATGGTGTAGAAGCCTTGGTTTGAGCATCTGCGATCAAAACAAGAAATACTCTGAGCACTTCTTCTACTTACTGCCGATCGCGGTTGCCACGTTGAAACCCGCACGTATGTTCGGCTGCCTTCCTAGAAGGGTAGAAGTGGGTCTAGGAAACAATCCGGAAAAAGGCGGTACGGGCATGTGTGATGAGAGCGGATGACCTGGTCGTGGCCCGGATGCTTGACGGAGCTCGTCAATCCGTCAACGGTTGATGCAGAGATTCGACTTGGCGTGCAAACAGCTTCTCGTATCAACTCCCTCGGCCAATCATGGGAAATCGACGACAAGCAGATGGGACTTGTAGCCGAGTTGTTATGGGGCCAGGCGATCGAGAACAAGGTTACTGCAGATTCCATTACTGTGGTGAAATTCTCGGAGACTTTTCCGTATGTCTTCGACGACGGTGAGTGGTTTGCTGAGCTTCCTGTTCCATTGTTGATGATTTATGATGTTTAAGGGAACCCCGCTCTTCTCTCGGTGGTACCATCACAACAATTGACCCAAGCGCACGGTGAACGTCTGAACCGTGTGTGTGAGCTGTGTGGGGAGAAAGCTGAGAATCAGCGCGCACATATGGGGATGCACATCTTGCGCAAACTTCGTGGCGTGGTCGAAAAGCTCATCAAACCGGTTCGTCTATCATTTTCACCGATCCGTAATTTCTTCTGAACATTTCGAACATTTTAAAAGGTGGGGGATGCGTTACCGTGTGGCTTCTGCGGCGAGTCGGGGCACGCAGCATGCAACATCTATCTCCACGTCAAGACAAAAGCCGCCACCATCGAAACTAATTGCCGCCTCGCAATGCCGGTCACGCGTACGCCGAACGCGGATCGCGTTCCACCCCGTGCCGCAACGTCCCAATTGTCTGCGGACTTTGCCCTAGCACTCTCACAGCTGGGAAGGAGAGCCGCGCACAACCGGCAGTGTTGCGGTACAACATGGCCGAACATCTTGCGCAGGTTCATCCGGAATATGCCTCACCGCGCAATCCGGACGGTCTACAGCGGCTCCCAAACGCGGTTTGGACCAGCATGGCGATGGCCGAAGGAGAGGAGGTTGCGCTCGGCATCCCGCTCGGCAAAATTCCAGCGCCGTTCACTCGCGTTGCAGGACCGGATGAGGGTACGGACGAGCCCGAGCAAATGGGTGTCCTCAAGGTACCGGTTCGTACAGAACCGCCGCAGAAGAAGAAGCGGAAGGGTAATTCGGGTACGGCGGTTGTTGCAAGTGGATCGCGGTCGAAATAGTGATGTCTTTGGCTTGGCTTGACTCTCAAACCCTGGCTTTGGCTTGGGAAACCTGAAGCCAAAGCCAAAGCCATGGGGTGTGGCTTGGCTTGGCCTGGCTTTGGCTTAAGCCATGGCTTCAGATCAAAGGATTCCCACGGTTTCAGAGGTTGGAAAAGGTCAGAAAAATGGTCCTATTCACCTACAAAAATGCTCAAGCCCCTTGAAATTTATCAATGGGCTGCAAAAATTGCTATAAACCTTTGAACATGCACAATCCGGCTGTCCAGATTCCCGGGAAGCATCAATTCAACCCCACTTGGTAATCTACAGTAAGTGCTGAATCTACCGGTTAAATATGTGTCGTACCAGTGTCAGCTTTCCTGCATTTATAGTCTTCTCAAAAATTATATGAGCACCAAATGTTGTTCCTTGTAGCGAGGTTCCAAGCCCTGGCTTGAACCCTGGCTTTTGGCTTCACAGACGTCAAGCCAAAGCCAAAGCCAACCTCAAGCCATGAGTTTGGCTTGGCTTGGCTTGGCTTGACGAAGCCATGGCTTTGGCTTCTTGGCTTTTTTGCTTCAAGCCAAACCACAGACATCACTAGGTCGAAATAATGTATTTAAGATGTTCAAGCCGTCCTCTATGTGTATTCCTATGCAGTGTAGCTTTAGTCCTTGTGTATTCAGTCATTTCTGTTTCATATCTGCAAAGCCGGGTGCAAGCTACAGGGTGTTGCATAAAAACATGCAGTAACTAAAACGACAAAATCGTATTTGTGTCTATTATCTGCGCCAAACTTTGTACAAACTTTTTAACCCGCGCCCTTCCAGACACTCTGGGGCGGGGTTTGCCTGGGCTAAGTGAGCAAGAAAGAGAGTGTAACTGAAGAGGAGTTGCTTGTGCTCTGATCATCGTGCAGCATCGGCGGACAAGAGGACCGTGGGGCGGCATGAGTGTACAAGAATTTGGACAAAGCTTGGCGTATATGAGGGTTCCTTTGTACAAAAATATGTTTGCGCGCGCGAATGAGGTCACAGCGCGCGCGAAAGAGAATACAGCGCACGAAAGAAGCCTGATTTGGTAATTAATGAATAAAGGCCTCAGCCTCGACATGCCTCCTACACAACTATTTACCTGCTATTTGGAAACGGGTGTAGGCGGCAGGTGGAGTGGCGGGCCAATTAGCGACAACGACTCAAGGATCAAATGGTGATGCGATCAAAGGCGCAGTTGATGTGCCCCCGCCCGATAAAGGGCTTACCACTTCAGACTGCTTGCGATTGTGATAGGTCCTCAAGGCCTCACTGCCGATAGAAATCAGAGCCATTGAATTTTGAATGTGCTATCAAGGCCTGTCGTTTTTGTATCTATCTTATCTTATCCTATATTATCTTATCTTATCTTATCCTACCCAACATGACTTACCTTGATACCTTTCCTCTCTAATTCACACCGGGGGGAGGCACGATGCCTGAGATCGATCTTTGCACCGTCATTGATATTTCTTGAGGAAAAAAAAGTCAGATTGGCGGTATTGATGAAGGATCAAATGAATCAAATTGTGATGCGCCGCCTGATGCGCCCCCGCCGCCAGGTAAAGGGCGCCGCAGATGTAGCCTGGACTGCCTAGATTGTTCATGATCATTTTAGGTCCTCCCCGCTCATTTAAGAATTCCTAACGCTCGTCCTATCTTATCCTATGTTTCTTTCTTATCTTATCGATTCTCATCTCATCTTATCATATCTGACATACCTCCACTGTGGGTACTAGCAAGGCGCCTTGCCATGTCCCATGGGTAGGAGACAAGGGTAAGAACATACTTACCTTGTTCTATATCACCAGATTTGGTCGGCGCTCTTTCGCGCGCCAGACTTCTTTCGCGCACGCTGAGCTTCTTTCGCGTGCGCCAAATACTCTTTCGCGCACGCAAATTAATTTTTGTACAAAGGAACCCTCATAGCGTATACGCCGGAAAGTAATATGTACAAACAGCATTTCGTGGATTCTGTTACTCATGTTTTTATGCAACACCCTGTAAGGGCAAAGGCTAGGCTGAAAAGATAGCGCACTTCAAGCGCAGTTGGCCAAAAGTGGGTGCGCACATCGGTCCGCAGCCTGTCGGTCCGATCAACCGGTCACGACGGGGTGGTGGGGGTGGGGGTACAGCCACCATCCAGACTTCGGAGGTTGATATCACGGGTTTTCGGCACGCCCACCTCTTGGTGTCTGCCAAATTAGGGCGCTTTACTAGGACCCACTATCAAGATAAGGAAAGCGGGCATTACTTTGACCCGAACTCCGATCTTCAGCGATCTCAATCTCTCCTCCATGAATATTACTCCCTCGACCCCACGCTCACGGCTCGCTCAGATCGAGCAAGCGATCGCTAGGCTGGAGGCGCAGCTCGCCGCACTACGCGCAGAGAGGGATCAGATTCGTGGCTCTCTCTGCTATCCGATCCTCACTCTCCCCACGGAGATCACAATAGAAATATTCATGCGCTACGCTGCGTTCCATGGCATCGGGGCCTCGCTGCTCCTCGCGAGTGTCTGCCGTCTGTGGCGTGCTATCGCTTTCTCAACTGGCGAACTCTGGGCGACCATTTTATTTAGAACCGGTGATTTCTGGCGAATGCGGGACGTGCAAAAGTTGATTCAATTCCATCTCGCTCACGCCGGGATGGTCCCACTGGATCTGCTCATCTCGTTCCCTCACGCCCCCGACGTGCGGAATCAAGTTTTGTCGGCCCTTGTCCAGCATGCGTTGCAATGGAGGAGCCTCGACCTCCTACTGCATACCCCATCATTCATTGACAGCCTCAAAAGGCCATTACCCTCCCTGACAAAGCTCGAAATCCAGGTCGATCGACGGACCGAGGGTGGACCACCCATCACAGCCTTTGCTCGCACGCCATTACTACGCGAAGCAAGCATCAGACAGCTCAGCCTTAGTGAAATCATCCTCCCGTGGATGCAATTGACGAAGCTGGAGCTTCGAAAGCAAACATTCGACGAATGCCTCCAGATTCTGGCAGAAACCCCACGCCTGCAGTGGTTGTATCTTATTCCGACATTGCCTGATGAGGCGATGCACGGCCGCCTAGGATGCACACTTCCGCACCTTCACACCCTAGTTATTGTCGACCCTCATTGCTGGCTCATCGAATGCCTCACACTCCCGCGTCTCGAGAGTGTCTCGAGTTGTGGGGCCCTGCCAGTGACGGAGTGTTTGTCATGGAGCGGCTGGTCCGCTGCTGGGGATGCACAGTGCGTACCTTGCGGCTCAAATTCACCAAAAACGAGGAACTTCGCTGCTACACCGCTGCATTCCCGGGCATCCACAACCTCACTTTATGCGAGCCGTTACTCTCTGCAGACGAGC
Source organism: Mycena galericulata (assembly GCA_029289565.1). NCBI lineage: Eukaryota > Fungi > Basidiomycota > Agaricomycetes > Agaricales > Mycenaceae > Mycena > Mycena galericulata. Next base: position 496,069 of record JARKIA010000122.1, on the reverse strand, counting down.
TGGGGGGGTTTTTCACTGATCTCGCCGACAACCCGACCTCACTTCGCTTGCTTTCCTCACTCGCACTCGAAGATTGCAGGGTGCTCCTCGACATTTACGCCGTCGCGTCGCTACTTGGTAGTCGATGCGATGGGAGCGACGGCGTGACACCGATCATGTCGTTTTCCACGTCTTTCAAATTCGCACGGTTTTTCGCCGATGGAATCGAGGATACAATCCAACACCTGCGCAACCTACAACGCAACGGACTAAAGGTCAACATTTCTCAAGCCCCGCGGCATCCCGGCTCCCATTTGGATGCGCGCATGGTGCGTTCGCATCTTTAGACTCATCCTCTTTTACTTACCTGCGCAGGTTGCAGAGCTTGCCAGCGTTTAATTCTACATACGTATACTGGACTACTGCCATTCATATTGAGCATTTCTTCGCACATGTTCGTCCGAGCTTCGTAACTCTATCATCTAAACCCCCAAAATAGGGTCTTGTTTATAATTCCCGGAGGGGTTATAAACCATTTAATATTTTGGTCGCTTCTCTCCCCGGCAGGCGCTTGTTCCTAATAGATTGAGCATACTCACAAGGTAAACGGATGAGAATTGAGCCACCATGTGGACAAAATGATTGACCGATGGGTTTTCGGTCATTCCTCAATAGAGTGTAGCACGAGTATCAAATATCACGAATATTCGTGCCTGTCCATTCGCGAATTGCGAATATTCGTATTCGTGAATTGATGTGGCTGTGCTATTCGCGCGAATGCGAATATCAGTTTCTGGGAAAGTGGATATTCGCGAATATTCATTGAGTAATCACCGCAGAAATGACCCACTCAGAACCAACTCAGAACTAAAGGACTGAGACTTCTGCCTTCTTGCCATGCTGCAGTAAACATATATGGCATGCAATTCCCATTCTTCGGAGTTTTTGAATACTTACTACGGCAAGCAGTTCACATTCCTCGGAGTTTTAGCACCTGTATTTAAGCGCAATTGAAATCAGAACCAACTCAGAACTAAAGGACTGAGCCTTCTGACTTCTTGCCATGCTGCAGTAAACATATATGGCATGCAATTCCCATTCTTCGGAGTTTTTGAATACTTACTACAGCAAGCAGTTCACATTCCTCGGAGTTTTAGCACCTGTATTTAAGCGCAATTGAAACGTTCAATGTCCACATCTCCTCAATGGCTCCTGGGTCGTCGAGAGGAGGCAGAACTAGCGGAAGGCTACACAGTCTGCACTTTCATCCTCTCTTGCATCCACTCCAGAGCCTGTATTGTTGTTGAAGACGACAGCTCGTAGTTCAGTAGCTGAAATTGAACTTTATATCCATGCTATTCATGAATAACTCACAACTAACGAGTATTCAAACTCGCTGAATGTGAATAGTTGCCACTCACGAGTATTCGCGAATACAGCTTAATAATTCACGAATATTCACCATCAATACTCGTACGAATGCGAATATCATTTCTCCCACTTCGATGAATATTCATATTTGCGAATGTATATTCGTGCTACACTCTATTCCTCAACAACTAAGGGAGATTTCGGGTCAAACTAGGATGTCACATTGTCGAGATCGTCTATGCGGACATTTATAGCATATTTATTAGATCAAAAAAATTGATGTGCCATCAAAATAGCCGAAATACTGAAATACGTGTTTTTTTGGCTCAATCAATAATTTTCTTTGGGTAAATATAAATCGCCTAGATTGTAGCCTGAGGTAAACCAATCAACTCCCCAAGTTGAACTAAGCAAAAATATACAGCGGATAACTCGCTACAAGGCTGGCAAACTCGCCATTTTGGCCATTCAGAAAATAGACGATAACCACATTTTAGTTCACTGGAATTAATAGACATTTGAGCTCGTAGTGGCCGATGCAAGTGCCTTATTGCTGAACCTTTAGGTTTGGCTACCCAGGGGAACTTGGGTTTAGGCCAATTTTGCTACATGTACAAACAAAAATTTAGTCATGCAACATTGGTCATCGCGAAAATAAATTTGAAAGAAAATAGGACAAGACGTAGAAATAAATCAAAGTGCTAGGTCATGTTTTTCAACTTCTTACCGACCTGAATCCCCCGGTGCAAGCCCATTTCTTCCCATGGAACCAAAGACATTCTCCGAGTTCGATTTTCTGTTATTAGTCATTTATGTTTTATGTTCGGAACAGTGACAGTCGGATCCCCGAGATCAATTCTGATCTTGCCAGCACACACATCTTTGCTCCGGCTTTGCTTCCTCCACTATGTCCTCTCTGGCTACCTTCTGCGATGTGCCCGTATCTGCTGGGTTTGACGACCATTCCGCAACCTGCTGTGTTTCTCTAGACTGGGTGGTCAATTCTGGGCTCCGTACACACAATTCTCGAATCTCAGGGCTCCTGACTCTTCCGTGCGATGTCGGCGTCATGTCGATGGTCTTGAACGATGTTCCTGTGACCGTTTCTCTGGCTTCTGACCTGGTCCTTGGTTTGGACTGGCTCAACTTTGTGCGGTCCTCTGTACCTGACCTTGTAGTGCATCTGGGTTCTGGTGTGTCACTTGATATTCGACGCCCCCTAGACCAGTGACTGGCCTGTATATGACGAGTCGATATCGACGACGTGTCTCATATACAGGCTGGATTCGAGCCTAGACGCCCCCCCATTTCGGCCATGGGCACAATGGAATCTGGACCACCATCGTCGTCCACAGGTGTGTTGTAACCTCTTTCTAGCATTATTCTGGATTTAATAATCTACTCCTAGCCACGCCGCCTGTTGTTGGCACTGTTACGCCGGTGTTCCGAGGAGGCACCAGCGTGGACCGTTCCTCGTCCTCCCCATCAGTATCCTCGGGCGGACCTGGTGTGGTATCTACCCCCTCATCGATGCCCCGTACGCGAGGTATCGGTGTTGTAGCTGCATGTGCGCTCGCAGCCCGGTCGGCCCGTACGTGGGGCGACCAAACATCTCGTACGCGAGGTCAAGAGGCGTCCGATCTGCTAAGCGAGCCCACTATCAACAGCACGTGCCCGCTGGGCACCTTCCATATCGGGTTGTTGATGTCAACAAACACCCACTCTGACCCCGCTACCTGCGGCGCGTCTACTGGTCCCCCCGGCGCTCGCATCGCTTGATAGGGAGTACCTAACACATCTGCCACTCCCGGACTCTTTAGAAACTCCACCACAACTCATATAACACAGCGGCCGTGAGCGACTCGGAGCGACACCGATCAGGAGATCGGCATAAGTATTCGGGTAGACCTCCGATCCATTTGGTCCGAATTTGACCTCTGCTTTCTCTTCAAATCTGTACGCATTGTGATCCGGTAGGTCAAATTTTCGGCCCAGCAGTCAGTGCAGTGGATCGGACGTTGAGCCATGAGAGGTGTGTTTTTGCAGTCAAAAGTGGGTGCCTTAGGCAAAATATGGGCCATATTTCTGAGGGTACAACCCGACGTCTTTTAGGCACAATTTTGTATGATTTTGGTCTCCAAATGTCCGCATACAGATCGAACATCACCTTCAGCTGGTGAGTTCTGTCAACCGTTTGGATCGGACTAGGGTGCCAATTCTTGCCTCCAGCGTCAGCATTGCGATTGGACATAGAGGTCATTTTGGGCCCAAATCCGTCAGTGCAGGGATCAGAGGTCTATAGGGATATTCCGATCTCCTCACCGATCCTGGTGTAAGTAAATACTGTTCATACTACTCTTCGTTGCACATAAATGAATCTTGTACATCCCAATACATACCCCCAGAATGTTGTCTTTTGCTCTTATCCTGCGTTTGCTGGGCCTCCGAGTCCACCCTCATCTCATCCAACAGTCACCAATATCACCGCGGATTCATGGGTGGTCAGCAGCACAAGTTCGAAGGGGCTAACTTGCCCCAATGCTCCAAAGCTGGCTGTAGGAGTAATAACGAAAACGAAGGGGTAGCTGCGCCGAACTGTGACATCGACTCACGCACGTCGAAAATTAAGAAGCTTGTTTATTGATTATTATGAACTTTGAGTTGCCAGAGATATTTCCTTACATACTGAGACATGTCTAAAGTGTACCTAAATATTTTCGGAATTTCCTGCTGCATCCATCGTGCATAGGATTGAATTTGGAATCAAACAGCGGCGAGACGTCCAAAAGGAGCCGCAGCCCGATATGGAAGGTGCCCAGCGGGCACGTGCTGTTGATAGTGGGCTCGCTTAGCAGATCGGACGCCTCTTGCGCGAGGTGCTGCATCCCATACGCGGGGTGTTCAAAATCATAATGACGATATAATGCCTGTTGATCCTCCCTATGAACATTTACCCCCACCGCTTGCAACGTACCATGACGATTTTGTCTCCCTCACTGTGAATGAAAAAATTCGTGTTGTACGATTTCTTGTTGATGATCGGCGAGTTCCTGTGCTAATATTGAGGGAAATGGCTGCTCTTCATGTGCAATTATCTGCAAGAGAGTCTGGTGCGACGCGAAAAAGTGTAGACATGTTGCGCACCGAATTTCTTGCCCATCGCTGTGCAGAAGCTTGTTTGGTTCTAAAGTCCGAAGCTACGCTTGCCGGCCTGAATCCAAGAAGTCTTTCACGCAGTGAGCTACAACAGTGCAAATTGAACATAAATCCCTAGCAGCTTCGATTAATCAGGGAGCCCATAGACCGGAATCATGGATTCAGATTAATCAAGGCTTCTTTATGAGGGAAGGCCCCCTGGGGGCGAAAGCTCAGAGATGCAATTAATCTGTGTTTAAACTAATCGCTGTTTAAACGGGGTACGATCTTGGCACTGCGTCAAGGAAGGATTAAACTGGATTGTTTAAACCGGATTAACCAACCAATATTCACAGCACAAAAAGTGAGCACTCCGAGGTTCGATCTCGGGACTGAACACTCAACAAGGCCAAGCAATTCCGCAAGCAACATATACCGCTCAGCAAATCAGACCATAAGAGATCACTGAATAATTCATGTCCAGTAGACCCCGTTGTGCCACCACTCTCCAACCAAAAGATGAATTGAGGACACAAACATATTGTGTTTAATTGCTCATGATCAATTGAAGCTAGAACCCCAGATACATCATTGAATTGGATTGCGCAAACCTCCCCCCCCATTGGCATGACCATGTGAACAAAACCCAACAAAAAAAGATTCCTCAAGTTGAACTTCAAAGTTGATTCGTGCTTCACTGCCACATGTTCATTCTTTGCTGTAAATAAAATCCATCCATATGCTTAGAAAGGGTGTTCTGAAGCTCAGCAAATAGGAGATTTGCTGGGAAGAATGTCAGCTTCCTTCATTCATTGGAGAAGATGATAATAGGCTAACCACTGCTGGCCAAAAATAATGTGGAGTATTGGCACAGTCTACTTAGATGGGCTGGTGATGTGGGGTAAGTATGTCTATATAATTGCACAGAGGTTGTAGTGGCTCAAGGTAAAAGTAGTTATTGCCATAGTACGAAATCCAGCGGTTTAAATACTACGAGGCACATAGCCATGGGCAAGTCATATCAAGTCATAATAAATGTTCTACACTGTTATACAATGTACTATCATGACCCATATTGTTCTATGGGACACATGTTGACTCTGGTGAAGTCCCCAAGATGCCTGAAGGCAGTTCGTCCAAAATGGAGCAACCTCCCGCTTGGCAAGGTGAACATGAGGAAGAGGACAACAACCCAGCCTCGGATGAAGCAGATGAGGTAAACAATTTACATTGATTCATGTACTCATGTTTCACGATTTATTCAAGGGTCAATCAGGTCACTCTTTTCTACAAACCTCAAGTCCTCCACCAACTTTATTAATGGACTCAACATCACTGGCCACATTTTGGTGAGGCCTGGGGAAAGGATATCATTCTTGCCATATTCAACCCCTAGACTAGGAAGACTGTGTCAGTGGGCATAATTCACCAGTTCCATGATATACTTGCTGACCTGCTGACCTGGATTTACTTAGCCTTCCGAGTTGATTTTCATCTTGAAGCTGACTGCTTCTGGATGCCAACTGCATGATATAAACAAATCATGTCACAAGCATCAGTCCCCAGAACCAAAATTAAGGCACTCACCATCCTCAATGAATTCAACGCCGATGGCCCGAGGTCCAGGCACAAAATTTCCCTTTATCTATCCCGAGTGTCTTCATCAATTGCAATGTTATGACCACATTTTGTCTCAGGCAACTCACTTGGTCCTTTCTTACAGCCTATCTTGCACTGCAGTAGCACCAGACTCTTCTGAAAGAGCTTTATTTGATTTACAGTTAGTAATTATGGCCAAGTGTAAACCTCCTGCACACCTCTTCACTCATTGACTCGGCTTTCCTGTGAGATATTTTCTTCTTGCTTCCTTCCTCTACCTTGTACTGCACTGCACAAACTCTCAAATATATGCAACATTCTTGTTTCTCCTTGTGTAAGCTTTCTTCTGCAAGTGTTGCTCCCCTGGGTCCCAAGGTGCATTTTCACCATGGCCCAGTATACATTCAAGAGCCTGGTGTGACACCTAAGGCACTAAGCTCAAAGCTTGCAACAACAGCAATATTGATCAGGCTCGTGTAGCAAAGAGCTTACCCTCCTTGGATGGTGGCAATGAGGAGGACCCTGAGACCAACCTCTGAGTGTACCACTGGTAATGCTGTTTCTGCTGTACTGATCATTGTGGGCTCAAAACTGGGTGTATCATCTTGGAAACTGGACAGTTGGCACTGCACAGGAATTTGCATCTCCTCTCATGCCTCGTTTATTTTTATTCAACCTGTATAATATGTAGTTATAGTGTAAGGCCATCAAAAAATTGACGGGGAAGTAGTAAGACAAATTTATGTAGTACTTCATGATATACACTTCATTCTCATCCCGTCGTGCTTTCAGGTTCTACTCAGTGCTGAGTTCTGCCAAGCCCCTGTTGGAGGTCTCGGGTTAAGTCCCAGCCAGCGAAAGCTCCCGAATTCTCTTCCCATTTGCGAGTCCTACTAAGTTCCCGTGGGTCAGGGTGCTTCCGAGTTCCACCTAGTGTGCCGAGTCCTGCTGGGCCTCCATGTCGGAGGTCTCGGGCTAAGTAACGGCTGGCGCAAGCTCCCACATTCTCCCTCCATTTTCAAGTCCTGCTAAGTTCCCGTGGGCCAGGTAGGTAGGTAGGTATATTCCGACGCGGTCCAGTTAAGAAACAACCAGGGCCCATACTACATACATCACGTCAGGTGTATGCTACGGATGCTATCAATCTTCAGCCATTTGAACACCTGAGTAACCCTCTGTCCGCCTCCAACATCGAGTACAAAAAAAAAAAAAAATACTGGTGTTGGGATCTTAAGGCATAGAAAAGTCCCCAGGGTCGTATAGCATCCGAAATCAAGCACGAAGGAATCCACAATGTCATTCAAGAGTATGGTACAAATATTCCGCAGGTTTGAAAACCTGACACTTTGTGAACTCCTCTAGTACCTCATATGTGTACTTTGCCAGTCGCTGAATTACATCAAAGCTGCGGCATTGCACCAGTGCTTGGAGAAAGTCGTCGATCGAGTTCCACGTGCGAGGAAATGCGGCATGAGTTTGTAAACATCAATCAGAAATCTCTTCTCAATGCAACGAGGGAGGGCTCTGCCATGCATCCCAACAATGCATGGCCCTTGCTCTCGACTACCGACCGGCAAAAGTGGCAAAATCTCCACTCACGAGGACACCGCTTGTGGTGATGCTCCTTGTAGCGTAACAGCTCGATCCCGAGTCTGTGTGCAGATAAATATAGCCGGGTAAGCGCCTTACAAGGGGCAGGTACAGGAACACGGAGGTATTGGTGCAACCTGATCGGCATTTGGACAAATTTCCCAATTTCAGGTCTCCAGATGCTTGGTTGATTTTTTTCTCAGTTGATCTGAGCATCTGCATCAGCATGAAACTATTCTATTATACTAATCATGTACTTCCAATGACTCGGAAGTCATTTTGAATCTTTGAAAATCAGGTTTTAAACTTATTTTTCTGGATTGGGAATTCTATCAATGTGGCGGAATCTTCTGTACCACCTCAAGAAACCATATCCAAAGCCAATTGTGGACCACCAGATGCTTCCACTCATTGATCTGGTTCCCTAAAATCCAAATTTGAACTCACAATTTGAGCACACAGGTTAGCTGGAGAGACCTGAACCCAAGCCCAGGAACTCCACCCTGAGCCCGCTAGTGGTCAGCCTCCCAGCTTCTTATACTTCTCATTGCAATTGTTTCAGTTGGCCTGGTGACAGTTTTTTTTTCAGAGAGACAACCTTAGTTTGATATTCAAATATCTCAAACACTGAACTACTAAACCAGAAGTTCAGATTCAAAGTTCAAAGAATGGCTGATTCTGAGCCCAAGTTCAAGTTTGGTGTTTGAAGAAAATAGTCGCGAACCTGAACCAAACTTTCCCATCACTGATTAATCCAGATGTATGCGGGTTGTCTCAGAACCAAAGTCTACATTGGCAAGCCGGAATAGACAATAGACATGAATGTGGCTACAGATAGACAGTTTGACCAGCTACCTACAGTGATTTCTTGGTGTAGTTGGTTAACTCATAGATTGTCTTACCACATCACTATCTCCAGGTGTGCATGTGTTCGAACCTGGGTTTGGGTTTTCTTTTGCTCATTACGACCTGCTTGCCATGATTAAACAGGATTAATCCTCCCGATTTACCCGGTTTAATCTCCGTTTAAACACATCTGTTAATCTACCCTCATGTTACTCTTTATTTGTTGATTAATCCAGCACCCTGTCTCAGTCCCCAGGACTATTGTCCCATCCTGATTAAACAGAATCCTTGATTCCGGTCTATGGGCCATGGGTTTAATCGAAGCTCCCGGGGTTACTGATTGAACCTTCAGTCTAACCCTCGGAAAAGAAAGTCTACCGCCCTGGACAGCAATGTTCACAAGCGTCGTCGTTCATCCGTTGAGATACCTGGGACTCCATTTCCCATCATACTATCTCAGGATGAGAAGGACCAGATTGTTCGCGATTTTCGCCAAGCTACTGACAATGCATCATTGAAGCGATATGAATGTTCATTCTGTGGTAAACATGAAAGGGCGTTCGAGTGACCATCAGCCATGTCTTGGTTCCTGCAGCTCTCGTGCCTCTTCATAATAAATCTTCGCTTGAATCCTTTGGACCTGTCCCATTTGATATTGTATATGCACGCAACAAGGTTTTCCGTCGAGTTCCTGAGCCATCTAACATCCAAATTGAAAGCAATACTACACCATCTGGAGGAATCCAGAATCCTCCATCCAGTGCATGGAAAATTTTGTCCAGGTCAATGTCCCGTCCAGCCAAGACTTGTGCAATTGGATTATGAGAGTCTGCAGGGTTAACGGTAGCAAAAAAATGGGGCAAGCCGTCACAAGAAATTTTACTGTGCATTTGCTGCTTCATGCTATTCACGTCGCCCACTGAACCCGGGATATGATCTGAGACATAACTGATGTATCTCATCATCTTAGCAGCCGCCTTTTCCCCTTCACTTTCAGGCTTTGCAAACGGATTCTTCTCGAGCTTAGCCTGGTAGGTGTCCATACATTGGGCGTCAATTTTCTGCATTAAATCTTGTACCACTGGGAACCATGATCGATTTGTTGCGAGGCGAGCTTTGAACGATGACTGACGTCGCTGAATGATGTTGCTCATGACAAAAATGAAGGACTTGTGAACCTGAAACCATGGATCTCTCAAATTCAACAAATGTTGGACATGTGGTGAAGTATCGACCTGATGAAAGGGAATCTCAGGCGAAATTCTGACATTACTGTTGTCTACTATTCCAACACCGTATGGAAACAGATTGGGCCATAGCCAACCAAATACCCGAGGATTTTTTGAGGTGGATAACGGTGTATTCCCAGATGGAAACTTCACAAAACCAACTTCTTGTTTCTTCAACTTTCGAAGAGCATCAAGTTTTCTCTGCTGGTAAGTTGATGAGAGAGTATCAACATCTACAAGTGTGGAAGAAGTCAGTTCAAAGTTATCTGTTCCCTCAAATAATTCAGCATTTGCTTGATCCGAATACGATGTATACGATGCCCCTTGATTATTTGCAGAGTTTGTGCGTAGAAAATCCGTAACCGCAAGGGGGCAGTCATACACTGGGTATTCCTCTGAATTCTCAAGTACGGCATCTTTATCAAGGTCTTCATAAAGTGGGTTATTCTCGATCAGCCAAAACAGAGCAGTTCGGACTTTCTCGCAACGAACAAGCAGCGGCGACCTCTTCAACATATCATGAGTGACCTCGGTTTCAGGCGATCCAACAAGAATCACACAGATTTCATCCCTTACAGCCTTTTGCGGAACTTAGGGCGCGGCCAGTTTTTTTTTTTTTTGTAAGTTTTCGGCAGAATGGCTATCCTGACCTCAATTCTCAACGGATTCCCTTGGTGGTAGGCTCATTCTACTCGTGTTGTAAATGCGGAGGGCATGGCATCTTACGATTTTTTCTGAGAACCCCGAAATCATTTATTAGGTCAGATTGGGGTGTTTTGAGCTGTCTGAGAGCAGAATATGCCACAAAGTAGCTGTAGTGCTCGGATTGACCTAGAATTTTGATACAATGCACTTATGGGTATTACGGAGGGCAGCAAACACCGGGATAGTGAATGTGACTTGTATTTCAACTCTATCATACATGTAAACAGGTAGGATATGAGGTGAAAATCCGGTTTGAAATGGCTCCAAACAGGGCAATTTACTGATTTGATGCGAAACTCGGCACATCAAGCCACCATTAAATTGTATTTGTTTGCCCTGGATTGCAGAGCAGAAATCTTTCCCGCAATGGACCTGGGACACTAGAAGGAAATCTGAAGAGACAGTTCTAACCGAAATTGCGCTGGCTTTCCAGCAAATAAGGTCCCGTGAAAATCCGGTTTGAAATGGCTCCAAACAGGGCAATTTACTGATTTGATGTGAAACTCGGCACATCAAGCCACCATTAAATTACATTTGTTTGCACTGGAATGGAGAGCACAAAGCCTTCCCGGAAAGGACCTGGGGCACTAGAAGGAAATGTAAAGAGACAGCAAACACTGGGATAGTGAATGTGACTCAAGATCCCTCCCAACATCTACACGACCACCAACGACTACCTAGCGCTTGCAGGATCTTGGATAGAGACTATCCTGTTAACACTGACCTACACATGTGCCAGAAACCCGAACAGGCACAATTAGACCTGTCACAGGTTGCTAGCTGACTGACCAAAAGCAGAATCCCATTTGGATATTATCTCATTTTATTATCTGTAACTTGTATAAAAGCTGTAGGATTACTTGTATGTAGGTAGTAGACTCTCCCCCCATTTTCCTGGGTGCTTGAGTAGACTCGAGACTGAATAGAAGTGGTGTTGAGATTATTGAGCTGAGAGAACTGAGATCTTTGACCTCTGAATATTAGACTACCTAAGTGCTCGTTGTGAAGACTAGAAGCCAGTATTGTCTATTCAGACTCGAACCCCTTGAACCCTCGTAGCTGTAAGCTTGGGACTTGGATTTACCTATTCTCTCACAAGAACAACTTACCTGCGAATCGAATTTCCTAGAAGCAGTTGCACTACTGATCCATTCGTCCAAAGCATCAAGATCTGCTTTGTCCTCCAGCAAAGCATCAAAGAATTTGTTGTATTTGTCGCCTGAATACAAGTAAGTGTTGTGATCAAAACCATGGAAAATAGTGTACTTCAGGAAGAGCCGACTGAGCCTTCGGTTGTGGTTTGTAGTATGCAAATCTTCCGCAGTCTTGATCCATTCCCGCGGCCATTTGGCCTTGACAAAGTAGGCAGTTTTATAGCGTGGGTGAAGGACTAGAATAAATGTTATTAACAAATTGCATAGCTGAATGAATGCGCACTCATCGCAATACGGAACACAATTGAATCATCACTGAGAGCATAATATTTATTCATCATGGTCTGGTCCCACAACGCTGCAGATCGGATGCAAGCAGAGTAAGCGCCATCAATGTATCCATCGCAACCGGTGAGAACATCAAAGACGGGGATTACTTCGTGGATAAGGGGAACACGGCTTTGTGATATTCTCTTTGTCGCAACCAAGAAGATCTGGAATGAACATGTCAGTGATATTCCATAGATGGCCAGAGCACATACCTCAAGTAATGGAAGGAGCCCATTCAATACATTCCACTCATCCGACGACAGCAAAAATTGTTTGAGACGTACACCCCGGGGCTTGTTGTGCTCTGCTGAAATGGCGAGGAGTTGAAGTGCATCACGCAACTCGATGGCACGTTTCAAAAGCTCAGCAGTGCTGTTCCACCGGGTGGCCACATCACGAACCATCAAGCGTGGCGTAATTTTCGCACGAGCACACGATATAGCTAAATCAGCCTTGATAGTGGACTGTGGACAATCTTCTTTGCCAAGTTGCGCAGCTAGAAATGCATCAGAATCTACGAGTCGAAAGGGGTGAACTAAGTACTCCCGCCTTTGAAATTGAATAACGACCAAGCCTAACTTCTGCAGAATTCAGATGAGGGACACGAGCGGTGGGGTCAGCCTCTATGTCAGCAACCACCGCTTCAATCATATCGTTATCACTCTTCTCCACTCCGACATCAAGTTCGTCGGAATCCTCATCCTCGCCAACCTCAGCCTCATCAACATCATTGACCTCGTCCACATACATCTGAGTCCGAAGCGAGTTCTTCGTCCCCCTCATCTGCATCCTCTACATCTTCAACTAGGGCTGTTCGCCGTGCCGTGACGGCGACGGCCGTGGAATCGACGGGTTTTATACGGCACGGCCGTCTCAAGCACGGCCCGTAAGATGAAGTTCAAACCTTTGGACGGGACGGCACGGTCCACAGCACGACCGTAAACGGCTACACAAATTGGCACGGTTGGAAAAAAATTGTTAGAACAGTGTTTACGACATTTTTAGCTAACCCAGAATCCCTTGACTCGCGCTGCGAGCCAGGCGGAGACATTGCTTGACCAGAATTAAGGTCCTGATTGTCTCCGGCTTCAAACTCGCGCGGCTGAGCGAAATTGTGTGTCGCGGCCGCCCGAAAAAATGCGTTCTACTGCAAACTCAGTCTTCGCGCGCACAGATGTAGTGGAAGTCTGAGGAGAGGCGACTCGAGTGCATGTAATATATACTGGAGACGAGTTCCTGGCTATGACTAAAAGGAAAAAAGAGAAAATACTGTCTGTCATTGCCGGAGGTACATACAGGTACATATGCAACCCTGCAAGGTCCCCACCCGACGATGCAGCGATAACTACATGCTGTGCAGAGAAATTCTTAAAAAAGACCCGACTTCATTGATGGGATCAAGTCGAGTCGAGTCGAGCCGAGTACACCCCGAAGTCGACTTGTCAAGTCGTGAGAGCCCTATTTCAAGTACGCCTTTTCCTCACGGCAATCATGGATAAACAAGCGTATTTTACGTGCGGGTTCGAGTCCCGCCAGAGGATTCCTTTTTTTTCTGCGGTACATGAGTCGATGTTGCTAGCGAGAACACCGACACCGTGGAGTGGAATGATATAGACGGCACTCCGATGGAATATATAAGGGGCCATGTGCGGAATCGGGCCTGCTGGGGGTATGGTAATGACTTGGAATGATTGAAATTGTCTAAAGGCATGGTACATGGAATAACATCTTCATCTTTGACGCCTTGGCCCCGCAGCTGCTCTGGTAAGGATATCATTGACACGGCGAGACGAGAATCGGAATCAACCCCACTTACGCAACGGCACTGGCAGTATACTGCTTCGCAAAATTTCAGTAGGTAAAAAATTTACCAACTGGACGACCAGTTCAACTCCATATTCTCAGCTATTTCATATTATCTTCCTTTGGTCTTCCATTTTGATTTTGCAGGTGCAGCCGATGGGAATACTTCAATGTGAATGCTAGAGGTCAGACCATGAATTCTTTCCTTGACCTACTGTACCCTAAGGGTTTGAGACGTTAATTGCTCACGAAAGAACCCTTGCTACTGCTAGTCTATATTACAATCGAACACCTTTGACTTTCGCTAAACCTGATTGGCCGCTGGGTCGTTTGCCTCTGGTCAACTCGCCCCGAGAGCTCAGAATGATGTCATCCGCTCCGCCCTTCCACCCAAATGTCGAGTTCTCCACCCCAATGTTGAAGTCCCATATACAGCTGTCAAGATGGTCATTTCGTACCGAGATTTCTTTTTTACCATGAGAAAAGGTGTGTACTGCGAAGGGAAGCGGAGTGAGTGATGTAAATTGAACTTGAAAACAAGAAAAGGCGTAAGTATAGTACGTGAAACAGTTGAACATTCGTCGGTAATCTGATTTGCTCGCCTACTCATAGTACGAGACAGTCACGCGGGAGTCATATAGCTGCGTCACAGCGCCGGAAGGGGCTAACCCAGTGCCCAGTAGACCCTGAGCGTCGATGGTGAGAGAATGATAGACCTTCTTCTTGTGAGACGGGTGAAATACTACGGCACGCCTTTCTGTATCCGTAAAACCAATGCAGTAACCTGCTGCAGAAACTAGGGCCGGCATCGGATAGTTGAGGCGGGACACGACGGAGGCGGATGGTTCAGGAACGAGGACGAGGTGGTACTGAGAGATCACGAGGGGCGTAGGCACGTTCGTTGGGGCGTTTCTGCGAGCGCGGATCCACGCAGTCGCGCGTCGAAACAGCGTTGGATACACGACCTCACTGACCACGAGTGTGAAGGACTCGGCGCGAAGTGGGCTCTCCTCAACAGTCACAGAAAGCCTCTCCCACTCCCTCGCAATCGGGACCTTTAGGATGACCGAAGGGATCCCCTTCGCGTCAGTAGGAATATCATAGCTGAACTCTGTAAAAGCCCGCCATAGGCCAGCAAATGAAGCGAGCGAACGGAGGCGGAGCCGATCGCCCGGGGCGGCATCAAGCAAATGGTCAGAAAGAGGGCGGTTACAGGCTGGCATGCATGACGTCAGATTTGGGCAAGTACAATTGAAGGGAGGAGGTCAAACCGCTTTAGTCGAGTCCTTCAAGAGAATAAACTGCTCCTCCGGCCAGTGAAGAAGGAGCATGCCAACTTCTTCGTTTTCGTTTCTCGTTTCTCGTACATACCCCATGCCAACGTTCATTGGATCAGCAGCGGCGGACGTTCTGTAGGCGAAGATATCTCCATATCCGGCGCAAGATTCCAGCATGATGGGACCGGCGGAGAAATGGCACATTGCGGACGATTTTCCACTCCCCAAATCTAGTTTAAGGACAAAGATATGGCTGTTTTGAGCTCTGGAAAATGATGCATTCAATCAATTATCAATGCACTGACACCGAGAAGGAGAGTGGCCCACAAATCCCTTGCTACAATAGACAAATCAACCCCACACAAGGTAAGGCCGTCAAAAAGGTACCCCGCTCGCTCCCAGGACCACACTGGACGCCCAGAATGGACTTCCAGAAGTCGTATGGCGTCACCGCTAGCTAGGAAGATGTGCTTTCCACCAGGTACAAGTTTTGCGAGTCGGCCGGTCCCCGTAGTACCAAATTCCAGTTTCATAGCGTACTGGCGAGCAGTGGTCGGTGGGGCCTGGGAGGTGCAGGACCATGTACGCGGTCCGACGACGACACGTTTTATTTCGTCGATAAGGGCCACCTGCGACAATGTCTGGAGGACCTCATCCGGGGGCGGATCCACGAGTCCCGAAGACCCAAGACGGCGAACAACGGAGATCCACAACTGCTTGGTGCAGGCCAGAGCGTGGAAGAACCGGTTAACCTGGAATTGGTTAGTATTCGAAAACTGGCGGTCGCCGGTGAGAGCTGCGCACTCGGGATACGGACAAGATTGTATAAACGTCGAGCGTCACTAAAACACGAAGGAGGACATCGTCGTCCAGGGAATGAATCGACATTGCACCAAGAGTAAGGATGTGCTAGGTGTCACGGCGCACAAAGACGGGTCTACTGAAGTTGACTTACAGCCATTGGCAGTATCGAAGGTGCGGATGAAAAATTTCCTGTTTGGGATGTTTTTCGAAGAATTCCCAGAATCTCAGTCAGCTTTACACCGATTCACATGAAAACTAGCCAGGTCTTCCAGGCTAATTCATACGCAATTATTGAAAGAAATAAACTTGCAAAAATACTTTATATTGATCGGCCTGTGATTTCGGACTATTTCCACGATAAATGATGTCTAGCATAGTCCAAACATGTTCAAATGAGCTGATTCTTTGCAACAGCGAACTAACATACGTTTAGGAAGATGTCATAGAGCCAAAATTTCAGATAATTTAGTTTATGATGCCTGTGATTGTTGAGCAAACTCCCACAGCCTGGGGTGCGCAGGCTACGACGATATCAGGGAACCTGTTAAAAACAAACGCCCGACGCTACATCAGACTTTTGACATTTCCATTGTCGCGTTGTCAGGCGTTGTACAACGCGTGACAACGCGGCAACGCCCCGCGAAACGGCACAACGCGGCCAAAAAACGCCACAACGTCACAACTCCATGTTTTGGGCTCACAACGCGCAACGCCGGTGATCCGTACAATGTTTGCCGAAGCTCCGCTGTTTGGCATAATCGAAATATCCTTTCACCCATGGGAGTCCCCCATCCCTGCAACCCATCCCACATACCCTTGCCAAATTTCAAGCTCTATGTTGAGCTCACCATCGTCGACAAAATTCATCAACAACACCGACAACGCGTGAAAACCCCACAACGCGGCAATCAAAATGTCAATTTGCTGATGCTACGTTACATGACAGTCACGCTATGTAGCACCACGTGAATCCCGTGATCCGAGACCAACTCCAGATAACTCCGCGTTGAGCTCGCACCCCCTACCCCACGCACAGGGTAAATCCCCAACAATGATCCCATCTGGACCACGGGCAATCCATGCTGATCTTGAAATATTGCGATAATTGAATGCAACCATGAACTTTGGGAAATTCTGGCTCTATGACATCATTCATACTCCACGTAAGTCTTTTTTCTCACCAAACCAGACCATTTTAACAAGGTTCAGGCTTGCTAGAGGGCATCCAACACCCAAACAGCCTGAAATCCAAGATTATCCACTATGAAATATTTTGACAAGTTTCTCTCTTTCACTAATTCCGCATGAATTAGCCCGAATTATCTAGCATGATTTCATCCAAATACATAAAGAACTAACTGAGATCTGAGGAATTCTTTGAAAACATCCCAAACAGGAAAATTTTCATCCGCGTCTTCGGTACTGCCAATAGCTGTAAGGCCCCGAAAAACAGTGATACATCGATCTCGCATCCTTCTCCCGAACTCACTCCGCCAAAATACCCTCAATTGCGCATAAATAGTACCATGACACAGTCCACGAGGCTAGTTATGCTGGCGCACTCCAAGTTGGTGATTACATTTCCTTCTAGTGCCCCAGGTCCTTTCTGGGAAGGCTTTGTGTTCTCCATTCCAGGGCAAACAAATGCAATTTAATGGTGGCTTGGTGTGCCTAGTTCCGGGCTGTGCTGCAATTTAATGACGGCTTGGTATGCCGAATTTCACATCAAATCAGTAAATTGCCCTGTTTGGAGTCATTTCAGACCGGATTTTCACGGGACCTTGTTTGCTGGATAGCCAGTGCAATTTCGGTTAGAACTGTCTCTTTACATTTCCTTCCAGTGCCCCAGGTCCTTTCCGGGAAGGCTTTGTGTTCTCCATTCCAGGGCAAACAAATGCAATTTAATGACGGCTTTGCCCACCGTGTTCACGGAGACGGCTGCCAATTTCAGGACAAGAGATTGTGTGAAGACATGGCAATTTTCATAGCAGGGACTTAATCAATGCAATAATTGCGAAATCGCAGCGAGGCCACAGTTGGCTGTGACATTCCATCTCACCGCCACCGGCGCAATAAAAAGTAGGCAGGTTGAGGCCCAGTGAGAATGGCGTCGAGCCGGCAGGAGCGAGAGAGAGCCTGGCAGTTACCCATCAATTTTGATAGAGCCGGATCGAGTGTCTCGGAGCACTCGCGTATTCATTTGGTGATCGCACGCTCTGGCTCGATATCGCTCTTTCTGTATTCGCAAGAAACGTAACATACTGGTCGAATCTTCTCAAATCACTCTCGATCCTCTGCACCCACGTCAATGTCTTTGTCATCAACCCACGCCATATCAAAAACCTCCGCCTCTGTCCAGTGCAGCGCCATGTCCCTGTGGGCCCCACCTGCTGGCCTTTGTCCCTCACCACGGCCTGAGATAGCACCTGGTGAACGTCCTGTAGATCTCCCTCTACCATCCGATGCAACTAAGGATTGGTATCACCGCGGGTGTTTTGCATGCGAGGAAATACGCTGCAAAAGGCTCGCATTCGTAATCTTGCTCAGCCCAGAGGAACTTACAGAAGAACCGTGGAGAAGCAGTGCGTAGTTATCTTCTACTTTGAAATGTGTGTTCATGGAGTTTCCTGGCCCCAGCACGCCACCACGCGACACATTCCAAGCACAATGTCGACTGTGATGCATCTTACTTCCAGGCTTATGCCAAAAAACTCGAAGAGAGACTCCATCGAGTACGGGCAGAGCGTCGCTTCATCTATGAGAAGCTCCAGAAGTCCCAGCAAGCTCTTTTTAACCTGCGGCAGCAGGTTTCGTCGGCTGGAACGGACCTCGGAGATCTGGGATCCGGGGAGACCATTGATTCATACGATACCGGAGAGTACAATATTTCTATGTCCTCTACAATACTAGATACTTTTTAACGCGCATTTCTGGCTCTGTCTACTCGTCCGAGGGATCCGCGAAAAGCTCCGCCAAACCCACGCGCTCAGATAGCTTAAGCCCAGGTTTCTCCCTGAGATACCAACGGTCCACTTCGGTTCCATCGTGGAACCTTGTCTTGTAGCGCTCGTCGGGGGCCATCATTACAGTGGACTTGATAGATTTTGCATCGACCACTCGGATGGCTGCATCGCGAAGATGCTGGACAGTCCAGTAGGTATCTGATGATGCTGCGAGGAGTCCAGGGTGCGGTGGGCCGTACAATGACACCATAGCGACCGGTCTGGGGTCAACAGTATCCCCGATGCGAAGCAGCATGTAAAACAGAACCTCTCCGAGGTACGAACTTCCGTTGTAGTCCAACTGTAATGAATGAAATGAAATAAGTATTGGAACAAACGGCAAGAAAATGTAATACCTTCACATTTCGGGATGTCCGAAGATTTTCCAATGCCTTCAAACCTTCTTTCCAATGAGATCGACCTATTTGCCCGTTTGGCAGGCGTAGGCACGCCCATCGGATTACATGGGACGAGGTCGAGGCTGTACCATGGCTCTGAAGGTAGGCAATAATTGCTCTCTCGCATGCACGAACTGGCCGAGCAGAGGTATCCATCGCACGAAGCAAAGCATACCCATCCCCCAGATCTCGTGCTCCACGCGGTAAGGGATTCTCGGGGGGCTCGAGATCTGGGATCATGGCCTTCAACGCATTAACTTGGCAACGTCGGATACCCCGTTGTGCAAGATTGGCAAAGGCATTTGAATGCTGTTTAATTTCTTCACCAAGATTTCCGATTGTGCGCTCCATTCCCCACTGTGAATAAATGATTCCTGGACCCACGCGGACTGTCTCGGGAGCAAAATGGGAAGTCGTGTGAATGCTGGGACGTACAAAGTGAATGCGATCGGAGCGACGCTGCACATAAAGGCGTTCAAAGTCATCAGAAAATTCTGTAAGCAAACGGTGAGCTTCAGCCACCTCCGCCGGGAATATTTCCTCCTGCATCAGAATGCGAACTCCCCGTACACCTTTGCAGTAGTGCATCCAGAACTCGTCGGGGAGAAGGTTATAAAAGAGGGCTGGTCCAAGGCCAAAGAAGTACAGCAAGAATTCCCAAGCCTTGTAACCACTCGATATTTTCTCGGCAGGGTTCCGCGGAGGACGATCGAAGGAACCTGGAATATACGGGGTTGTCTGAGCGACTAGTTTCCCTGTTTAATCGGTCAGTCTACTTGACATGAGGTGGTGTTCAGAAACCCACCATGCTCTTTCCATACGTTCGCATCTTGTAAGACGGCCCACGGCCAGCTTGCAATGTTGGTGCTATCACTGCGGTCGCAGTCAAACGTTCCACGCCATAAAGGAATAAATAGGTCGGGTAGATTGAGGGCTGGAAGATGCATGATATCGAGCGAGAATAAGCCAGGTACCCCCAGAATGCGATCCCGATGAATACCGCTAAAGATGGTGGGCTTGCAAATGCCGGTCTCGAGCCGACGTTTCTCGTATTGGGTCTTGTTTCGTGATTGCGAAACATATAGGAGGTTTTTATTGTACCGTTTTGTTGCCTCAGCGGATGTGAAAGATTTCAATAGCGAGTTCAAGTCGACATCAGGGTGATCGCAACCGGCAACAGTGAAGGAGTTGGGGAGAAAGCGAGCCGGGTAGTAATGGGTACCACCCGGTTTATGGCGTCCAACAAGAGGGCAGTATAAGCGGCACAAATACTTGCCATGATGCCCGACACATCCATTTAATGCTGCCATCCCAGGGCCATCCGCACTCCCAAGCGCGAGAAACAGTCTGGATACAAAAATCCGATCATTTCCAGCATCCCAGATTCGGAGGCCCTCCTTCTGAAACGCTGCAACGTGGTGTAACCCGGGGTAGATAAAACTATCTGTATTCTTCGGTTTTTGCGGCCCCGAGATGAAACCGCCGGGGAGAATATGATGTTTTTTGTATCGTAACTCGGGGGGGAGGTCGAGGATTACCCAGATATAAATCCAGCAATCCGACGCCTTGTTGCGGTAAAGTTGAGCGCCATCAATGGAGAATACGAGGACCATGTCATCCAGAGTAATTTTACCCTCACGAACGGCCTCAAGATAATCGGACCCGTCAAAAAAGTCGCGGTAAGCTGAAGTGCGGTTCCCATGCTGCCTATGCAGTTCCTCGAGGTTTGCCTCAGTACAGCGCTGCCTATATCGCATATCATGGGCGCTCTGGGGTGTCCTCCAAAGCGCTTGGAGCTGCGGCCCAATAGGAATTGTATGGAATTGTTTGCGGGGAACCTTTCCTGCATGTTTCAGGTCGTACCGAGGTTCGCCACACAGAAGGCAACCCTCCAGCGGTGCGAACGGCCCCGTGTATCCGATACACGAATGTATGCACATGTCATGGACGATTGAGGTGACGCCACTTAGCTCCGTAACAAGCTTTTTAACGAGATGGTAAGTCAAGATCTCGGAATCTGGGTGGCGCCGGAGGATTGCAAGTCGGACACCATTATATGTCTCTTCAGAGGCATTGCTGACAGAGAGGAATATGTCGAGGGAAAGGCGGTGGTCTGGGTTATCAAGGGTCACAGGTGTCTGTGCTGGGTTCCGGAGTTGCTCCAGGAGCTCGGATGGGAGTGGTTCATCATCATTGTCGAGCGACGCAGCTCGAAGGCATTCAATAAACTTTTGTGCGACACGGATATCATCAATCGGCGAGATGAAGTTCGGCGGTAGAATCTCCGGACCTAAATTTGGGTCATCTTCTTCCCGGGATATGGGTGGACCAGGATCAGGTGGGTCATCCGTATCGCGCCGAGGCGGAAAATGCAGATTCTCGGGTTCGCGGTCATCGTCTAGCCGTGGATCTTGGATATTAAGCTGGTCGGGAGGGTCGAAATGAGGTGGGTCTCGTGAAATTTCATCGTCCTCCAATATAGAAAAATCTGTGGCATGCATGGCAGCGTGCACCGCAGATCCAGCAAAGTGCGCTCCGGGGGTTGACTGAGGACCAAAAAAAAAATTAACGGGGCAAAGAGTGGCCTAATAGCAACACAGTTTACCATTTCTCGAGGACTTGGTGTTAACTCCGAGTCGGTAGTGCGGGCGCGCTTATAGCGTGCTGCCAGTAAATCATTTTGATTGGCACCCCTTGAGTCAACCTCCAAAGCACGTCGCACTGGGTTTCCCTCAAAAGGCGTGCGAGGGCCACGACTAGCTTCAACGGCATTTGTAAATTGAGACGAAAGGGAAGCGGCAGCCTCCTCCCGCATGTGTGTGTTCCGCGTAGAATATCCGCGTGGCTTGCCAGGGCCGGACGGACCGCCACAGCGCTTGACACAATAGCACCGAACTTCGTTGCCAGGTCTCTGGGATGCAGGAGCCTCAGACAAACTTGAAGCCATCTGTGAAGCAAGAGAATGGCAGGTAAGTGGTACGCGTCCCGCAACGTGATCGCGAGTGTGAGTCAGTGTGACTCAAGTCAGATGTTTTGTGACTTTGACTTTTTTTTCTGCGGCGGCTCTCCTCCCATGGACAACTTCTCGTCGGGGAGTTCTAGCCCAGCTAGCTCTTCTTTCTATGGGGACTCTTTTCCCACCCTCTCGAGCGACCTCCTCCATCGGTCTTTCGGCGTACAAGATCATACCCAGTGGAATCAAATGCGCTCAAGCAGCCCCGCCAATCTTCCGCCAGCATCTTCTTCTCGATCCTCGGGCCCGCTCTTCCAGAATCATCTGGAGCTACAGCTTCAAAAAGCTGAGAGTACAAACTCTCTGCTCCGCGTCGAAAATGCCGCCATCAAGTACGTGCTTCCGTGTCTGATAGCGGTGTGCAATTGACAGCTATGGGTTCTCTGCAGAGCCGCTTATCATGAACTCGTCTGTGCGGTACCTGCACTCCTCGCTGCTACATCGAATCCATTCAATCTCCCTATCAACGACTCCGGAATGGCGTTCCCAGCACTACCAGAGCTTTCTCGGGCCGACTACCCACTCGTAAAATATTGGCACCGCAACGATTTTGCCCCGCAAGGGAGCGATGGTGTATCCAACAACGGGGTTCCTAACCCCCGTGGCGGCAGACCGGCTGCCCAAGGCGTCAACGTGAGCGGAAAGTACATCGAGACGGAAGATGGTGAAGTCGTCAACGGCTTCCGGGTTACCGCCATGGGCAAAACGGCCGCGCAGATATGGTTCGGCTTTGTCGCACTAGGGATTGCCCCGCCGTCGTGGGGTCAAGCGGGCCTGCGTGCCATCACGCTGTATAACAACGAGATGTGTGGAGTCCACCCCGAGCTACGCCTGTGCGCTGGTAATTGGAAGGCCCAGTGCCTTGCAAAAATCAACTATTCGTCCTGGCATCGAAGCCACGGCTCCGGGGATGCCCCCGCGAAAAGGAAGAGGTCGACAAAGTCTGGCGCAGGGCCGCCCGCTACTGAGGTCAGAAAGAAGATCAAACTCGACGACTCGGACATGCTTGTACGTCATCCAGACCACATCGCGATCTCTACTAACTGCGCCTCGTTTTATACAGGTTATAAATCCGCTGTGAGTCTATGTGTTCTCTTTGCGTCTTCTTCTCCTGACCTTAATACAATAGATGGGAACCAGACCCGTCGTCTAATCTTCCTGAGATCATGCAGGCTGCACCCGGACAGTACGTGTCTGGATCATCTTCTTCGTCTCTCTAACCAGCTTCTATCAGACAGTCCGAAGTACGTGGTCCCGGTACCTCGGATACATCGGCTGATGATATCGATGACCCAGCCTCCCTCGCCGTCTTGCCACATGCCACGCCCACTGTCACAAGCGACGCTTTTCCAATCCCCATTCCCGCTGCCGCTGCCGCCGCCCATGCCACCAACACATCGGCTGATGTCCCTACCCCTGTTCCCGCCCTGGCCTATGCGATGACCGCTTCACTTGTATCCACCCCCACCGCCACCAACGCAATTACTGTCATAAGTGATGCATCGGCTATCGACCAATCGACCGGCCCAGCTCCTGCATCGATACCGCAGACCACCTCGGGTGAAGCAGCGCGCTTAGCACCTGCTTCGGATCCGACAGCGGCGGCTGCCCGCGCAGCTCTAATCAAAACAGCTTTTCCTTCCCAGATAGCTGCTCCAAAATCCCCCCCTGTAGCCACTCCACCGGCGCCGACCGCCTTTGTTTCTGTCGCGCAGGGACCCAAAATGACGGCCACCAACAGCCTGACGGCACGGTAGGCGCTCGTATCTATTTCTATTGAAGATTGCTCACATCTCAGCAGTAATCTTTGCGCGCAAGACTGGATCAAAAGGACCAAAGGGACCCGAGCAGCCTTTGCCCTGTATTGGGACAGCATCCGGGGTACTGCCGAGGAGACGGTACGTTCTATCACAGCCCTATCCACCTTGTCTGACTGCTTCGTAGCGTTGGAATACGGACTCACGCAAGGCCAAAGCCTGCGCGACAGAAAATGTGTGTCCATTGTACTGTACGTATTCACGCGGCTGAATCGCTCTCTCTAGGCTGCCCTGGCTACTGCCTGAGGGTGATCATGGGATACCTGGCATGCCGCATGGCTGATGTCCCGGGTACGGCGGGGAGGAGCACGAGCGGGAGCGGGAGCGTAGCGTAGCATACCAAATATAGTAATACTGCATGAATCTATCTCGCTCTATCTCCCTCGTTCTTGCTCGCAAAATATATGATCGTATGTTGGCATCTGCTCTAAACGGCTCGATATGGCTCGATATACCATCATATACGAGAATAAGCGGTAGAGCGAGAGCGAGCCATGCTCGAAATCAGAGAGCGAGAGAGAGCCATCTGATCCGGCTCGCTCTCGCTCTTTCTCGCTCCTGCCGGCTCGACACCATTCTCACTGGGGTTGAGGGCTCAAACCGGCGCATGAAGGCTCAAACTGGCACATGAAAAGTATACCCAGCAGTAGGCACAGTCACTATTTAATCACCAAAAAAATCTAATGAACTGGCGAAAAACACTTCAACACAGCCACTCTTTATGTCAGTGCAAAAACGAGCGACTGAGTTTGACTGAGTTTTACATGGTGTTGATGGATGGTGTTGAGGGATGACCAATGCATGCTGAAAGCACTCAATTTTTTTTTCCCGTTGAAAATCAATCTTGACGATGTCCTGAGAGTTCATGGGATGCACTTATCGGACCAGTGGTGCTCTCAGAGATTTGTTTGGTCTGTCAACTCCAAACACATGTTGAGATCACTGCACCACTTTTTCTTTTCTTTCGCCAGTCTCGACCGGGTATCTTTCAGTGAAAAAGTGATTTCCCAGCTCTAATAATGGTTGAAATATAAGTATGGTGCGCATCACCTATCATAGCCACCGCTACCACATGCTTGAAATTTAGCGGGTCCATAAAAGCTTGTTTTTGTTATCCCTCTAGTAAAAGTGTTCCTTTCGAGCGTAGGATGAGATCTGCTAGAGGGATGTTCAATTGGATCAAAACTGAGGGAGTTCGAAATTTTGTTGCCGGCTGATTTAGCCACATGCACTAAGAGTTATCATACTCCGGAGTCCCCATCAAAATAGGAAATATAAGAAATAGATTTTCGTGATAACCGGAGTTGCGATCAAAGTAGAAAAACAAGCGAACGTTGATGCAGCCTCGGCTGAGACTCGCGAGTCACACATGTTTTGTACTAAAAATAAATATCGCGAAGACGCAGGACGTGTTTCTTCTTCCATTTCGCGTTTTTCATAAAGATAACTCGCAGATGGGGACTCGGAGTAACTCTAAATATATTCAAAAATGGGCCGGCAGGGTCGTAAGTGGGCTTAAGATGACGCTAAATTACTGTCCAATGGAGTATTGAGCTGTTGCGAACAACTGATGTATTGGTACATAACCATCCACACCTGAACAGACTCGTTTCTTTTTGGCTTGCACTGAGTCCTGATGGCGCATATCCCGCTACCGGCTACTGTCCCGATACGGTGCCTACTGTACCGATACGGACTCGGAATTTAGTCCCGATACGGTGCATATCCCGTTACCGGCTACTGTCCCGATACGGCGACTATGTCCCGATACATATGTACTCGTCATCAAGAATGTTTCCCCGCGCACCAATGCAAGCACAGGTCGCACGCTAAATAATCTCAACGCTCGGCTTGGACCGGTTCGGGCGCTTACAGAGTGCATATGCGGTATTACCCCAGCAGTAACTTACCGGTAGCGTAACGGGACGTATCGGGACAATAGCCG
Organism: Mycena galericulata; assembly: GCA_029289565.1. NCBI lineage: Eukaryota > Fungi > Basidiomycota > Agaricomycetes > Agaricales > Mycenaceae > Mycena > Mycena galericulata. Next base: position 470,072 of record JARKIA010000122.1, on the reverse strand, counting down.
CCGCCGTATCGGGACTATACTCCGAGTCCGTATCGGGACAGTCCGAGTCCGTATCGGGACAGTAGCCGCCGTATCGGGACTAAATTCCGAGTCCGTATTGGGACAGTAGCATAACGGGACGTATCGGGACAATACAAGACGTCATGAGGAAAAGGTGGAAGGCGCGCACAAGCGTTACACTGACAGGTGTTTCCTTTGGATTATTGCGGCCATGAATTGCAAGGATGTGAGTAGGTGCTGGGAAATCGGTCATATCCTTCAGAGTGAGAACCATTTCGCTGGGCAGCACGCTGTGGGATACGGTCTCCGCCTCGGCGTTGGCAATAGTGCGAAGCATTCTAGGAGAGAAAATCAAAGATCATTGCGGAAAGACAGAGCCAGTCACTTGTCCAACCCCGAAATCTCTTTCGATAATGTCTCGCATCCACTGTAGATCGGGGACCTGCTCAATCGGACCGAGATCGGGATTAATGGCAAGCAGCGTGGATCGATCGACCTCTTGGTACGGGGGGATTTGCAGATGGCTGGGAAGTCTGTAAACGGGAACTAAATTCCGTATGGTGCACTCGGCCTAAACACCACCAAATTTGATGAGCTCAAGCATGACTTTGATTTTTCCTTATCCCTCTAGCCAACGTGCTTGTATGGGTGCTAAGAACAATCTGGCCAGAGGGTTACTCGAAATTCCTTGCCGATAGATTTTTGCCTCCAAGAAATTGAGCGCCTTATGTAAACATTGCCATATTTGGGAATATCACGTGATATATATTATCACCTGCAGGGGTGTGGTGCGTGGGCTCGGTGAGGTCCATATGGGTTTCCACAGATTATAGGTTACTGCAGCTATGGGTTATGACAACTTCGACTGTAATTCCTCCCCTACGCTCATCTGCCCGGTGGTGGGCTGCCTGGATGATTTTACCCAGAGAACCCACACCTTCGCTTGCACAATGGGAATAGGCTGTATGTGTGCAATTGACCGGCATATGGGAAAGGGTTTGTGCGCAGGTAGGATTGCAAGCGGCATGAGCAGCTGCATAATAATTAGAGTTGCAGACATTTTACCAAGATCTTGGGAATGACGATCAACCAAGAGGCAGCCATCATTGGAATTTCATACACAATGTCGATTTTGGGAGTAAATCACCCTGGGAACACATTATCTGGACACATCAACTTGACCAGATCAATGGCTGGGGAGATATGAGGGTATTTGTGTCGAAAAAATAAAAATAAAAACCGGATTTTTTTCTGAACGATTTGGCTTATTCTGCACAACTTTCGAAAAACGCTCGGCCTAAAATGACCCTACCCTATCGTGGGAAACTACTATATATAGTAATACCCGCACCTTATAAGGCAATAAACAAAATTTGGTATAACTCTTTGACACCTTTCTTGTTTCATTCAAGATAAGTGTTTCTAGCCTCAATGGGTTGTTCCCCACCCAAAATCGACATTGTGTATGAAATTCCAGTGATGGCTGCCTCTTGCGATCAACGAACCGGTGATTAAGTAGGTACCAGTAATGCATTATTTAGACACTGAAACCGTACCCCATATTTTTCCAACTATGTATCCACCAAATGTTGGCTAGACATCCCTAATGGCGTGCTGAAAAGTTTTGACAGTCAAGTGACGTTCTATAAATAACTCCATTGCAGCGGACCTCCTGGCCATCGGCCGGCATCCCTATAGAAGTGTTTTCGTTTTCGTTTCTCGTACATACCGGTAATTTACACTGTTATTGCACAGCCCCCGACTGTTTGATCGCCGGTGACAGGCACAGCCACTTCCCCTTTTAGCTAGGCGGTCGCCATCCCAGTACATCCCAGTATCCCAGTGAAAAAAACTTCCTTCGGGAAAAAAGCATAAAGATGCATGGTTAACGGGTGATTTTATTCATCAGGTAATTTTATTGGGCAGTTCGTTCCCGTGTGCGACCGGAATTCCTCCGGATTGCGGCCAACAACTGGGTGATCTTACTATGCTCTGGGTAAGTTCTCATGAACACCGCATCATCACTGTCCAATCTGACCTTGCAGATCGTCAGAGAATGTTCTCGGCCAAGCAGGGAAAAAGAAAAAGAGAAAAAAAAACCTACCGTCGGTATTCCATTAGTTTCCTGTTGGAGTAAATAAAGTGCACCTGTTACAAGGCGCCGTATTATAAGCTTACTACTAATACTAGCGACGGGCACCGCCATGGTCTGATCCGTCACTAAATCACGCTCTGCCGGAAGCGGCTGCCCGTTCCCGCTGCCGCCGCCCATTCCCACCGCCGCCGCCCACCGCCGCTGTCCGCTGCCCTCGCCGTACAGGTCCGCTGCTCCCGCCGTGTCCGCTGTTCGGCGGTCGGGTCCGAGCCGCCCTACTTACAAACGAATTTCAGACTCCGGCCGGCAATCAGGCGCTCGTAGCTCCGCTAGGCTAGTGCCTTCTTCTAGTTTACTTCTATCTGCAGTTTTCGGGTTGCGCGGGGGAGACCACCGGACCGCCCTGCGGCTCCGCTGGGCCCGCTGCGCGGTACACGCTCCCCGCGGGTTCCGCTGCGTGAAGCCGCAACAAATATATTTCAAAAAAAAACTGTGCCAAAATCGGGACTCGAATACGGGACGTCAGAGATAGGAAGAGAGTTGCCGTTGAAAACGGCCAACGGCAAGACAACCACTAGACTACAAAAGGCATAGAAGTATGTGTCGCTGGTCGGTTAAGATGCACCCCGAGGCCACGTGCCCCTGACAACATGCTGGGCACTGTAGACTACTTATGGTACAATAGGTAGGGCGGTTGGAAAATCTCTTGCGCCACTGGAGGACTTTAATGCATAGTAGCATCTGCCAGAGAAATTCCGGAGCAAACCCCATCGAAACGAGGCCAGGGCCATCGAATTTGGTTTTTTCCCCCGCAATAAGTGCAATAAGTGCCAATAAGCACTTATCTCCGATCAATTTACCGTAAATTGATATCAATTTACAGGATTTACGGATCCCGTGACACCTGGCACGTGCCAGCGCGTCGCGAGTTTGCTCGTCCCTGGGCCTTTCAGACCCCAGGTTACTATACAGTAGGTGTTGATTCAGATCTTGTCATGCCATTACATGCTCGGAACTGCTTCACGGGATAATAGTGGACCCAGTGCCCAGTCTACAGTCCAGTGACATCATTTTTGGCGGTATGCATCAAGGCTTTCACTTAACGGACTGGCATGCTCAAATATTGACCCATACAGCGGTGGATGTAGTTGCCCATGAAATTAGCGAAACTCCTCCAAAATCTTCACCCCCTATAGCATGGAAATTGGATTGTAAATTAACTATGCTCGCGAGTCAGTAACCATATGAAGTTTGCTTAAGCAACGGCCGTCTCAACACATAATCATACTCAAGCACTGATTTCATTAAACCGGGAGCTGCCCCACTGATGGAATACATGTGTGGTGTACCAACAATTGTACTATGCCGTCTTGAGTATACCTTCGGATTAATCCTGATTTGCTTGTCGGTTGAACACAGTTGAATCTGTGATCTGAACAAGTTAGTCCAGGACCAACTAGGATCAAGCAACTCAACACGCACTGCACTGTGGCCTTCCCCTTCAGATTAATCCTAATTTGCTTGTCGGTTGAACACAGTTGAATCTGTGATCTGAACAAGTTAGTTCAGGACCAACTAAGATCAAGCAACTCAACACGCACTGTGGCTTTCCCGGATCATACCAAAGTAATACTGGATTAAACAGAACATTAGTGAAGCTACACAAGTCGAGATAGTGGCGAACAAACCGGGATATGTTTGAGCCCCGATTGCAGCAGAGGAGAGCGAAGAATGAGGGCCATAAATCAGACTTAAAAGCTCAGTGTAGCCTTGAGTTGCATTCGGAAGCTAGGGGGATGACTGTATGGTTCTTCTTTGAAGTCCCTAGATCGAGCAAAACATTAATCGCAGTTCAACCCAGTTCAGATGTGGTTGAACAAACCAGGGTTTATTGAGCCATTGTCCCGACCCATGACATTGTAAGTAATATGTGTACCCAAGCACGAATCTGAACGGCTGAATAATGAAAAGCAAATACCGCTGATCCGGTGCGCAGTGATCAATCACTGTCTTCAACATCATTTCCGTCCGAATCCACCCACGCCCATCCCCGCGATCTGTAGGACGCGATGATCAGCAGATGAGTTTCACAAATTATAGTAAACCACTGACTTTGCCTTCTTTTTCGGGGCCCCAGTGGCAATCGCAGGTACGGCACCAACAGAATTTTTGATTCGGCTGGATTTACGGTGAGATGAGCCGCTACTATGACATTTGATTAGGACCAGGGAGGATTATAGTGAGGAGTTGCGCACAGTTGTTTCGCATTCTTCCCACGTCCTTGGGTGCTGGCCGTGTCTGGTTCAGTTCCTCTAGAATGGCACGTCAGAGTCATAGTAACGAACTGCGCGCGGCGGCCCAGTCGGCACATTATGCCGATATGGGTGCCGCGGGCGGAGCGCATAACTGCAATCGCGCGGCACATGGCACTCATGTCGGCATAGAGTGCCGATCGGGCCGCGGACACGGTCAGGAACTTGGTCAGGAAGACACACTTTGACTTCTTGCGTTTGACTCGGCCGTTATCCGCGGTTTTATCGGGATCGTCGAGGGTTCTAAATGATAGACAAACATCAAGTCAGCACATATCCAATGTATACAAGTCCGCAATGACAAACCTCTGCCTTTTATTTTTACCCCGAGTTTTGGCGGGGGGTGCTTCTTCAACTTCGACAGCCGACGGAGACGCTGGAGGTAGACCGAGGGAGGCAGGGGCAACCGGGGTTTTCGGGGTGCGATTTTCGAGCAGAGAAGGGGGAGGAGGTGTTGGCACCACAGCCGGTGTAACTGGCGGTGTTTCAGGGACCAACACAGTTCCCTCTGTCGCCAGAAAATGGAACGGGGTGGTATTTTTCATGGTTGAGGTCGACAACAAATCGTTAACCAGGTTGACAACTTGAACAGTTGACAAATTCTGGGGGTGATCCAAGGTCGTTGAAAAATTTGATGCCGCGCAGTAGTTTGCTGGGTTCAACACGATATCCTCCCATGGAATAATCGTGCTATTTGAATGCTGATGCGCTAAGAATAGGTAGGATCAGAGACGATTTATGTTGATTGAAAGCAGCAGTTACCCCAACATTGATCGAAATAATCGGAGAGCAGCATCCGCATGTCACCAATGGCCACACCGTTCATGTCAATGGAAGGAAACACCGGCTGACCATTTGAGTTTCGAGGAATGAGAGGATTCACAGTTACCGGGCCTGAGATAGTTAGATTGAATTCCGCGAGGTTGAATTAATTACTTACGAGGTATGACACTCTCAACAAAGTCGGACCACGGTTGTCCGTAATGAAGCTCAAGCTCTTCGCGGCTACCACCAAAGTGGATCTGGTTGTGCACAGAGTGACCATGAATCCTGAAAGAAATCATCAACAATTATCCATTGTGGAATCCAGATGTGACCTACGTTCCAGTCATGAGGTCACCACCGGCGGGTTCGCGGAAGGCGTAGAACAGGAGCATCTCGGCATCGCCAAGGACCTTTCCCTGACAGAGATCTCGCAATGCCAAATTGATATAGGACGGAAATTCCTCTTGATTTCTGGTGATGGTTTGGCGTCGGAAATTGGAACAGAGAAGCATCTACACACTTTGCGACATCCCCCGCTTCCGCCTCAGCCATGCTGCTCCAATGAGCTTGATCTTCACCGCTGAGTGAATCCCATTTCTCTTTCAGAATCGTTTGATATACACCAGCAGAATTCTTGTTTCCGGTGTCGAGGGATCGTCGGGTGACCGCCGCGGCGATGGATTCATTGTTGTCTCGTGCAAATAGTTCCCGACCGGTCATGAGTGAAGAGAACTTGAGAAGGGGATTCGATTTCTTGAGGTTAGAGACTGGTAAAGACAGCTGCGTCGCATCCGACTTGAGGTATACCTGGTTCCGATAGTTGGTGAACTTTCTTACAATCATCTGAGACAATAACGGTTCATATCAGCTAGAAGTGTGAATCATGAGGTCGACTTGCCTCGAACCATGTCTTCCGAGGAAATTTTTCGAGATCAAGGGTTGAAAAGAGAGGCGAGTCCATGATGTTCGAGGCATGAGTTTGCTTCCAGCGCGTCAACGGCACACCAGTGACACCTTTGTCCATTTCCTTTGCAAAGGCAGAGAAAAAGGACTCGATGTGGTTGTTTTGTTCTTTGGTAAACTGACCCTTGGCCATGGCTCGGGCGACCAAGATTACGAGCAACAGTGAGTAACAGCTGGTGCACAAGTATAAGGAAGAGTGGGGTGACTGGGTTGTCCCCTGCTCAATTTGATATATGGCCGGTGTTCTGAATGTAGGAACTTGTTTCATGTATCCCCAAATGAATACCCCAACCAGGGCCATCAGCAGTTTCCATCTTGTCTTCTGCAGGGTTTATCGGGCTATTCAACCAGACTGAAGAATGATGGACCAGAATTTTGGATCTGCCGCATGCTGTTTGAGATTCGGGGATCGATCGTTTCTTAGAAACCCCTCCCGAAAAAAGAAAGGGGAAAAAAAGAGGCACTCAAATGCGCGTTCGACCACGGATGTCACAGACACGTGCCCCGTGACTGATCAGTATTGAACACACTTGGGTCGTACTTAAACGCGTCACTGCACTGCTCCGTCGATTTATCACGACAATAACTGTCTATGTTTCACCCTACTGACTCTGGAGAGCTCTGTGGCAGGCCTAGGAATACATCTGGTTCGGTTTTGGTTGCGCATGGTTGATATTTCGGATGTGATTGGTTTTCAGTGCAGTTAATTAAGAGTGCAGGGGCAACGACTCTCACGTTTCAACATCTCAATTCTCCGCACATGGCCAGATTTACCAATAGCCCGATCCCGACCGCTCGGAAAATTCTATACCATATGGGCGAGGTTCGAATCATCCAATTCAACGAATGAAGAATGATGGACCGTTAGGATCTACCGCACGCTTCTTGAAATTCGGAGTTCCAATGGTTTCTTAATCAAAAACTTTCGACAGGAGGAGAGAAAAAGAAAAAGGAGGCACTCAAATGCGCGTTCGACGAGTGTTCGTCCACGGATGCACGTGTACCGTGATTAATCCATACTGAACACACTCGGATCGATCGTGTTGTTTGGCTGACATGCGTCCCTCGCACCACTCCGGGATGCTATGGCGACAAGAGAGGCTTCGTTTGACGTTACTGATCCTAGAGAACTCTGTAGGAGGCCTAGGAATACATTTGGTTCGGTTTTGGTTGCACATGGTTGAAATTTCCGATATAATCGGTTTTCAGTGCAATTGATTCAAGAGTGCAGGGACGATGGCTCTCACGTTTCAACGTCTCAATGCTCAGCACATGATTGTATGCACAATAGCCCGATCTCGACTGCTCGGAAATTTCCATGCCATATGGGCGAGGTCCGATTGATTCAATTCAATGAGCAGGATTTTTTTTTTCCCAACTGTCTCACCGGTCGGTATATTCGCTTAATCGACGGGGATACAATTCTGTTGAGTTTTTATGTCACACAACTACGCAAATTTCAAATTAATACATTCGGGACTATTCAGACTTTGCCCGACAATTGCCGGGCTCCATGTTCCCCCGATGTCTGCTCGGTGGCTTCGGGATTCGAGACTTCTGCCCGACCGTCGGGTTGTTTCAGCGATCCGCGGCTCGACATGTCAAGATTGTCACAACCTAACATTTCAACACCCCTTGGACGTAGGGATGTGAAGATACGTTGCAATAGCTTCCCAAGCACGCTGATTGCTCGAGGTTGTTCCAAAAATCGCCTTTGGGTGTCCTATGCACTTACTTGTGACATCTCATTGAACTTCTAACCTCCTGAGAGACGTGGTAGATTTCGCTCTCGGCATTCGCCGGACATCCTATGATTTTTGATGGGTCCATATGATTCCGTTTCTTGAGCATGGAGCACGCTTATTCGACCCTGAATGATGACCCTGCCTTTGATGCGTTGCAATGCGGGTCTCCCCGCTTTCGAAATTTCTACTTATACTTCACCCTTGGGCGTCAGATTTTCTACCATGGCATCCCCTCCATCCACTGACCATTCCTTCCCCATCGCGCGCTCACTCGGCTTCACCAACCCCAACAAAACTGTCGTCCGCGACCAGATTAACCAAGGCATCTCGCGGTATCTTTTTACCCATGTTACGCCGCCGGGACCTTCTGCTATTCTGCCGCGAAACCACGACGGACACACCTTGAGCAGACCCAGAATCAACGTCGGCAACACACCAAACGAGAAATTTCTTGGCCAGGGCTTTCAATTTGTATGTCGTTCACCGTAATCTACCTATTCTCACCTTCTCGTTCCAGTGTTTCCCGAACCAACATCCCAACTGCACAAAGCGCTACCACCCAATCTCGGACCCTCCTCCTCGGTTTTTTGAACGGCACCCGGTACTTCACTCCTGTTAGCCAGACGTGAAGTGGCACCCATACCCCGTACACCTTCGAGCCGATCCACCGCATCTTCCCATGCCTCCGGGTCGACTCCCCGCCGCGGCCGGACCCGGTTTGGACCCCCAGTCACGCCTGAGGTTCGTCTCGGGCCGATTGATTATCATATGTATGATTGATGTGCACCACTGTTAGTCACCGTTATCGCGCGTGCGGCGCGCCGGGCCAGCCGTCGTGGTCTCGCCGGTTCGCGCAATTCCGTCTTCCGTGTTGGACAATCTGGTGTCCAACACTGCCGGTCCTTCTCGGAGCGAGGTCACCGCGAACGTCGATGCAAACAGTAACACTCAAGGTGCCTCACGTTTGTATGACCCATTTGCTCCTCTGACTCTGCGCGCCTCTGTAGCCACACCTACTGCCCCGCCGCCCTTGCACTTTGAATACTCTCGGCAGGCCTCACCCGTGTCCGTGATCTCCACTGTTTCAAACACGAGCGAAGGTATCAATCCCTCTATTTTCTTTCATACTCGATGCTGAGCATGCTCTAGATATCTCTATTCCCTCCCCCGCCTTCTACACTCGAGATGGTTCCATCATTTCCATTTCTTCGGACTCTTCAAATGGAACAACATCCGACATCGGTGAGCTCGGATATCCTGCCGCGACGGACGAGGAGCCGGTTGTGATGGACTTGCTGAGCCCGGTACGCCTCTTTGTCTGGGTCACGGTTCGTCTCTCTTGCCTCTCCTACATGAAATAAACACTGATAATTCGATTTCCAGGCCAATGGTCCCGCTCAGCGCTTAACGGTGTACCCTCGGTATCGCGAAGGGGGTGCTTCCTGGCTCGTGGTCCGTGATTACAAACTCACACTCGCAAAAATTGGTTTCGACACGGAGCAGATGGGAGAGATATTTTTACCTCTAAGCAAGATCTGGTTGCGTTATCCCTCGTATCTCCCATACCTAACTACCCAGTCCAACACACTGGTATTCATCAGGCCTGCTGGCGTTTCCACTGGCAGCCCCGATGATGTTCTTGATGAGCTGTTTTAGACATAAAATATTTCTATACTTATCCCCCTTCCCCTTTCTGCCTCTCTCGCTCGTTTAGAAAGTACTTAACTTGTCTCAAAACTTGAAATAGTTTTAGTTCGCTCCGATTTCATAATTTTTTCCTGCATTGTTCTGTTTGTTCAACTCCCGATCCTCTCGCACTTGGCCAAACAAGTGATGATCGGGCAGGTGGTGAATGGTCTCCATGGACTGAGATATATGGCCCTGACAACCAGGGACGAATATATTGCTATTGTAAGGTCCACATGAATCCTGTTCCCCGGTGCAACCCCACTTCTGTCACTTCTGTCACACATCGGCTCGTCTTCTTCAGAACTCCTTCATCTGCCATGGCCCACAAGAAAACTCACAAACGGAAGGGGACCGACTTGTTGCAGGCCCCAGATAATCATGTCGCCTTCCGAAACTCTGCTGTAAAGCGAGTCCACTATACAACTACCGACGACACGGGAAGCTCGACAAGTACCAGCATTCGGGGACGAATTCCGATCCCCCAATCGGCGGCCAATGTCTCTCAACGAAACGATATTGAATCGCAAGGTCTGCCGGAGCCCGAATCAAGTGACTCACCTGAGCAAAGAAAACGCACTCAGGTCAGTTTTACAGCTGTGATTCATGAAACTGAGATGGAGGTCTACGACAGAACGGGCAGCTTCTTGATGACTTTGAAGATCACTTTGAGGAGCTTGGGATGCTACTGTTGGAGTATGAAGCCGATGAAGAGACCGGGCTTGTATGCGAATGTGGATCAGGGATGGAACGCACCACACAGTGCTATGATTGCACCGGCTACGCGGCTGCCTGTTCGACCTGCTTTATTAAGGCTCACCTCCGTATTCCGTTCCACTGGGCCGAAGTATGGAACACACTCACCGGATTCTTTGTACGCCATGATATTTCAAAATTGGGCCATGTCATCCAGCTCGGGCACAATGGGGATCGTTGCGAACAGCCCACCGGCGAGCGTCTGTTCACTGTGGTCGATGGCAACGGTATTCATTCCACGCGGTTGGCTTTCTGCGGTTGCCGAGAACAGCCACCGAACAAGATCAGACAGCTCATGCGTTCGAGATTGTTTCCTGCAACAACCAAGGACCCGCATACCGCCTTCACAGTCAACATGTTGAAGGAATTTCAAATGCATAATTTTGAGTCCAAGAAGGCGGCGTACGATTATCTCGGTGCAATCCGGCGTTTGAGCGATGACTCATTCACTGCAGATGTTGCAGTACGTTTGATGGCTTGCGTATTTTGCGAGACTGACTGGATGCTCTACAGAATCCCTATGCTGCCTTTCTTCGTGTCGTCCGAGTCTTCAATTATCTGACCCTCAAAAAGCGCTGCGGTCAATTCCACGGAATCGACATCTTAATTCCTCACCGGCCTGTCGGAAATCTCCTTGTCTGGTGTCCTGCATGCCCAGAGCCTGGCCTCAATTCAGATCCAAACTGCCCTACGACACCGGCAGATCTGAGGCGAGTGTATTTGTGAAAAACCCCCGACCCTCCCATTCCTCTTACAGTAACAATTACAGGCACCTCAATCAAAGCCAACGCACACTTGACGGGAATCATCAGTGTAATCAATTTAGCAAGAACACTGACCCAGATGATGTATCACTGTGCGCGGGAAAGGCTTACTTCCCGTTGGATTCAACATATCAGCAATATCTCAAATCTGTCCCAACGTCGACTGCGGTATGCATTATTCTGCCGCAATTCTCGCCTCTGAGTCGTCTGTATGTGATTTTAGAAAGCGACATGTAACTATCTCAAGGTTGTTAACAAGCAAGACAAGAAGAAATTCAAAAATATGGCTATCACCGGCACTGTGAATTGTCAGTGCAGTCATGTTTTTATTCTATCTTGTGTCGATCTTCCACATGCCGAGAGGTCCGCTTACCTTTTTCGGACACCCTCCTTGCCAATTAAACCGTGTGTAGGTTTGCCAATTCGGATTATGCCTTAGCCATGGCGCTCCGAAACCATAAACCATCGGAGGAGTTCACCTTCAAACTCCAGATTGAGGTTGACGACGTGGATGAAGCCGCAACCTACGACATTGCATGCGAGTATGTCATCAACTTGGAGAAGCGGTTTGAAACATATTTTCCGGATCAACTCGCCAGCATCAAGAAAATGCGGTGGGGAGTTCCCGCCTTGCATGTACAAGGCCATCAAGATTCATGCACTTACTTGTTTGGAACGGGCTATATGGAATGCATTGGTCATTTTCACGGCGAGACAGCAGAACACTACTGGCCTGAGGCGAACCAATTGGGGCCGCATATTCGCCAAATGAACTTGGGTCACCGTCAAGACACCATGATTAATCATCATGGTGACTGGAATTACAAGAAGACCATGAAAATCGGTTAGTTTGGCTGTACTGAGCTTAATCTACCATCTTTATAACCTCTACAGCGTCGGACCTGGCCGAAGACCTTCAGGCGGCAAAGAGAAAATATCTGGAGAAGCGGAACCACTATATCGGACTCAGCATTTCGTTTAAGGATCGGGTTGCTGAGTGGCAGAAAACACCGAGAAAAACATATAAGCAAGGCAAAGAGGCCGTCAGTGTGTACAAACACAGTGTTACAAAAGGTTTTAGCTCGCTTGGCCCTCTGCTTCCCGTCACTAACAAGTTTGTAGTACCATCGCAGTTGTCAATTTATCAGGCCATGCTCGCTCAGGATGACAACTTTGCATCGACATTGGTTCCTAAGAGCAAGATTGCCAAGTTCTTGGACGAGGGGTTGAAAATCCAAGACAACCAGTGAGTGTTGAAGTAGCCGAACCAAAATATCTGCCGAAATCTCTCGATCAGACTCAAGCTGAAGCATCTCATTCAAGACACGACCGAGCACGATCTCCAGGCATGGAGGAAAGAAATTGCGGGCCGCACCTCGAAACTCCGCGATCAAATTGCAGCCTTCCGTCGCGACCAGAAACACTTCATGGCCAAAGTTGGCGATAAAGTCGCAGCGCAAACCGCTCTCGGAACCCCAATTGAAGACGAGAAGTTATTTCTGCCCTCGGGCCTCACTGGAAACGAGAGGCAGAAGATGGATATCGTTGCTCTAGGCATGGAGGAGTCCAAATGGCGGGAAGGACAGGCATTCGACATTCTGCGGGCACTCCAGCACATCGTTAAAACCATAAGTGCTCTGCGCAATCGCAAATTCAAGAATGATCGCCAGCAAAAACAGAATTCACGTGCCGGGGACCAAATTGCAGAGGCCACCAAGCGTCAGAATTACCGTATCGAATCTTACAGCGCTGCACGGCTCGCGTTGATTTCTCTGAATGGGTCTACTGATTTTCCTGTCCTCACCGAAGCGGACCTGTTCATGAAGTCGGTTCAGCAAAAACGTCGTGTAGGTGACTCTAAACGAACCGATGGGCTGCTGTGGAGGGCAACAGCCCTTGCTACCATTGGGTCATACGATAGCGAAGTCGAAATGGGTGAACTTGAACAACCGGAGGAGGGCGGCGACCGTGAGTGATGCATTCGAAAGCTTCTGAGCTGTTAAATTCACTTGTTTTGTTGCCAGAGGCTGCTGTGGCAGGAACTCAGATGGACAGGCGCAAGTCGGGTACACAACTATTTCTTCATTTCCACCGGGATCTGACTGTGATCTAGGAGCGAAGCCGAAAAAGATCGCCGAGAAGTCTAACAAAGATGAAATGGAGAGACCGGAAGGATGGTTATGGCAGTTGGGTAAATTGACGAAAATTTCCAACACCGAGATGGAGGCTTGGTCAAATGAAGGTGAGTCGCTCTTGATCTCGGCGACATTCATTCATCAGGTACCCAGGGGACCGGGTCCAGTGGTTCCGCGCCGAGGCTGAGATGCAGCGATGGCAAGAGCAGTGGGAACAAAAGCTTGTGGAATTGCTGCGGACTCGGCGCAGTTTCGGCAAGATGGAATCTGTTTGGGCACAGCTCGCAGATATGCAACCGTCGGAGGCACATGGGGCAAAGGCATATGCTCGACAAAAAGCAGCAATGTACGCCCGGAGGAAGTCGGAGGCAGAGATTCAGGTCAAGAAGGTCGGGTACGGACAGCTTCTCGACGAGACGGCAAATGTCGTTGCTCTTGTTGAGGCAGAGAGAAAGACGGAGGCGGCTGTGATAGATGCAGCACTCAATGGCATAGCACAGTAGATTGGGTGGCTAGTGCAATGTGTTGAAGACTTGAACACACTGAAACTGTACCATTTCAGAAAGCTCAGGGGCCATATTCCATGCCCCGAGCCTGACCAGGTTCGCAAACCTCAGCACTCTTGTGCTGCCACAATTGCCATAACATTTATCGGCCCGGAGTACCTGGGAGAGCGACCACCTGAAGGCCACTAGGATCGGTTTGGATTTGAATTGAATACTTGAACTGCTGTTACAGTATCACGGGGAGGAGCCGCAGGAACCTTGCGATGCGATGAGGTGTGGAAAATGTGCTCGGCCGTCGTTTGATGGCCGGTGATTATTCGTTCCCTAAGAAGTTCAACTCTACCTCATCAATTCTTTCCACTCTTCATTTATACAACTACTGTGGTCACAGCGAGTGATTATTTATATAGTATGGCATACAAACAGTCAGACTGGCATTCTCTGGTTTTAATTGTAAAGACTCGCGAACAATGTTGCTCCGTCAATCATGCCCACAATAATGGCTGCAGGATTTTTTGAAGCCCTTCCAATAGTTAAGTGAAGGTCTTGTCATCGAGCAAACCCTTGAAGAGAGTGCCAAAAGTCTCTGAGCACCGGTGCCCGATGTGGGGTTGCGAACATTTACTCCGCAATTGATGAACTAAATGACCACACATCACCAGGTTGTCGAGTACGGTGGCGGCCAAGTATTTTTTCCATGAGAGATCCAGCAATCAAAGGACACTTGTGGTCATCGAATTGACGTTTTCAGAGAGTCCCAGAAATCTCTGAGCACTGGTGCCAGGTGCGCGGCTGCAAACCACCAAGCTGATGGTGCACATCAACGAGGTCGGCAGTGGCTGAAGATTTTTTAATGAGATACATAATAGTTTCAGGCATAGTATGAACTACATCAGAGAGTCGTGGAAATGTGGGATCGGTGGTGCCCGGTGCGGTCCGAAACATTTGACCGAGGACCTTGTGGAAGCCTTTGCCTGACAAATTTACTCAGAACATTGTCATGTATCTCCAGATATGCAGTATATACAGGTCTTATGGTCCTCTTGGGCAGGGAATCCGTTTTTGAGGATTTAAAGTAGCCGAGAAAACCCCTGTGCGTGGCTGTCCGCCTCATGCGGACAGCCACTGCTGCCACTAACAGGGAGGTATTTCTTCAGTCCGTGGAAACCTAAAGGAAGCTGAGTTTATGAGCTAGGAGAGAAGTATTCAGCCCACAACGCACACTGAGAAAGCATGACAGGGCGGCCATCCATCCACTTAATATATTGTGGGGACACAAACTTTGATTGAGGTTGCCACTCCCCATTTGTGCATCAGGATTTCACCACGGCTGCTTGGCTTAGTTGTTACCACGTCTCATTTCGATCGGATCCGGAGGTCGTGGGTTCGATCCCCTCAAATGGTCTTTTTGTGCGACTCCCGTTCAGTGATTGAACACTAACGACTGTTGAACACTGATTCTGTTCAAACACCCTCGGTTAAACGGTACCTAATCAACCCATCGCTTTCTCCTCATCGTTTCTCTCACCACCCTGACGCCCGTAAACTGTTCAAACAAATCAGTGCTTGAGTCAGATTATCTGTTGAGACGCAAATTGATTAAGCAAACTTCATATAGATTCTTTTGACCGGGGTCAGGGGGGGGGGGGGGGGGGGGGGGGGGGTCAAATCAATTTTACTCAGAGGTCAGACCGTGAACCATCTCTCAGTGACTCACTAAACCGTTTTGACCTTTGCGACTACAGACCACCTTCAGCGTTACTGAGACCATGTGGTCCAGTTATTCAACGCACGGTTTACTCAGATGATGTCGGAATCATCACTTCATATTTTTTTCTTCGCTTATTTCCTGCATCCAAGTAAGCCCTTCGTGTGCGTTCGACTCAGGCTCATTCTCCTGCAGAATTTCGGCAATACAGAGCAATTCAACTTGTGATGCCTCCAATCCATGACCGTGCCCTGCAGAAGGACGAATATCCAGCGCTTTTCCGGACTCTGCTCAGCTTCGCCATGAATATTCTCAAAGGGGAGCACTAGTGAACCGGGAAGTTCTCGCAACAGTCCGATGCGATGTCTCTGGTTTCACAGCTTACGGCTTGGGCATACAACAAAGAACCATTCCGTAGTATGACTTGGACTTCGGCACAAAATCCCCTTGATTACTGGAAAACCGCTGCTAGAGACTCAAACGTGAAAATACAGTATGACATCGTCGCCTTTGAGAATGGCTGAAGCAGCCTCTAGCTGGAAATTGAATGGGTTTGCAGCGAAAACTTCATGGGCTCGAGCAACCAGAAGATTGAGACTGATCTCCTCCGATTTGTATTTCCGGACCGGCTTGTACGTCTGTGGAGGTCCAGGAACCTTTTCAGAAGGTCCCTGGGATGGCATGCTCTGCGAAGTCGGACCACGCCTTTCCGTAGTGAAGCTCGAGCTCCTCACGACTGACACCAAAGTTCGAGTGGTTATGGGGAGAGTGTCCATGTACGCTATATGGAGTGATTATGGTTGTGGCAATGATTAGAATAAAAACACGGACGTTCCCGCATGCATAGGAAGCAAGGAGCAAAAGTGCTGCAGCCTTATCGATCATCAGATCGGGCGCTTGCATCTATTTTGAACTTACAAATCAGCCGTTCAATGTCCTACGGCAAGATGGCATAGGCCGTTTTTTTTTTTCCATTTTGAGACATTTTTGATCTTTTAGACCATTTCCCTCGCTGCGGGCTCAATTATGAATGTATCGCTTTAGAAACTATATAGTCGGAACCACACTGGAATTCTGCATTTCTTCTCATTCCCCATTTAGTTTTACTCAACCTGTATAAAATGTGGTATAGTATTATTACCTTTTCAAGCAGATCTCCTCCTACAAGGGGGGGTGTGGGTATAATGCTCCAGTCCTTTATTAGGGCACACATAGGTGTATTTATGAGGTCACCTCATCGCCATATTTGCTTTGTGCACCCTCTGCTATGTGAAGAATGCAGTTGAAAGTGAAAATATTAGTGTCCACAGAAATCTGATGTTTCTGGATGCTCTCTCTACCAGTAGCCATAAGGTTTATTCTGGGCCCACTATGAGGTCCTTGAAAGAGATTACATGACTCAGATCCCCGCTACATGTCTTTCCGCTAGTATGCGATGCGCTTCAAGTTGCCATCTGTCACAGCCACCTGCAGTTATTTCTGTGACAGATGGCAACTTGAAGCGCATCGCATACTAGCGGAAAGACATGTAGCGGGGATCTGAGTCATGTAATCTCGTAATGATCGCCAAACAACTGCACGGTCAGGAACCATTCTATATGCTTAACCGAAGCCTGAGAGTGATCTTATGCCAGTTTATGCTTGCTCTCATCGATCACACCCCCGATATTTATCTCGATGAAATTCAAGAGGCACTGTTCACTCAGCACGATATTGATGTTTCGCTTGCAACCATCTCGCGTACTCTCCATCGCCTGGGCATCCCATCGAAGAAGGTACGTGTACTGGTTGCCGTTTAGTGCGTTCACACGATTATGATCTTCTCCTAGTTGTCCCGTGAAGCGGCGGAACGCTGTGTGAATACCCGCCGCGAATCGGATTGTCTGTGCAGATGAATCGGCTGTCAACATCAGGGAAACCCCCCCCAGAAATTTTCTGCAACTTTGGCAGAAAATACCTCAAAATAGCTTCAGTTTCTTTCATTGCGGAAATGTTGTGAACATTTGTTTCCCCGAAAAAATTTCCGAAATTTTTGAGAAATTTTCGTGACATTTTGTTGAAAATTTGTCGAAGTTTTCATCGCTTTTCAGGCAATTTGTGCTGGGATTCATTCAAATTTCTTACTTGGACACTCATATCATTAGGGGTGGGCACGAATCAAATTGCATTGCAGTAGTATAGGGACAGGAAAAAAACAAAAACATAATGTAGGTAATTTATACTACATTCTAAACCACTGGCTACTACACTGACTTGCATGCAAAAATGATAGCTGAAATAATATGATACATGTGAGCCAGAAGTCACAAAATGGTGGATCACACGTACTTTCAGGGCTATGGTGGCTGTGCCCACAGCCACTACTTGGCAAGCAACGTATGTGAACACTGTGTATGACATTTGGTTAGAAAGAAAATTAGTAAAGGAAAGGATATACGGACCAATCTCAAGCATGGTAGCAACAATATTCTAAGGTTAACCAATCTATCCTTTGAAATCAGAGCTAGTTGGAGTGCAAGAGCATCAAGCATACCTGAAAGACTAATAGTCCAGCTCAGATGGTCCACCAACAAGATCAGAGACATGCAGATGAGCTGCTGGAGGGGATGGGGAATTGGGAAGGACACGGGAGGGGGAAGAAAGTGGGAGGAAAGTGGGAGGAAAGGAAGAGAAGTTGTTACGACACAATCAAAATCCACCATCTTTTATATGACGTGGACATGACAGCTGACGTGTGAGGATTTGTGCTTGGTAAATGCGCTTTAGATTGATGGACTCACACGCGTGACACTTTAGGGCCGCAAGCACTTGGCTGTTGGCTGGATCTTTCCAGTTGCAGCAAGGCCCATCCCATCATTCTTTAAATGTATGCTGGGGCTGGGATCGAGTGTTTACAATCAAGTTGATGGAATCCATCAGTCTAGCTGCTATGCTGATCTAAAAAAGGAACATTGTATTTTCAAATAGTGTAGTACTACAGTCAAAGCTGTCTTAACCCATACCCATCGGTGGAAGGTCCAGGGTATGGGTTATTACAGCGTATGGCTTAGCACAGCGTGGGAAACATTTCGGCAATACCCGAAGCCGATCTGAATATGAGTTTCAGGGTGCAAAATATGTGTTCTTCGCCTCAAAATACATGGATTGTGTCAGAAGTGTTGGTTTTAGCCTTTGAATTGAGTTCTCAGCTGCGATGTTGCCAAAACTTGGCCCATCAAAACTCAGTCACTACCACTTTGACATGCCATTCCGGTCCAAAACAGGCTCAAATTGGGTTGAGATAACTTTTGGCTCTGTTGAAATGGTCTTTCTCTCATTTTTGACCAATTCTACACTCTAAATACTCAGGGAAACCTCCCAAATTCCAGGAAATGTATGGGGTTTTGCCCTTGGAAATGTATGGATTATGGGGTTTCACAGAGTTATGGGATTTAATTGGGAACCACCTTGGTGGATGGTGAAAACCTATGGGGTATTACAGATTATGGGTTATGACATCTATGGGTTAAGACAGCTTTGACTGTACTTCACTACCGGGTTAATGAGATCATGGAAAATTGCAAGAAAAAGTTCAAGGTAATGTGTAAAATTATATATAGGATAAGAAAAATGAGCAAACTTTGTATGAATGCTGGTCATTTGTACAGATTTTGATGAAAATTGCTAAAAATTTCAAAATTTCAACCCACCAAAGAAATTTTGCGAATAAATTCCAAAACATTTCTGGGGAGGTTTTTCCTGATGAATGTTCTGACCTCGTACCGTCGCAATTGATGGTCAACAATAAATTTGCGGGCCCGCAAGCGTTGTTGCTTCATGCGTGGTACACGGTCAGTATGGCATTGTAGATCGATTATATTGTCCTCTCACCCACATAGCTTCTCTGTTCTCCCCGCCATAACCACGGAGGGTATCATCTATAGCCACATCAAGGAGGGAGGCTACAACGGAGACCAATTCTTGTTGTGGCTCGAAGGCCTTCTCACGGTCATGAACCATACCCTGCCAAGCACAGTATCCTTGTCCTCAACAATTGCTGCATCCACCATGTCGAGGGTGTTGAAGAAATGTGTGCCGCCGCGTAAGTGATTCTATTGGGTGACCCATCTTATCTTGACGCTCTCTACAGTGGCGTCAAGCTCGTGTTCCTCCCGCCGTACTCCCCCGACCTCAACCCCATTGAGGGATGCTTCTCGTATATCAAGTCGTACATTGCCTGCCACGGTGAAACCTTCAGACACATTGTTGAGGTTGGGGACAAGGCCGACCCATTCTTATTTCTGTACAGTGTTTTGGATACCGCAAGGGGCACCTGTCCTTAAAATTTGCCACACAGGGTCGGAAAAGTGCAGTAAGAGGCCTCAGACCCATCCTACCCTATTAGCCGAGCACAGCCACACCCAAATCGGGTAATTTGTTCCAGGAAAGTTGCCGAAATGGGAATTTTTGCACTGAAATCAGCGGTTGATGTAGGCCCTTTTGTACGAATCTGTGGTGCTCCGGGTGGATTTCCGTGCCGCCCGATGAATGTTGCTCATCATTCAACCCAAATTCCACCCCCAAATGTACTCCAAAAAAACGGATTTTTTTTTAACCCTTCTAAACACATTTTCAGAGCCTTCCGAACAAATTCTAAAAAGTGAAATAAGGGGTCCCGGACCCACCCTACCCTACAACCCTGTGTTCCGGGTTCTTCCGGTGGCTGCCCCTTGGGATACCGTGACGGCAGCTGCATCAAAGGAGTGGTTCCGTCATTCTGGGTATTAGAACCACATGTAATTAGATGAGTACTAGGTATTTGAATGAAGTGTTGTCAAGACCGTGGAAAATAAACAGAGAGGATGTGAGAAATAATAGTAAGTGCACACAACAGATATTCAAAAGGGTGTAACAGCACGTGAATGTGACTGATGCAGGAAAGAGACGCATCGCGCGTCGCAACGGAGTGATATTTTGCTGTTTTTAAGTGACAGAGAACTAGTTTGTATACCAAGGCAAGAGGTGAGCGATCTCTGGATCGGCCACACAAATCAACACACGTGACGACCCCCCCTACCAAATCGGGAAGTCCTAGTTTCGAGCGAGTTTCAATGCTCTGGTTATTCTACATGCATATATAGATATCTTTACAGTACCATAGATGAATAATTGGCATGGTAATCCACTGAGGCGTGTCCTAAGAGTTTGTAAGAGTTTGTAGCATCATGGAATGGGCCAGAAGAATAAGAGGTGTATTGATTTTCGAGGGTGAGATAAGGGAATTAAGCCGAGGCCATCCCCCAGGGACTGTTCTCCGTGAGTATGAGCCGAGTCAAGAGCTGGTGGATGTGGAGTGAGGCGACAGTGGTGAAGGAAGCTGAAGGAAGGCGCCGACCAGGGCTTCCCGATTTGGTAGGGGGGGGGGGGTCGTCACATGTGTTGATTTGTGTGGCCGATCCAGAGATCGCTCACCTCTTGTACCAAGGTGGGCTCTAGTGAAAGGATAGAGTGTCAGTCACAGAGGATAGGCAGGAACAGATGTCCTGGCTGTATGGTAAATTGATTGATTATTGTGGCAAAACCTCGTACACTGGAAAAGAAATAGTGTCCCATATCATAAAGCGACATTACAGTTGACTTCATAATAGGTACATGCATGACATACTGAAAAACTAGACGATTTGGGGAACAGTTGCAACCACTGGACGTGTTCTGCGTGGATATGAGGCTAAAATCAACGGACATGCACTATAAACTTTCTGGAGGTAACGCGAAAAAATTCTGAGGAGGCAGAAAAACGCGCACTCCGGGTGTGAGTAGATTGCGCATACTCGCGAGGCAAACTGACAAGATTTGAGGCCGTCCCGAGTGTTCTGCCGGCGACGATCAAAAAGTGCCCAAAAAGGGAAAAAAAATGTCCGCGCCCTAAGTTCCACAAAGAGCTGTAAACAGGATTAGTCTCTGCGGGAAGATACAGCCGACGTGCATAATCACATAGCGCAGTCTATTTCCGACGACTTCTTCCAGCGAATGGGGCGGGCAGGAAACTTTTTCTTGAGAGAGGCAGATATGTCTGTGCATGATTTCATCTTGAAGCCATTGCCGCTCAGGTACTGCGGTGGGTCTTTGAGCAAAAAGTCAAGTCCGTGGTTAGTCTCTGGTTTGGAGAATGAGTTCGGGGCATTTTCAGGGATGTCTGATGAGTCGCTGTCGTTGCCAGAGTCGCCAGGGGAGTCGGCACGAGGATCCATGGCGTGTTGGAGGTCAACGGCAGTGGCCAGGGCACAGTGGAGGTCGAGCAATGCGAAGAAGAAGAGAGAAGAAGCAGCGTGACAGCAGCGTTACAAGAATTCACACAATCACGCGTGAATCAACAGTTGCCGATCAGGCCCTTAGAGCATTGGTGGACAGTGAAGGCACCTTAAATTCGTGGGGAAGGTTTCGCACCTTTTAGAATGCTGATCAGCTGCGAAGCACCAGAAAGCAGTGGAGGCACACAGACCATTCGTGTCCCACAGCTGCGGAAAATCGCGGTCTCCTGCCAGTGTTAAACCCAGGAGCATGACGAAAGGAAGGGGAGGAGTGTAACAGTCTGAGCGCCTCATGGTCTTTGAGATGCAAGCAGTCATAGCTCCCGATCGTCAGAATGGTAGAAGCAACACCTTGATGAAACCTGTCCGGAATAGTTTAGTCCAGGGCCGAGGCTTTGCTCATCTTGAAGCTGGAGCCGGACTAATCTTGTCAGGTGGCGAATATGATTTTGAACAGGTTGTAGTGCGGTTGAGTATTGCATGGTCGTCCCCTTTTCGGTCTTGATCAGTGGTCTTGCGGAGGGTGTGATGTTCAGCACTGTGTTGCAACAGAGAATCAACCTTGAAAGATCTACCATTTGGTTATTTGATCCTGAATGTACATTCAGTTCTGCTACACTTGTTACATTTGTCCAGACAGTCCACTCATTATTGACCTCATGGTAAATGGTCTTTGCTACACTGATCATTTTTGTTGTTTATTTTATTTTATTTTATTTTTGGTTTGCTCATTGGGTAATTGTTCTGTTACTACCTCTTTATAAAATTATGGTGTCAGTCTGTCTGAAGCCTGTATCCCCATAAGGTTGGAGTATGAGCATCACCGACAGCACAGTGCAGTTAACATTAGCCATCCAATCGGTCTACGACAATGTCATCTCCATCCCAAAAGCCAGCATCTGACTCAGAGCACTGTACTATTGCGATTAGAAGTTCATCAATTTCTACTTGGGACTTTGCAAGGCTGATTTTTTTTTTCGTTTTTGAAAAAGGAAACAGAGGTCAATTGTAGCAGTAGAGGGGGAGATGGTGCTTTCATCCAGAGGGATAAATAGTGAAGTATTCAATGTAGCAGGGATGTGGCTACATTAACTAGAGTACATATGCATTGCCCAACACATGTGGGATGGCGGTATGGTGTTGTTTCCAGTAGTTTATCTTGAGTTGAATTTGTCTTCCAAATCCGCAATCAAAGGGATCCACGCCTATCCCTGTCCTTGAAAGGGGTTGTGATTAACAGCTGTCCCATCACTGCGTTCCAGGCTCCCCTAGACACAGACTGAGGCTAGGTACCTAGGCATATAGTTCTGGCTAGGTGACTAGACCTAGTCTGATTAGCTCTGGGCAGGTCTGCATAGCTCTGAGTAGGTCTTTGGAGGTCTGTTGAGGCTAGTTTAGGTCAGTGTAGCCCTTTCTAGTCTGAGCTCAGGTGAAGCAGCTACAATCACCTATACTGATCAGTGCTGAGCTACACAGAGTGAGTTTAGGTGATCTGTCACCCAGCTACACACAGCTACGAGTCGACTATACTCAGCTGTCCAAAATGTGGGTGTAGTGATCTAAACAGGGGCTGTGTAGTGATCTACACCGATCTAAACTGGGCTAGCCATGGCTACAATCCGCTGGCCAGACCTGAGTCTAGGGGTTAGCGGAACGCAGTGCATGTTTCAAGAAGACCCTCATTTCAAATCTTTCTGTAAGGCTTCAAGCAGAAAAGGTGATGTGAGTGTTATTGAAGGGAATGGAAGGCCTTACGATCTGGATAGGGATAGGAGGTGGGGATGAGTGAAGCCAAGGGTAAAGAGGGAGGGCAAAGCACACACTTCCTAGAGACGAGAAGGCGAGAAAAAGTGAGCAAGACAAACATGGGTGATGGGGGGAAAGCACGCACGACCTAGAGACGAGAAGGCGAGAAAAAGTGAGCAAGACAAACATGGGTGATGGGGGGAAAGCACGCACGACCTAGAGACGAGAAGGCGAGAAAAAGTGAGCAAGACAAACATGGGCGATGGGGGGAAAGCACGCACGACCTAGAGACGAGAAGGTGAGAAAAAGTGAGCAAGACAAACATGGGTGATGGGGGGAAAGCACGCACTTCCTAGAGACGAGAAGGCGAGAAAAAGTGAGCAAGACAAACATGGGCGATGGGAGGAAAGCACGCACTTCCTAGAGATGAGAAGGCGAGAAAAAGTGAGCAAGACAAACATGGGCGATGGGGGGAAAGCACACACGAACTAGAGACGAGAAGGCGAGAAAAAGTGAGCAAGACAAACATGGGCAATGGGGGAAAAGCACGCACTCTCTAGAGACGAGAAGGCAAGAAAAAGTGAGCAAGACAAACATGGGCAATGGGGGAAAAGCACGCACTTCCTAGAGACGAGAAGGCAAGAAAAAGTGAGCAAGACAAACATGGGCAATGGGGGAAAAGCACGCACGATCTAGAGACAAGAAGGTGAGAAAAAGTGAGCAAGACAAACATGGGCGATGGGGGAAAAGCACGCACTCTCTAGAGATGAGAAGGTGAGAAAAAGTGAGCAAAACAAACATGGGCAATGGGGGAAAGCATGCACTTCCTAGAGACAAGAAGGGGAGAAAAAGTGAGCAAGACAAACATGGGCGATGGGGGGAAAGCACGCACGAGCTAGAGATGAGAAGGTGAGAAAAAGTGAGCAAGACAAACATGGGCAATGGGGGGAAAGCACGCACGAGCTAGAGATGAGAAGGCAAGAAAAAGTGAGCAAGACAAACGTGGGCAATGGGGGAAAGCACGCACGAGCTAGAGACGCGAAGGCGAGAAAAAGTGAGCAAGACAAACATGGGTGATGGGGGGAAAGCACGCACGACCTAGAGATGAGAAGGCAAGAAAAAGTGAGCAAGACAAACATGGGCAATGGGGGAAAAGCATGCACAAGCTAGGGACCAATGGAATCTCAATTAGTATACTAGGAACACCGTTACCATTCACGGTTGGCCCACCAGCACTTTTGCTTTTATTAATATGTTTGAAATTCCTTGCATCTTGTCTTTATAGGCCTGTTGCTGCAAGATCATCACTCTTCTCCCTCTCTCCCTCATATTTTGATCTCACCTTCAATAGCCCCCACCCTGCGGTGGCCATGTCCACAAAGAGATCCATCAAATTTGATCTTTCCCAAATGCCGATGTCTGCTTCCTCCACCATCTCTCCAAACAAGTTCCACATCCTCTCATCCTCACATGTTACACCTCCTTCCACCGCCTTTCGCAAGTGTTTATACCAGTGTTGAACAGAATACCCCACAACAACATCAAACTGGCTCCCTGCCTTGACAATGACCTCCATGCAGCTTCTTGCTGTTACAAAGTGTGCATCGCCCGTAAGGATACGAAATTCTGCTGGTGCGTGTCCATCCATGATATAATCACGGAAAGACTTGTGCATTTGCGGTGTTGCTTTCTCAAACGATGTAGTTGTGCCTGGAATCAAGACACTGCGCATCTGCTGCAGGAAGTTTTTGACATCAAAGTCATCCTCCGGGATATCGGTCAATAAAGCAGTGATTTGGTGAATAGTTAATGGCTCATTGAGCACGAGAATGGTCCCGATAACGTGCCAAAAGCCACGTAGTTGACTCAAACGCCAGTCTGCATCCTCTGCAGGATCGTCAAAGGAGGTCACAATGAGTTTGTATAGGTCGTTGAGCTGACCAATACCCTGTTGCGCAAATTTATCAAAGACCTGGTTTCGAGAGACTGTCCCCTTCCGGCGAATCTGCTGTTGAATCCACTGGAGAGCAGTTGCAGCATAGTGAAAGAGGCCATCTGCTTTTGTGGATAACTGCCACAATTGGTCTCCAGTTGGCCAACCATCCCAATCCTTCGGTGTAATTTCTTTCATCTTTGCAATGATGAACTTGTGAACTTCATTCACAGATGATTCTGTGTCGAGGGCATGCTGTTCGAAGACTGCGAGCTCGAGAGTTCTATCCCCGGAGATATTGACCCAACTGGAGATAACAGCCCAATGCTCTGGTCGAGAAGTAATGAGGAATCGGACATTATCAGGAAGGTCGCAGCCCCTTGGCGCAATTGATTCCAGGATCTCCTTGACACTGTCAGCTGCATTCTCAAGCTCATCCAGTGCATCAATGAGGATGATGACCGCATTGTGAGATTTCGAGAGTTCTCGGATCGGAGCTAATAGAAGTTCCTCTACTTGCTTTTTCCTAGTAGGAGGGAAGCCACGCTCCAACACATCATGAATAATTCCAGCAGCAGCTGGAGAGAATTTGGCAAGCTGCAGTGCAATAGTGTGAATAATTTTGGCTGGATCGATTGTTTCGGGGATGTTACGAGAGATGAAGAACTGAGCTGCGACAGGTGTGCGATTCTCGCGAAGATTTTCGACAACAGTTGCAGAGAGAGTTGATTTGCCCCTGCCTGCTATGCCTGTGATCCAGAAGATACGTTCGCAGTTGGAAGGCTGTGGTGAAAGCCATCGCATAATCTCTGCTTGGATATCCACACGAGTATCGGGCGCACAAAGACTCTTGCTCTGATCTGTAAATTTATGCTGTGCTGCAACATGGTTGGCGAGCTTCTCCTTGATGAATTGTAATTCTTTTAATTGGTTCATCAGCTTTAAAATTTTTATAAGCCATAGAAGAGCATACTAGTTGCATGGGGATCTGTGAGAGTGACGTTGCTGTCACGGATATCAAACTTGGCTCCTTCACCTAGTCCACCGTGACCACCCTGTTCCCCACCCTGGCCTCCGGAACCCCCAGTCCCACCCTAGACTAAGGACCAATGAATGAGCCATGACTTCGACCTAGATTCATGTAATATGACAAATACCTTGCACATTATAAGTTGCTCCACTTGGCATAGCAAATCACTCTGAGTGGGCAAGCAAATACGAGTTAGATATCTGGAGATGACTCACCAGGCATGAACTGCGCAGTATCCGACTTATCATCTGGGTTTGTTCGTGAATTGCTGCAGGTATGTGGAATAACAAGACGCACCAGTCTTAGCGGTATCGCCTCCTTTCAACGAATCTTCCCAGTTATCGACGCGCCTGGGGGCACTCTCTGGGTTACGTGGCAAGACTAGGTTAAAGCGATCAGCAGTGACCGGAACGCGAACGAGAAGACTCACTCGCAGATGCACCGGGTGACGATCCTTGCCTGTTAGATGGCGTTGGTGTCGTGCTTCGAGATGGCTGTGGATAGGGTGCTGGATTGCGCTTCCGAGGAATTCTGCGCCGGTCGACCAAGGTTGCCTTGGGCTGCTTTGGGTGGTCAGACATGGTCGTTGGGGAAAGCAAGGTCGACGCTAAGGAATGGAATGCCAGGGATTAAAAAATTGGTCCGCGGGTGCAGCTTAAGTGAAGTCTCGCTATCGAGGCCGGTAAGCCAAGGGTAGTTGGTGGTCGAGCTTGACAGTGTCGTCTTCAATGAACCACTGGCAGATCTGAGATCTGGGGATCTCGGCCGATCAGGCTGTCATTCAATCGCAACAATCAACTTCATCTCCGACGCCGCCGGCCGCGGGGTTGGCCGCTCTCTCTTCCCGTGGATCCAAACCCTCTGCCCCAAGGAATCAATGGCTCAAGCAGGCTGATATCGCTGCCCTAGTTCTGAGCGAACACGCATCCTAATCTTTGTCAACTCTCATCCAATTCAGAGGACATCCACTCATCGTACGCCACACCCTCTCGTAACCCAGCCACCTGTCCGTATGTTCTCGGTACATGCCGCTCGAATCGCCTCGCCTGTCATAGAATCCCACAGAACCGCCGCTATTAATGATACAGGACGCGGATGCACACACGTACGTCCTACTGACACTGACTTCCCCGCGGACGGACGGGAACCGCGATCGTCCCATGGACGCACCCGCCGCTGTGCCCCGCTGCTCCAGCTCGCGCATGTCTGGGCGCGCTCACACGCCGACCCTCCTCCATTTCCGATACGCGTTGCAACTCTCGAGTGCGCCCCGTTTACATGCAGAGTTCTCCGCGTAATGGGACGTCGACGGGTACGAGGGCGCTGAGGGGCGTATATGGAACTTGATGAGGTGAGTGTTTTTGGCTCGTCTTCTACTTTCGTCTTTGCAGTGGACTTGGACTTGTCGCATGGAATTTTTTCCATTCGCGCTAGACTCCCTTCTTTCATACACGATCTCGCACTCAGCTCTTCCTCGCCCTTTCCTCCTTACTCCCTCGCGCACGCCCCGGCATCTCTCACTCCTCTTTCTTATCCACCGATGAACCCGTCTTTTAATTCGTGCTAGTGAGATCAGATTGAGGGTACACATTCAGCCCGGAATGGTGTACTACACCGCAGGAACCATAAAGCCAGCATAACAAGAGCTATAGTATTCAAGGACAGTACCTAAAGGACCAGAATTGTGACTAGAGCCTCCGCTGGGCACTACATTAGTGTGTTTGAGGTGAACAAGGGCAGAAGGCGAGATTGGAGTCTAAACAAGTGTGTACGGACTTGGGCCAGAGCCAGAACAAGAATTATGCCACACTACCGCTGAGAAAGTCAACATTCATCAATCTAGACCGCATCAGGTGCTCTATTTATGAAATCTCTGACTATACCCCAACAGATGAAATGATTTGGAAATCTATACGTTCAATCAATTTAAGACGACTTCACCGTGAATTATTCTGGAAGTCAATTCACAATATTTTCAGAGTTGGTGACTTCTGGACACATATTGATAATCTTGAAATGATGGCAATCTGTGGAACCTGTGGTGTTCCTGAAAACCTGGAACACATAGCAATGGAATGTGAGGCCTCTGACGCAAAATTAATTTGGAAATTGACCCAGAAACTCTGGCATATGAAATATCCTATGTGGCCTCCCCTCAGCTGGGGGCTTATATTGGGATGTAATCTTGTTAAGTTCAAAGGCTTAAAAGGCAAAATTATCCCTGAGATGGGAAGATTATTTGCCATTCTGGTATCCACTGCATGGTACACAATCTGGAATATCCGCAATGACAAAGTTTTAAAGAATCCAGACCGAAAGATGACAGATGTTGAGGTGCACAATAGATGGCTGAAATCTGTTAATTCCGCACTAGGACGAGATCAAATCCTCACCAATAAACTGAAATTCAATAATCTTGCACTGAATAAGGATCTTGTCCTAAGAACATGGAGTGGTCTACTAATGAATGAAGACTCGCTGCCGGATGACTGGACATACACAGTGGGGGTTTTAGTGGGTATACAGCCATTGAGATTCAAAGATTCAAAAAATGGGATAGGATAATTTTACGGAGGCTGGAGTCCCACACTATGGTAATTGTGCGTAATGGCATTTCCTCCCTGGACAACTTCCCCGGCATTAACTGGAATTTTCTGGTAGACCCAGCAGATGACTTTGGAATGCTTCTGCAGGTTGAACGTCATTATCCCAAACGCTCAAAAAAAAAAAAAAAAAAAAAAGGATTATGCCACACTGTTTCGGAGTGTTTCACCAATCCCGAAATCAGAATGACTAAAGAATTGAATTGTCAGGCTCTTTTGGCCGAGCAGTTCCCACACACGGCGATGAAGCCCTTGAGGACTATGGCATGCCGAGGTGTGGAACAGAGAAATATAACCAAAATGGGTATAGAAACCCGAATAGGCACGCCCAGACCTGATGCAGGTTGTGAGCTGACTGAGCAAGAGCGGAATCCCATGCGGATATTATCTCCTTTCATTATTTGTAACTCGTATAAAAGCTGTAGGATTGCTCGTATGTAGGCAGTACACTCTCCCCCCATTTCGCGGGTTCTTGAGTAGACTCGAGACAGAATAAGAATTTGTGGTTCAGAATTTGTGGTTCGATCAGATTTGAACTGAGAGAACTTAGGACCCCTGACAATAGCCAAGAGGCTAGCCCCCAGTCAGGCCAAATCCGCCAATTTTTGTCTGGACAGGTTTAGAGGCGATTTGGGCGATTTTTGTCTGGCACGGGCCTAGCCGAACCTTCCAAAAAGGGTAATTTTCTGCTCCCCCGACCTGAAAATGCCGAAAATTTTATCGGGGACCGTTTTCGCGTGGTTTTCGCGCCATCTGCGGCACTACTGTGAATTTTGGAGTGAATTGCGACCGGAAAAAGGCCATCCAAGTCATATTCAACCCAAATGGTTTTGTCCGAGCTCGACTGACCTAGAGAATTTTGTCCGGACAGGACCTGGCGTTCTTGCCCCGGAGGGTCCATTTTTGTCCGGCCAGGACCTGGATTTTCGACCCGAAATCCCAAAATTTTGTCCGGCACGGGGGCTACCCTTTGAGGCTATTGTCAGGGGTCCTGAGAATTTGTGCTGGTCCCTTCTTCGAAGCTTAAGCTCAGATTGGATTTCTAGCTGCAGATCCCCTGCGCTGGTCCTCTTTCCTCGTAGCTTTAGCGCGGATTAGGATTTCTAGCTGCACCCCCAACCACTATTCTTCCTGTTCTCACCCACCCTAGAATCGAACAAAGAATCTGAATTTATATTGAATCCTTGCAGGTGATCTGTACCCTACCCCCGAACACACACACGAGATACTTGAGAGGAGTTGTGAATTGATTTGATTGGGTTGAGTGTTTAGTTGAGGTCTCTCACTACGCTCGATCTCATTTCTATTTGATTTCATGGCTGCACCCAAGTGCACTGTTTCAACATGATGGACAGATTGTGAAGAGGACGGCGTGAATTCATTGGAATGTGGAAGATGGGGCGTAGGGGCGACGAAACTGCGATTGCAAGAGGAGAGGGGGACGTGGCTCGACGAGGATAGGAAAGGATAGGTCAATCTGGGGTATAGCATGGGTGTGAGGGGTCATAGATGCCGAAGCACCGTCCAGGTTTTTATAATTCAGGTTTTTAAAATTCAGGGTTTCAGCATCAACAGTTTTATATTCAGTCAGACGATTTAAAGCTGCAAAGGATCATTAGTTTGGCCTCAAATTGGACATGCGATGCGACGAACATAATGTAGGGACCTGGGGCCCGGCAGCCGGAATAAAAGGAGCCAAGGCTACCATCATATCAGGTATCAGAATGGTTGTCAGGCAGGGCGGAAACGAGACGTACATGATGATGCATTGTTCAGTTGACTGAGATCGGAGGCTTGGGGGTGTGCGCAACAGCAACTGCGAAATGCTATCAGCAACTGAGCAGAACAAAGAGTGAAGAAACACACCTGATCCCGGAAGGCGAGCGGGGGGAAGCCTGGCGAGGATACGATCTGCAGCCGGATCAGGCCAAGAGGGAGAGAGAGGGGATGGAAACAGACAAGACGAATAGTAGGCCCAAGTGTCGAAACTATCGCGGACTGGGACACCTGCCGAGATGAGAGAGTCCCGGAAGGCAGCACTCCAGTCCATCCCGAGAACGACATCATGTGCGAGATGGCCAACATCAAACTCCATCAGGAAGGTCAAGGGGCCAGAGTGCCCGACAAAGACAGTGATCAAGAAAGGCCCAGGAGGAGGTCGCGACAGAGTACTGGCGAAGCTAGGTGAGATCACTGTACGACGAGCATTGGAGTGCGAGACTGATAGAGGCTAGCGACCATCGACGAAAATAGACATGGTGGTGGGAAGGAGGGAGAAATGTGGTGTGCGTGCGCAATATAAGATGCCCCTAGATGTGCGCAATATGACTCACTGAGTCATAATATGAGGTGCGGAAGGCGGGAGGCGCTAATGACAGAGAGGGGCGATCGATCACATCAAGGGATGAAAGCGACAGATAGGGGTGTCCGTGAAAGGGAATGATTTGTAAGAAAGATGGCCTATTTGGGACATCTGAAACGCAAAATAGGGCAGATTTGAGGTCCCCAAAAACCCACTAAGGATAGCGGGAATCTGCCAGAGGCATTGTTCTGCCTGAGAAGACTAGGCTGTTTGCAATACTGGTATCTACAAGCTTGCATTTAATCTGGAATCTTCGTCGAAGCCGTGTCATTGAAAATCCAGACAAAATACTGAGTACCCCAGAGATTTACAACAAATGGTTGAAGGCGTTGAATGGGGTTTGACGGCGTGATCGCCTCCTTACTGATAAAATCAAATTTGGACAACTAGCGCTCAATAAAAACCTTGTACTGAACACTTGGAGTGGTCTACTTTTGGATGAAGACTCTCTGCCAGATGATTGGACTTACAAGGGGGTTTTAGTGGGTATGCGACCCATGACAGATAGAAATGGGATAGGTTAAAAAAATTTCGGGTCGGAGTCCCACACTGGTTTCAACACTGCGTAATGGCATTTCCTCCTGGTAATCTGGCATATAACCGGAAACACAAGCGGATGGGCTCTGCAGACTGAGTTTCATTATTCCAAATGCTCAAAAAATAATAAATAAATAAAGAAAGAAGAGAACAGTCACGCACCCTGTGGGAAAATGACCAAATCGTGGCAAACAACAGCTTGTCATCCTCTCATGTCGTTGGCGGCTCTGAATCTCAGTCCTCTCAGCGCTCTCACAGCCTTGGTAGGAATAGCACTTTGGGATCTCTGCCTCTCACATCGTTGCCTCTACATAGACGGTGGAAATATGTCGGACGAGAGCTCTGATAGCGATTCAGAGCCGGAAGGTGAGCGTTCGATTTTTTTTGCCACCAAGCCCGTGCCAACTATTCTTCCGCGAGGTTGCTGAGTGGGAGGGTTCTTCACGCCGAGGCAAAGACCCGAAGCCAAAAAACGGAAAGTCAGCGATTCTAATTCGGTAAAACCCAGCGAGGCTTCCGCAACGGATGAGGCAAGTCATGTACAGTCGAGTAAATGCTGAAATGACTGATGCCGTATTTCCACCAGG
This sequence comes from Mycena galericulata, assembly GCA_029289565.1. Lineage (NCBI taxonomy): Eukaryota > Fungi > Basidiomycota > Agaricomycetes > Agaricales > Mycenaceae > Mycena > Mycena galericulata. The sequence goes on along the minus strand of JARKIA010000122.1, from coordinate 437,549 downwards.
CGTCAAAACGGACAACCAATCCGTAACCGACAGCGAACCATCCGAGACGGAGGATAAGTTCTACCGCTGCCGGTGTGAACCCCCTGGCTCTTCTTGTCGCACGCTAATAAATACTAGGATCGGTTCTACGAAATTTCGAAGAGCCGGAAGATGTTACCGACAGCAGAAGAGATCGAGATCGCCTCCGGCCGGAAAGTCTTCACAAGCCGCAAAGACCTCATGACGTTCATCGACACCTGCGCCTCCACTGCAGACAAACGTCAACAGACCCTTCGTGAGTCATTTGCTCGTGCCGAGAAGAAGTTGTCGCCCTCTGCGCGTGGGATCAAGCCCAATTCGAACAACTGCTCGGTTTCGTCGCCCCCGCGAATAAGGCAAGGGGTTGCGGTAAGGGCACAGCCCAGGGAAGAGCTCCTTTCTCACCACGCTAGAAAGGATGGTTTCAATCTCATTGGATGCCTGGACCTCCGTGCGTGCTTCCGCATCCGTGAAGTTCCCAGATAATTGACTATTAGTGTCCGAAACAGAGGAGCTCTTGATCGATTTCCAAGACCTTGGTTGACCAGCCGCGTACGTCGCGTTTTCTCGAATCCTCTGCGACGAACAACGATACTCTCGTGAATGAATGCGATCAAAATTTCCGCCACCGTTGCGATGTATGCCTCACACTGTCCATCTCGCTGTTATCCAGGTGCATTTCATTCGTCAATGATAGACTCAGAAGCACCAGCAAAAAGAAGAAGGCAAACACGTATCAGGAAATTCGATGATGCAGAAGAAGCGATTGCGGTGGATGGGGAGGACGATGACAGCGCGGATGCACCGGGTCCCGCACACGCCGCCCATCCCTAGAACATTCTTTGTGTAGCTTTGGAAAGGTTCCGAATTATCTCTCCTGCAAAAATCATGGCTGGTATCCACATGCTCATGCTCAACGTGAAGACTCGCTGGTCGTCGACCCATCAGACGATGAGTACGTTCGTTTATTCGAGCCATACGCGTCAATTATCCAGGCCTTTAGGTGCTTCATGACACCTTGGTATAGTTGGTGGAGGACGTCTGGAGTTATCGATTTGTATATGTCAACGTAGGGCAAGCCTTCCCAAAATGGATGAACGATCGGCTTGATTCCGGCCGCCTTGCACTTTTGCACAAACTCCGCGGGATTGTCATCGAAGGTCGCCAGCACGTCAAGAATTGCTTCAAGGTCTCGAAATTTGTCTGGTTCTCCGTCCACCGGGGTGGCCCCCAGCTCTTTGGCCGATTCCTCGCACTGCGGGCATTCCATATTCTTGATGCAAGTGACGAGAAGCTGTTCCGGATAATCTCCGACGTAGGCCGCCAGAATCGGATGGCCGCGACGCGCTACTCCGTCCCCGCTCACAACTACCATGCCATCAACACCTGCAGTCTTCAACGGCTCCACAATCTTGGACATGCAGGCGTGGAAAAGGTTGGCTAGAATTCGGCGTCGTGAAGCTTTGACAGTTATGTGTTCCAGCTTCGACGTAGGAAGATACGCCAAAAGAATCTGGGCTTGGCGGGAAGGTTTTCGACGGATATCTTCCCAATGGTTAGATACACCGGGTACGCCATACGATTTCGGAACAGGGTTAGAAGGGTTTTGTCGGACGAAATGATGATTGGGATCACAGTTGCGCCCTTCTTTTTCTTTTCCAATTCGCGCTTGACCAACATCGTTAGTAGGAGTGCATCGGGCATGGACTTGAGACTCACTTGTGTCGCCCACCACCACTTGCCCGTGTGCATGTCGTGATAAAGTCTAACGGTTTGGTCCTCATCGGCATAGTGGCGCTCCGGAGCCACCTTCAAATGGGCTGCAAACTCTGGATCTCCGAGGAGCGCCTTCACGCACTCCAGGATATCGCGAAAATAAACATCGTAAGCTTCCCCACCAACAATAATTTCCTTGCGCTTGAACTTCGGACGCCCAGGAAGGCTTGTATCAATTATATTGTTAAGTTCGCGACTGTTTTTGTATGATAATCCGAGTCGTTCCGTTACCTGAATCGAAGTCAGTGCAGTTTCTTTCTCTACATCCTTGTACTTACTCCGCTAATCTTCAGTAAATCGGTGAAGGCTGTTGATCCGGGACCGCGTAATTTTGCCCAGCGCGCCAGTTCCCACTCCAATTTCGACGTGAATGGGGCCCAAATATTTGTTGGATCTCCCAAACCGGCCTTGTACCGTTCGTAGCCAGCCTCACCCCGGCGCAGCGGGGCCCCAGCATCGCCGTCCGTGAACTGAACGATGATTGGCTGTTGACGAACTTGTTCCTCCCCAGAAGCCCGATTCTCTGGCGCCGGGACATTCGGTTGGGCGTCAGCAACTCTAGGCGCATCTGGGCCATCGGCCTGACGCGGCTCATCTGGCTCATCCTCAATTCCGGGGAATTGGTGGCCATCAAGCACTGGTGGCTCCCAGCGTCGCTCGAGGTCACCGTCTTCATCCTCCGAATCGGAATCATCGGATTTCTCCAAGTCCGGCAGGTTATCAAAGTCGTCCTCTCCATCACTGCGGGGATCAGCTGGCTCTCGCTCTTGGTCCATGTCAAAATCCTCCTCCTGGTAAGTCCCGAAGTAATCTCCGCCAAATTGGACCGGCTGCTGCTCCTCTTCAGGCTCGAGGTCGGGTCGATAATGCATATTTTCGTCATGAACTGCCCAACAGGCTTCATTGCCAGTCCGCTGAAGGTGTAAGGTATAACCAGACAGCGAGAAATTAACTTGGCATCCAGGGCAACGGACGGTTCGGACCATTACAGAAGATGGAAAGTGTATACTGAGACGAGGTACGCGGAAACGAACTGATTGATGTCGGTCTCCGAGTCATACGTGATCTCCGAAACCCCAAAGTTTTTTTTCAAGTGGGCCTCCATGCACCAATCAAACCCCAGCCACAGACCCCACGAGTTTTACCCCGTGCCCCATGGTAGAGCCCGACCAATAACACAGAAGCAAAAAATTGACAGTTACTTACCATCTGCAGCTAGTCGAGTCCCCGAGTACACGACTGCATATCTTCACCGTTGACCTGACAGGAGGTTGCTGGCCTTAACAATATGGCAGTTTCTAGCCTCACATACATTGTACAAGTTCGGCTGGTGCTATGGAATATTGGCAGCCATATTGTGTGTGTGCGTACATTGGTGAGGCAAATCATTTTCTGCGGTGATGGGCGGCCATATCTGCAGATGGGTGACAAAGCAGCGGATTACTGAAAATTACTTGACGTGCTTGCATCGGACGGATTGGAATCCACAAGTCGCAAGCATATAGGTCACATAGATTCAGCAGTTTACTCAGGGGGTGACGTAGCACACAGGGGAAGTAGAGAAGCCCACAGGAAAGTTATCTTCGGAGTAAGTAATATCTGAAATCAAAGAGCAACTGATTCTCCGAGCGAGATGTGGTTGGGCAGAACATTAGCGTAAAGCCTATTAGTCGCGTGCAGTGCTCATTTGAAGTCGGTAGAGGCCGGCAGATCAACCTGTAGGGCCATATGAAGCCAGCTTGCTTCTTGGCAGCACATGGATTTCCAATTAATTTCGGGCGGACAAAAGGATATCAGGAGAAGATTTGGGAAGACTTGAAGCACAGAAGAGACACAGAATCAGCAATTCTCAGGTCACCAAGAGCCACATTATTCATGGAGAATATATGATAAGTGGACGGTGTTCGAAGGTTATGCTAGCACTCTGCAACTGAAATAAATAGCGAACATTTCAGCTTGGGCTACAGCAACAAAGCATAGCCAAAGTCCTCATAAATTGGCAAGAGGATCAATAGTCCAGAAGTGTTGCCCGTGGAGAATGTTCGGTTAGTTGCGCTTCAAGGTCAAGTCAGGAAGCTAGATAGTCGCACGTGATTTCGCTGACTCAGCAAATGCGAAAAGTGGCGACGGCGGGAGAGGCAACGGCGGCAGGACGTGCAACAAGTTTCAGAGAAACTTAGAAGGGGCCGTGGAGAGCCGTGCACAGGCCGCCTGGAGATGCTGGGCCAGGATGAACACAAAAAGAGTGGAGACAGCACTGGATTCACGGAATACGATCTGGATGACACTGCCGGCTTGCATGAATATTTTTTCATGAAAGACAAGACAGGTAAAGGTACCGGCGTCTGCGCGAAGTGCTCCTACTAGTGGTATAGGACGCCGTAGTGGTGATGTAGTCACCGTTTGGGACACTATAGCCAGCGAGTAGGAGGGTGTAAAGCGACAGAGCGACGTATACCATGGACTTTCAGTTTTGATGGTGGTGGTCCAAAAAGATCAAGACAAAGACCGATTCTTGATTTTGTTCATCTGTCTCAATATCCCTTACATTCGACGGAAACACTCGGCAATCTCGAGGATGCCCGCGTACAGTTCCATCAAAACAAAAGTATTCCCGGTAACGTAAGTTACTGGGTCTTAGGGAGCATGTTTTGACAGCTTCTGGCAGTAAACTCTCGTTTTTGTCAGCAGTTTTTGCGTAAAGCAGTTTCCCATCCGCCAAAATGCTTCGCTTGGCCCATGATTGCTGTGCTTGGACTTGTAATGTTGCTTATGCTGCACTCTTCCTGTTGCTTGCGGTCGTCTCTTGCTCGAAGTCCATTACTTGTACCTCACCTAATCTCTTTTCATACCAAATCCCGTACATATCCCTTGCACTCCATTCAATGTCTCGTTGTCAATGTATAGCCACTTAGATTGCCATCCATACAAGTTTCTCCGTCTGCCATCTACCTTTATTTTTTCTCCCTTTTTAAAATTGTCTCCTGCACATCCGATATCACCCAATGCATTATGTAGGTACTTCTGCATAGAAGTCATGACTGTCCAATTATCACAAATATTTCCAGATCAGACTGATTGCCCATTGTCCCCAAAGTGAGTATAGGCAGTATAGACTGAGTTATATGCAATTCTGGCTCCATGACATCCTTAGAAACCCATCAATGTCTTCCGTCTCAAAAGGCCAGACCATTTGAACCAGTCCCAAGCTTGCTAGATGAGATTCAACCCCAAAATAGGCCACAATCCAATAGTATCATATACTATCAAATACTTTCACAAGTTTGTTTCTATCACTAATTCGGGCTCCCGTTAATTCTAGCTAGGCTTCAGTCAAATCCGTTGAGACCTGACAGAGCTACGGATTCTTTGAAACCTTCCCAAAATGGAAAATTTCTGTTCGCACCTTTGGTACTGTTATTAGCTGTAAATGCAGAGACACACGAGGCCGAGCTGACCACAGTTCGGGCAAGCACCATGCCGCCAAATATTGTTCGCTGACCTGGACTCAGTCTGCCATGTGCACCAATGGCCCTGAAGCACAACTTGCCCCAATGCAATTGAAAATAGTTACAATCAGGCACAGGCTTGAGCCCGATGGTGACCCCACACCCTTGGACTCAGGATATTGGCAAGCCCAAGGCTTCGTTGTCCCTACCCACTACTCAAGTCCGTGATTGAAGCCTGATCCGACCCAACTCTCACTGGTCTCCACTAACCTACTTTTATTGCCAAAACCTGCTGGTTGATATGTGCACATCAACTGAGAGGGCTTTGGGCTGCTAGCTGTATGGATGCGCAAGCAGCTTGCTGTACTATATTATAGCAACCATAGATTCAGTTACAGTCACACCGCATTTTACAATCTATGTGAGGCTAGGTGGTCATGCTGGCCCGGGGTGGATCCATCTTTGTCGACTTTGCTATTAAGTAGAAGTCACCGGGCCGTGCCGTTTATCGGCCTTACCTGCTTTATTTTTGTAGATCTTGGGGGTGAAAGGAAGAGAGGCGTTTGATGGCGTTGCGACGAGAACAAATCATCAAAACGAACCATCTCCGTGCTCACGTGCAGCTCGCGTAGCTTTGCGCAGCATCTCGACGGAATCAACAGTGTCTGATGGACTTGGATGTTGTTTTATCAACTTCACGACGCAGCGGATGGGCAGCGGGGAAGTCCGGGTCGGAGGGAAACGGGACGCGGGCACGGCCGAACCCGTACGCAAAGGCAACCAAGGGTCTGAACGAGACCGAGATAAAAACAGGGACAGGAGGGTGGGGCAAAAAGACGCGTGCACATCAGCCATTTAACAAATAACTTGTGGCTTGTTTGGCCTTGTGAGCTTGTCGCCAAGCTCACAAGGTAAAAGTCCGAAAACAAAACCCTCAGAAAATATAGAATAAGACTAGATAGCCTCTCAAACACCGTGAGGATGCATGTAGGATGCCCCGTAAATTTTCTCAGGACTACCCCACACTCGGACATTATGATAACTCGAATTTATACCACTGCAAGGAATCGAACCGTGGACCTTGTGGCGGTCGAGACATAGGTTTGTGACCTTGTCAGCTGGCGTTCTTTTTGGCCCTTTTTTGGCCTTGTTTGACCTTGTACAAGCTCACAAGTTATTTGTACCGGGATAGTGAATGTGACCTCTCCTTCAAATCTATCACACACTTTGGCAATAAGAATATCAAGTGAAATTCCCTATGAGCTGTATATTTGAAGTATAGCTTAAATTCACTATCCCGGTATTTCAGGCCCTCTGCCTTCCCAAGAAAATTCTATACCTGGCAACTGCCAACGAGGCTGCGAGGAATCACCGAAGGTTGACGACGAGCGGCGTCCTCTTGGAATCTCAGGGTATCCTGCTCTTCAATTGTTGAATCAATGGGTCGGTCAACATGAACGAAATTACCCCGTGGCGTAGCACGGGTAACTACTAGTAAGTGTTTACAGCTATTGGCAGTACCGAAGGCGCAGATCAAAAAAATCATATTTTGAGATTGTAAGTTGTTGCTCAGAAATACTCTCAACTCACTGTGGAATTTTTGTTCCATCCTGAAGTGAAATCTGATTCTGAACCATTCGGGGGCCATTCCGAGACGATACATTGTTCATTGTAATTTCTGCAGCCAAAGTGGAAGCAATGTGATCAGGAGGCCCTACACCGCTCCCCCACCCGGGGCCCCGGCGATCTGCTTGAAATTTCGCTGGCTACTCCCCGGCGAGAGCGATCTCTGTAGGCGCCGGCCCGCCCGAACGGCGCCCACGACGTAGCCCTGGTCAGTACAAAACCTCTGGGCGTCGAATTGAATGAAAAAAAAAAAAGTATTGACTGGAATCCAGCCAAAATAGGGGCGGATTCTGGTGGTAAGCGTACCGTACTGGCTACTCCATCACGGCAACTGTGAACACTTTGTCGTCGACCAAATCAGGTTTGTACCTCAAACGCCCACGTCTCGTCACGTCTTGCGACAACTGGTCCGGCTCCGCGGTCGGGTCACGTCCGTCGAGACTCGTAGGGCCCAACTTGGATGATCCGTGGATGATCCATCAGCCATCAATCAAATCCATGGATGAGCCATCGTCCATTTCCCACGGGTCAATTGTTTTATCTGCACCAACCGTGATAGTATTTTGCACCAAGAATTCGATTTTGCATGTCTAGTAGACCAACTGAAACTGCCTATTATTTTTTTGGGCCGACTACGCTCGCCGTTCACAAAAAAGAAAAATCCATGGATGATCCATATCCATGCACGTGATCATCCATCCATGGATTTCCACGGATTTGATCATCCAAGTTGGGCCCTAGTCGAGAGTTTCATTTGCCTGCTGGAACAACTGTGAGCCCCGACCCACCAGGATGCCCGTTCACCGTGACTCAGCTGGGAGGGAATTCTGTCCGGCGTTGTCTCTCTCGATCCAAATCATTTCGGAACATTGAGCGCAATCGCTGGATTGTGGGAATGGGTGTATTTAGTCGGCGTTGGGGACATATATGTATGTAGGTACACAAGAGTGATTATCCTCATAGAACTAGATAGACTGCGTCTGTACCAAGGCCCAGTCAAACTCCGCGTCGGATCAGTAGCCCTTTCGGGTAAAGAGATCGCGGAAGAGGTTTCGGATGTAGGAATATTCTGGCTGAGCGTCGAAAGGAAGCGCACGGGTGTAGTTGAGAAAGGTGCCGAATTCGGGAGGTAAGGCATGACACAGAATATCTGTCCGCGTCGTGATCTTCTGTTCCATGATGCGGTCGTACTTCTGCTTCTTCGTTACAGCCTTGATTCCCTGCCACGGTAGCTCCCCACGAAGAAAATAAATCAGAATATAGGCGAGAGACTCGAGGTCGTCTCTGCGGGCCGGCTCCACTCCGAGATGAACGCTGACCGATGCATAGCGGTCCGTCCCTGTCAAGTCGCCTTTAAATCTATAGGGTATGTGGTGATGAGTTTCAGGGTCGCGGAACCTCTTCGCCAGACCAAAATCGATGACGTGGACCTGATTCCTACGATTGCCGAGGCCCATCAGGAGGTTCTCGGGTTTGACATCTCGGTGGATGAAGTTGCAAGAGTGTATGTATTCAATTGCGGAGATCTTGCACATGACGTCGGTGAAAACTCATCACTGGGCCCGAAACAACTCACGAGTTGATCCGCAAGAAGAAGAACTGTCTTCAAACTGAATTTACGATTACAGCGGTCGAAGAGATCCTCCAGGGACGGACCAAGAAGGTCGAGGACCATGGTGTTGTAATCGGCCTCGTTGCCGAACCATCTGACACGGGGAATGCATGGTCCGCCCACGAGCTTCTTGTAGACCTTCGCCTCATGCCGAAGCTGAGGGTGCGTCGCACTGAGGGGTTCAAGCTTGATAGCAACTAGTTCGCCAGAGATCGCGTGCACCGCGAGGTAGATTTCGCCTACCGGCGAGGTTACATTGGCGTCAGGCGAAGAGCGTCGCTTTGGCGTAGCAAGGACAACTTGAATTCAACCCACCGAAAGACCCAGCCCCGATCTTTTTGCAAATCTTGTAATGCGCTCCCACCCAAGCATCCGGCGGATTCAGCGCGCTCCCGGCCATCTTGAATGAGTTGTCGGGGTGAATAGAGGTGATTGAAAGCAAATTGGAGCGAGTTGCGGGTGATTGATCCGATATGTTTGTCTTTGTTTATCGGTTTGATTTGATTGTTTCAGCTGTACATGTGGCCTACTGGCTATGGTAGCTGTCCGTGGAGAGTGGCTTATACGTATATCTATCTAATGGGTTAATAGTTGCTACAGTTTTTTCCCGCGAGAGAGGTCAAGAATGAAAGGAAAGGATTGTCGCAAGTTGGTATGGTAAAGACGTGGTGTAACGTATCGCGGAAGTGCTGGTGTTCTGTATCGGTGCGGGAGGGGGTAATCGAGCTTCGTAGGAGAGTATGGGAGTATTAGGCGTGAGTAAGTATTCAAGAGAGAGAGATAAAGAGAATAAAGAGAAAGAAAAGAAAAGAAAATGAGACGTAACGGGTGTATTTTCAGGCAAAGCGGCCTGTCGCTTCAATGAACGCCGCCACCGCCCTGAGGAGTTTGGGCTCGCAGATCAGGGGAGATACGTGGAGGGGTCCGCACAAACCGGCCTCCTTTGCTGCTGAGTGGAGGGGCCTGCGGAATGGCTCCCACTTCGGGCACTCCAGCAGAAAATGGGCTCGCGTTTCGTACGGCGCGCTACAGGCGTCCACGCGGGGGATGCAATGAAACCGGACTTGAAGCGGTAGGCGTTGAGGTGAGAGGGGCCGGTTCGCAGTTGGGAGATGATCGATGTGGTTTGCGCGCGATTGTAGGGGAGGAGTAGAGCGGGATCGCGTTTGATGACAGAGGCGACTTATCAATATGACAGAGTGCACTGCCCGTTTTCGAACGCTTCCAGGCTTCGTTCCATTCGCCGAGGACTTGGGAGTGGATGAGGCGCCGGGTAGACGTGAGCGAGATGGGGTTGGCTGGGTCAGGGTCGAGGGTCGTAGCTTCCTTGGCTGCGGCGTCGGCAAGTTCGTTACCTGCGGTGCCAATATGCGCCGGGGTCCAGAGGTTGAGTACGGCGAGGTGGGGACAGGAGAGAAGAGCACGGCGGATGAGGGCGTCGAACCGGATTGCACGGAATTGGCCTGATCGAGGAGCCGTTACTCAGCCGTAGAGGTGATACCTCGCAGCGCAGCTTGCGAGTCCGCTACGCACAGGATGCTGTCGTGAGCACCTGCCAGCGCTCGTTCCGTCGCCCGTAGTAGCCCCTCCATTTCCCCCTCACAGACCTGCCCATTCCCCAGCGGTATCATCACCCTCTCCCTCTCTTTCCCGTCCTCCACCCGCACCGCCGCTCCCCCTGCCCTCTCATCCATCAGCGAGCCATCTGTATACCAGGTGCAGCTGCTGCAGCTGCATAGCTGATTGCCGCGGCGTTAGGTCTACGTGTCGTAGTCGATCCCATGTGACACAATCCAGGCTTTCCGAGAACTGCTACGTTTGAGTGCTTCGAGCCTCCGTAGCGTCTCCACAGGTCGCTCCTCTACGCCGGCCGTCCGTAAGCGCGATGCGCAGTGCTTCGAGCGCTTCCTCTTTGGAGGGGATGATGGTGGTGACTGGCAGTCGAATGGTGCCTCAGTACGTTCCGCGTCGTCGATTCTAGCTGTACCCCGAGCGCGCAGGCGCTGGCCGCGGGATGGGACCGTTAGTGGCCATTTGACTCCGGGAATGCGCTCGACAAAGTGGAGCATCGAGGCCAACTTGGGGTTCTTCGGAGCGGTGGCGATGGCCTCACTGAGGAGAGTTTTTGTTCGGTGTCCATCCGGGAGAGTCAAGTACTGGGCGACGGCGAGACGTGCGTCGCGTTCAATGCGGAGTTGAGCCGGTAGGTCCGGAGTGTTAGCGAGCACGGAACGCGCCCGCCGCCAGGCCCGGTGGAGATGGCCCGAGCGGCGTCGGTGAGGCAAGCAAACAGATGTTTGATATCCAGATGGGCCATAATATGGCTCACCTCTGGGAGGAGGGTCGGAAAACCTAGTCTACCGCATACGACGGCCGTAACTATTTCCATCTCAAGCCGGAGGGATGGGTGGAAACGCCATGTGGACTGAATGACGCGCCCTATAAGGCACGGAGCATATTCATGACCCAAACGAAGGCACATATGGATACATAACGTTTATTACGCCATATCTCACCACATAGGATCCACCCCGGAAATCGCCAGGTTAAAAGTCCAATGAAGTTAGTACAATACAGATTAAGTGGTGCTGAATGCAGCTGTCAAGTTCTGGGTCCGTAGCAAACACTGGTGGTTCGCTATGGAGGTGGCCGGATTGCGCCACTCAATATCAGGTAGTGAAGCTCTTGGAGGATCCAGGAGGTGAGGAAGAAACATTTTCGCGGATAAGATGAGCGGAGGGCATTCTACCGAACCAAGTGATGAGAACGAGCCCCCAAACTTGGGGATCGGCGAGGAATTGGTGGAGAACGAGCGTGAAGTTTACGCAAGGGGGATCAAAGATAAGAGAAAACGATATCACCTAGGTTGATTTCTTTCAACCTATGAAATAGGATGAATATCCACCAACCCTTTCCAACCTATGTCCGCATGAAATTCAGTTGGACTGTCCCGGGGCAAAATTCCGATGGAATTCAACTTGCGTTCAAAGTAACCTACACTAGGATTGAAAATAACACCATGAGTAAAAACTATACTTTCAACTTTAATCGCTCGGCTTCTCCGATATTGCAACAAAAAAGCTTGAGACTTGCGAGGCGCACCTTTAAAGCTACTTGCACTTCGTGAGCACAAGCAGAACATTCATTTGCCAAGTCATTCAAATTCCGCCGGTTAAATGACTCATGGTTACCGATAGTTGACGGATGGCGTGATTTTGATGTTGGTTCGTGTCCCTTTCTCTTCCTCCTACACCTCTCTCTTCGCCTCTGCGCTGCGTCGCACACTGCCGTCTGTGGCTCCCATTGTACTCGGTCTCTCGCGCTGCGTCGCATTTTGCCGCATGTGGCCCTTCTCCTTGCCTCGTGCACTGTTCTGCACTTCATGCCGCCTGTGGCACCCTTTCACACTTCACAGCGCTACATCATGAGTTGCATCAACGGAAATACGACGGCGGCGCACCACATGAGCATGGTGTACATGTTGACGCGGTGCAGATCACCCATTACATGGACCGACCCCGCCCGCGATGCACTCGATCGCGTCTAGGCAACTTCCGTTGTTGCTTTGAAAGACGCTGCCGGTATATGCATAGGTCAGCAGCGCACAATGCGCGACGGCGTGAGACGGCAGAAAAAGACGCCCCATAGAACGAACTGGACCACATTATCCACCTGCTTGTCTGGTAGATAGCCGAAGCACCAGGAACGACGGCTGTCACAGTGCGTATTTCCGATTCCGGGTAGGACGCCGCCTGGGCTGCTGTACGTCGTGCCGCTGCTGTTGGTCGTCACAGCTAGGCTTCGTGTGCCTAGTTTCAGGCTGTGCACCCAAAAATGCAATTTAATGACAGCTTGGTGTGCCGAGTTTCACATCAAATCAATAAATTGCCCTGTTTGGAGCCATTTCAAACCGGATTTTCACGGGACCTTGTTTGTTGGATAGCCAGCGCAATTTTGGTTAGAACTGTCTTTTTACATTTTCTTCTAATGCCCCAGGTCCTTTCTGGGAAGGCTTTGTGTTCTCCATTCCAGGGCAAACAAATGCAATTTAATGACGGCTTGGTATGCCGAGTTTCACATCAAATCAGTAAATTGCCCTGTTTGGAGCCATTTCAAACCAAATTTTCATGGGACCTTGTTTGTTGGATAGCCAGCGCAATTTCGGTTAGAACTGTCTCTTTACATTTCCTTCTAGTGCCCCAGGTCCTTTCCAGGAAGGCTTTGTGTTCTCCATTCCAGGGCAAACAAATGCAATTTAATGACGGCTTGGTGTGCCTAGTTTCGGGCTGTGCTGCAATTTAATGATGGCTTGGTATGCCGAGTTTCACATCAAATCACGTTAAATGGGTCTTGCCGCCGCCGCTATCGAAGCCACTCCATATCAGCCCAGGGAAGCACCGGCTGACTTCCTCGCGTCCTGGAAGCAGGGAGAACAGGATGCAAATAGGCCCCTGGACGCCGTGCACTTTGGAGATTTGTTCTCCAGCCCTCACACTGTTGAGCTCTCCATTGATATTACCTCAGCTGAAAAAGTCAGTCCTCTCTAGCCAGGTAAATTTATGGGTGCGGTGTGTCTAAGAGCTTGTACATGGGAAACAAAATCAGGACCATTGCACGCCAAATCATGCCACCAGCGGAGTTTGAAATATCACGGCATTGCCGGTCCCCACGGTCCTCACCGCACCGCCTGGACATGTTGAACCTCGTGACATTTTATGGAGAGCGATTTCCTTCGGTTTGAATCCAGGGTGATGGCCAGAACAATTCTGAACAAAACTGTCTCCTCCGATTTCCTCCTGCTGGCCTGGTCGCTAAGCCAGGGGCTTGGCAGCTCTTCATTCTGGACAGAGGTCGACCACATTTATGTACTAACAGCGTGGTGGCCACCACGGTTACCCTTTGGCGCCCTGTCACGTGACCTTTTGCCTGCTTGAACTGCCGGATGTATTGACCATGGTGACCTTGGCAAATTATACCTACATTCCTCTATTTAGATAGACCATTCGTAAGGATTGTAGGCGGATTGGAAGGAATGGAGATTTCCAGTGTGACCAATCTTCCCTCGGGCCTTTCGTGACCGAAATTCTCCCTCATTCAAGCTGTTCTAACGTATGCAATTACATAACATACCAGACATACTACAGTGTTTACTCCTCTCAGAAGATGTCTCTTGGGTGCAATGCCTTGGACCGTTTCTTCGAACCGTGGGAAAGGCTGCCAGATCCAAGCGAACAATGATCGGAAGTGGTTCGGCAGTGCCACGGCTCGCTCGGAGCCGATTTTCCGATCACCGTTGGGTAAACAGAGGAAAATACTGACAACATTTTTAGTCGAGACCGGGCAGAAATTCACCAAATATTTCGCCGGTGGTTAAATCATTTATGAGCTTGTAGACGGTTGCATTTGCTTAGAAGGACTAGGATTTGAGTGAGAAATCAGTACCCATTCCACTTCTGCACCGATGAAAGCAAAATATATTCGCGGAGTCAAAATCATCTGATTCAGAAATTGGACGAGTCCGGGCCGCAATCACGCAGTGATGTAAGGGCCGGCGTCCCATTTACCCATATGTACCAATACGGACGCAATGTTTACTTACCTTGTACGTTTGTTAGCGTCGCAAGGCGACACCTTTCCTATAAATACTGGACACTTTATTTACGATACTTTACCTTTACTCTTACCTCCATTTACACCACTACGTTACTGGACAATCTACCACTGTGCTAGTTCTTTGTGCGTGTTCTGAGAGGTGAATAGGTCACAGTGGCGCCTTTTACGTAATCAGAATGGAACATCAAGTGGTAGCACCTGGTAGTAGTCCTGCATCAGGAACAACTCAAATGCTATGAAGTACAATATTCTGAACTCCCGCCACAGGAAAATCTGCAGGCGCGTGGTCCCATCCTCGTGTGTCGGCGCGGACCGCAGGTAGCCTTGATTCAAAATGTTGCGCGCGATGATGGTAGCAACCTCGATTCTCTCCTCGCCCTGATCACAGGCTCAGTAGATTGCTCCCATCTTTGTGATTTCTCAACGTTAATGAATTGATTTATAGGATAACGCCACCATCCCCGACGGGTCTTCCAACTCTACTGATTCTGCGGGAAATAGCACCGAACCTCCGTTCATCGACGCATGCATCAACGATGTAATCGGCTGGGCGGTCACGGAACTTGTTCAACTCTTGGCAAGTCCCTCTTACCATGATCCGCGCCCGATCCTCCGCACCGCTGCTGCGCTTAGGCGAGCTCAGGTACCCAGACAAGCAGAGACATTCCTCGTCGATGGAACTCAGGGCGGATCTCAATCAGGCTACGGCTGACGTTTACGGGCAGATTTGGTGGGAGTTCTAAGAACAAGGCATGCCGCAAGGAGCAGGGACAGCCATAAGTAGATTATTTAGGCTCGTACATAGAGTTAATCACGATTCCGTGGGACCTGGAGGCCAGCCGGATAGGCCTGCCTTCCCCAGCCATCCACCGTTCCTTCGCCTCTGTCCAGGGCGTATACGTAGGCAGATGGGCGGCGCGTCCGTGTACTTTTTCTTCCTGCTTAGAAAGTATTGTCAGTGGCTACTTTGATGATGCAATGCATATATATACCTTCTGGGCGGTTATTTGAACTAGCCCATCCAATCGTTAGCCCACTCCATGATCTGCAGGTTTTAAACTTACTCCGTGCATGTTTCGGTTCCAGATGGAGAGGCTGTGGGTGATTCAGTCGCAGTTTGTAATCCAGATCTAGTCGTCGGTCGCGGGTACAATCTTAGCATTCCCGACTGATGGTGAGTCTTGGGTCCGACCGAATTCCGCTCCCTTTCTGCGGGGGATGTCCGGCCTACATATGTATATATGTTCAAACACATCTTTGTTTCAATGTGGACGGACGTACTTTGCAATGAGAGCGAGGCAGATAAAACAAATCCATTTTCAAGGATCCTGGCCTTCAATACGTCCTTCTTGATCTTAGAAGGATCGAAGGTGGACTCGGGCCAGCGGGAAATTTGCCCTCGAATGATGGCAATCAAATCCTGTTTTGTCTTGTCATCCCTGAGAATACGTATTATCGCATGTTAAGACCCGGAATCGGACGCATGAGTTCAAGGGAGGTGTGAATGGAATAGAAAGAAAAGAAACTGACCTTGGCGGAAACGACATACATCACAGTGAGCAACCCGGCCGAGCACTTTGCGCCGCGCGTGCGCGCCATCCTCTATATGATCATCTCTTCCGGGTTTGTGTCAAGCCGGATGATGCTCAAAAAGTGGATGCGCGCACCGTCAAGGACCTTGGTGAGGATGCGCGTATGCGGGCTGGGTTTGACCGAGTTCCGGCACCGACTCGACAACGGGCTTCTATGGTCGGCCGGCCGCGCCTCGTATCACGGGGAAAACTGGCAATGGACCTCGTCTGAAAGTTACACTTGTCATCAGGCAGTCACATGAAAGGGGACTGCAATGCACCTCGTCGCCAGCGGGCGCGACCTGCGCTTCCACCACATTGGGGTTCTGTGTCAGCAGCACCTTCTCCCTCCGTTCTGCCCGCGCGGCCACCACGGGGTAGACGAGTGCGGGCGACGAGGGCGCCCGGGCACGCACAAGGCCAGACGTCGAACGGGTGCATGCACTCGCCACGTGTGTCCGCGCGGGCACCGTCGGGACGAGTTGAGGCGCTGTACATGTTGTCGAGTCCCGACCTCACGCGCGGATCGCCGTCGACGACTGCAAGGCCCGTTCAGGGTGATGAGAAGTCCCAGTGATCGGCTCAAGCTGCGTGTCTTGCAAGTGACTGAAGGCCACAAAACCATATGAAAGGCGCAGAGCAGCTGTCGGAGCATATCCGCATTGAAATCCGCAAGAATAACGACTTACCGAGAAAGGAGCTGCAGCAAAAAGGGTTAGTCGACCGCGAGCTCGAGGAGAATACATAAATGTTGGCGGTGGCAGCCCAC
The DNA here is from genome assembly GCA_029289565.1 of Mycena galericulata. NCBI lineage: Eukaryota > Fungi > Basidiomycota > Agaricomycetes > Agaricales > Mycenaceae > Mycena > Mycena galericulata. The sequence continues at coordinate 421,115 of JARKIA010000122.1, read as the reverse complement.
AGAACGGGCATATTGCACACCCACAGTCCCGGAACAACAGGACCCCCGAGAACATGGCAGGGCAACATGAGGGAAATGGACTCGGGGAGGATACAAAAGTGCCGGCGTGTGGCACCCACAGAACGGGTTTAGGCCCACACAGAAACCCAGCGCAGCGGGGTCGGCAGGCCAAGCACACGGGAGGAGACGAAGGGAGACGAGGAGATGAGACGAACGAAAGACGGGACTGGAGATTTTGACGCGATTGCCGCGCACTGGCGCGGCTTTGACGCGGCAGTGACGCGGCAGTGACGCGGCGTGACGCGCGATTGACGCGGCACTGCCGCGCTGCCTGTAGGGCCTCGTACATCGTTCTCTGTCCCTCAAAACCATTCCAGGCAAAGTTCTATGACTGTAATACATCACTTAGAACCAAAATAACAAATCCCAAAATGTCCTCAGGTATCGGCTAAGCCATGCTTAAGCCTCGCTGGTAGTACACATTTTGACCAGATTTTGATTCGTCTCGCTGCTCAATGCAGCTATTTTATGTTCCACTACCCTCAGAATTGTTGGAAAAATACAGATTCACAAGTACCTTCAAAGAGTAATCAGAGTAGCTCTAGTTGAACTGTTCTGCTGAACTACGTGTGGGCAAGCTCATTACTGTGAAAAGTCCCCCATTTCTCAACACGGTCATTTCAACTTGAAGTAGCAGCTACTTCTTAATCCTGTGGTGCATGAACAGTGAAGCTGTTGGAGTCTCAATATGCTTCATCTCGTGGTTCAAATGTGCACCCTCAATTATTCTGGGGACCGGGAGTCACGGTTTCGTGAACTGACAATTGTGTTTGACATTAGTTGATTTCATATGACCATGATTAGTTGAATATGGAGCCGAATGTAATGCGTTTGAGTGAGGTAGTCTAAAGTGGCTGGCATGCAGCCTGGGTTGGCCGAAATCATTTGGTAGGTGCCGCCTTAACCTGTTCAATGAACGTTCCCCACCCCCAATTCAAGGACGGAAATCATTAACAGAAAAGCCCGAGTCTCAATGTGGACTGTCAAGCCTCCAGCATTTGCGTAAGCCATGTGGTGAATAATATAGATTTATGTGAACACATGTTGCCTCCGAACTATCGCATTTTCTGACTTGCTTGATATTCCAACCACCAATCGGACGTCAGAGAAAATATTTATGAGGAAACTGCCGTGAGTCTCCTCAGAGGATCGCAAATACCACCACGTAAATTGACCCAACAGCTTGCGTTGGAAGGTTAGTCAGTACTAACATTCTCAGGATTGGTCCCTGTGTATAAATTACGCCACGCACTGATGTACTGGTATGTAATATCAGATATGATACAACTCCAGGTATAAATGCTTTCGCAGCCACTTCGCGCCCAAAATTGAACCGTGGGAAGTGTCTACTGAGTTTATGGATCCTCAGCTTTCATGACACAAGAGCCATTGTTTTCTGTGCCAAAAGGTTTGTAAGATGAATTATTCCAACCAGGATGTGGTAACGTGTCCTGAGGGGATGAGGGCCAGTTAAGAACGATTACCGAGAGAATGGATTGTTTCATGTGTACAACAGAGAGCTCACTTGGCTATATGCCTGTACACGTAATGTTCGATCCTAACCTTCCGTTGAGAGAATTTATTTGCATAGTCTATCCACTTATATTCAGATGGTTCATAGTTTATATGGCAGAGCATAAAATACATTCCGGTGAACCAAGGATTCCCAGTTTTAACCTAGCTGACTAGGGAGGTGTTTGCTGACATCAAATTCAGACCGCTTTCTCTGATCTCACCCAGTGAATTAATTTCTCGAGGATTCAGAGATCAGATATAGTGTATACCTCATACCACTGCTATTGGTAGATGTCTTCTGTTTTGCCTGGCAAAATGAGTGGGCAGAATGCCTCAAATGAAGTGGGTTCCGCAGAATTGGGACTTGCGGGCACGTCCGCCACTTTGAGTTCACGCGAGCGCAACTTGAACTTTGTTCTCCCGCTGCAACCAGATGGTTATTATATGGGTGGTATATCATTACACAAATGTTTGCGGCTTGCCGCGGTCTGGAAGCTATGGGGCTGTGTCAACTAGTAGAAATTCGATCTGCCATCCCATTCGCGACTAGATGCAACGTCCACGACTTCGGCCATTCACAACGATTTTCCGGCCTTCCTGCCTGGTGCACCATTGGAGTAATGGCATTGGCTGTGAGCTTCTGCTCAGCATCGTGCTCCAAGTACTACTCGGCTCAAGACCTGACTTGAGATGTAGGCACCAGTGAAGCAGGAAGGAAATGCACATATTTCCATAGGAGGACTGCAGACACCTCTGGTCGGAGTAGTATGAAATAAAATGCCAGATTCGAGAGTTACAAGCTACATTTGGGAGTGCTACTAGTATCAAATCTTGATTCCTCACCGATAGCGTGAGGGATGTCCCGATTCCATGACTGTGGATTTTATGAGGCAGCAGAACAGGATACTGAGATGAGCTGTTCAATGGTGACTTGCAAGTCAATTGTAGTGCTTGACTCAAAATATGTACTTTAATTTAACTTATGGTACCATTAGGATTAAGTAACATGGACTTACCTTTTTGGCAGCGAGGGTACAGAAGTTTGATTAGTGTGCGGGCGGACTCAAAATCGCGTCCCACGAGGCCCAAGTTTGCGGGGGCGGAAGTTACCGTCCGTACGCCGCAGATAAACTTGGTCAAGCGAATGTCCTGTTTGCGGGGCAGAACTACCAAAAATTGGCAAGTTTGTGGGGCAGGTATAAAAGTGCGTTCGGACCACCATAGTTTTACCTGTTCCATTACCTGAAATGCATACTCAATTGCTCATTCTAGGGTTGTAAATACTGGATCTTAGGTGAGAAAGTTAGAGGAAGTTACCCGGAAATGCTAAATAATCCAAATTTTTTAACCACTTTTGGACGTTCACAATGGTTGATGTTAGCTATCTATCCAAGGACACCAGGGACTGGTGCACATTGGCGCGGTATTAGCGCGCACTGACGCGGCATTGACGCGCATTGCCGCGGCTTTGACGCGCAGTGACGCGGTCTTGACGCGGCGTTGACGCGGCACTGACGCGGAACTAACGCGGCAGTGACGCGCATTGCCGCGGCGTTGGCGCGGCGTCTGCGCGGCGTCGAGGGGGCAGGGAGTGAATAAAAAGGGTCTTCCAGACCTCCTAATAAGTCATTCAACGTTTCTTTTCAAGTCTAAAATGGCTAGGGAACAATTACACCAGAATTGACGAAAACTAATGGGACTTCTCCTATGTAAAGAGTTTATATTTGACCCGGACATTGTTAGATTCTCTCCTAGCTCTTATTTAACTGCTTCTGAGTGTAATTTGAGTGGATTTAAAGTCTACGGGGATCACCAGTAAGTTCAACATATGCCGCGTCAACGCCGCGGCAATGCGCGTCACTGCCGCGTCAGTGCCGCGTTAGTGCCGCGCCGGTGCGCGTCAATGCGCGCCTGTCGCGTCATTTTTACCAGACCCACGAAAGACGAAAGCATCAACTTCGTCCAAACAAGTACAAGCTCGGTTAGAATTCCTGGGGGGGCCAAAACGGATTCCCGGACGGCGGTATGCGCAGAAGAGGCCTGCAGGGATTTGCACAGATTTGGATGAAGCCTAGCTAGAAATTCCAGGCTAATTCAGCCGCGATTAGTGATAGAAAAAGAGTTGCAATAATATTCCATATTGGGTTATCTGGTGTTTTGGGCCATCAGACACGTAAATGATGTGTAGCATGGCCAGGACATGTTCAATCAAGCTGGATCCTTGCGACAGAAAAATAGTATACATTATGGTCCCTGTCATACAGCCAGAAATATAAAATAGGTCCTTCCTTTCAGTAATTCACTTGAAGAGAGTTGATGGACCCCCAATATCAGAAAATATGCTAAATCAACACCATGTATAGCCATAATTGATACTTCTGGCTCTATGAAATCGTTTATTATGCATGTAAATTCTTCCTCCCAAAAAACTTACTTGACCGAAGTTGTCCAGACCGGGCTACGCGTCATTAGACAGGATGCGCAAAAGCCGCACGGTCCGCATGCGGCTTTGTGCGGCTTTTGTGCATTGTGCAAAGCCGTGAGTTTTTCTTTGCTGTTCTTGGCTCCTGTCTTATCAAGTATCACTCAATGTCTCTTAAATCCTATATTCCACTCCGGCGAGTATTGTGTGTTGCATCTGCAACTGTGGGAGGCGAATTTTTCATGTATCACCAAGGCATCACTCAAGCTCCACTTCCTTTTCCCATCGGCTCACGTCTGCCATGCAGTAGAGGATCTTCCCGTTTCCCACAGAACCTCACCTTCACCTTAGCTAAGCTTACATTGAATAGTTAAGTGACACCCTCTTATATTTCAAATATGCCGTGCGGCTTTGCACAAGTGTCAAAAGCCGCACGCGGCTCGTGCGCATCCTATCTATTTACGCATCCGAGAGCCCAGAATCTAATATCATTCAATATTTCATATTTCTGCCTGTCTCTTTCTATCACTAATTGCACCTGAATTAACCTGGCATTTATAGCCAGTTCCCATCCAAATCCATAGGGAATTGACCGAGCTACAGCTAATTCTCTGAAAAGCTTCGAAATCAGAAAAATTTCGCTCGCGCCTTCGGTACTGCCATTGGCTGTAAACTCGTCAACTGATCTATCATCCATATGCGACGCGAGTTCCGAATGTGTTTGAGAAACTCGGCAATTATACTAGCAAGCTTACTTACCCATTGTGACCGGGTAATCCCAATAAGTTTTCTAATACGAGACCAAAAACTTTCAACGCCTTCAGCGTCAGTCAAACCCATGCCACGGCGTAGCCGAGGATTATAGACAAGCTGGCAAAACCACTGGTGTCCATAAGCATCCATGGCATTGATTACGAAGCTGACACGCTCACGAAGGCCTTTGACAAGGATCGGAAACTACGAAATCAATTAGCCAAGAACTTTAGAGCAAATGACAGGGATCAAATACCAGGTTCATACTGTGGTCAGTAACGCACCCCCCATCATATGCCTGTATCATCGTGGCCTGAGGGTGGAGAGGGCCGGCAACCTCCTCCATGAGTGCAACAACATATTGTTTCTGTTCGCCTGGTGTATCAATATCACAGAGAAACAAGACTTGTGAATGCCGACATGTCATAACAAAAACACGACTGGTATCGTGTCGTTTGGAATCCACCTTCTGCTTGTTTTCGTGGGCTGCATCCCACGAGGCCTCGCAGGCGTCAAGAGCCTCCTTCGGTATTGGCGGCGTGTAATTTCGAGTCTTCCCCTTTCTTGCGGAGACAATGCGCTCCCGGACCTTGTCTACCTTTCCTTTTGAGATAAAATACGACGGGTCGTAGGATATTGGTCCACCGCCTGCCGATCGAAGGTGCCGATAATTGAAGCAATCATCTGCACCAAGTTGAACATCCCCACCCCTCATGTTAACATTAGTACCAACGATAAAAGTTGGTATATGACAACGTATGCGAAAGAGGCCGCCCCCATGTTTCCAAACCAAAGCAAGCGGGGCATCTTTCTCGTAAAACTCAATCGGCACGACCAGGTGAAAGTTTGGGGGGAGAGGGGTGACCAGTGGAATGGTAATTTGAGGCATCGTCAGCTGCGGGTGGAGGAGGACCAATTTCAGGCCCAGGTACCGGCATATTTGGCGGATCGAAAGTCTCTGGTATCGCCGCCTCGGGTGCGGAGGCAGGAGGAGGAGGAGGAGGAGGGAACATGGACTTCTCAGTCGCCACGAGAACAGCATCGAGCTTGGCTTGCATGCGGACTCGGAGATTGCTGTACCACTGCACAGCCTGCGCGAGGCCCGCACGGAATGGATCTTTGGCAAGTTGTCCCATATTCTGTTTTTTTTGAGTATCTTCCCAGTTACTTACGGTTGCTACTCGCTTACACGCTGGGAGATACCCTTGAAACTGCGCCTGTCATAAATAGTGTTCTGCGATGGAACCACTGAAAAACTGCTTCTGTGTGCCAAAAATTTGTTCCTGAACGCCTATTCAAATTCTGAATATACTATGCCCTGCGCATTTTCGATGCGAAGAGAATGAGCATACTCCTGCGGACAACGGTTGAGATTTGAGCCCCCTCCTCAATTCATGAGCGGTCGTGATATGACGACTGAGATCCGCTGCCCGACTAAACCTAGTGTCACACCTGAAAAACTGCTTCTGTGTGCCAAAAATTCGTTCCTGAGCGCCTATTCAAATTCTGAATATACTATGCCCTGCGCATTTTCAATGCGAAGAGAATGAGCATACTCCTGAGGACAACGGTTGAGATTTGAGCCCAGGGCGGCTGTTCTCATCAAAACTTACCAAAAAAAAAAAAAAAAAACAAGCCACGCCCTAAGTTCTGCAAACGGCTGTAATGCCACACAATTTTAGGTTCGAAAAGCAGGGCTAACGTTTGTCAGCGAAAACCAGTGTACTCGGGGTGGAGGAGATTTTCATTTTTGTGACGAAATTTCGGAATTGGACCCATCGAAAACGCCGTAGGAATAATGATGATTCCAAACCAATGGCAAAAAAGACGCATGCCGAGCTGCCCGATTTTTTTTTACTCTTCTTCACACGAAGACTAGTCTTTGACATCCAACAGATTTCCAAGAAGTGTTGTGCTTCTGCCCGACGACCGCCGCCGGCAAGATCTGCTTCCCATTCCGTCTTTAGGGGCCTTAGTCGGCACCGTCGGGATGAAAAAAAAAAAAAAAAAGTACAACCACAGAAAGCTTCCTTTTACAGCCCATTGCGGAACATAGGGCGCGGCCGTTTTTTTTTTTCCATTTTGAGACATTTTCGATCTTTTCGACCATTTCCCTCGCTGCGGGCTCAATTCTCAATGTATCGCTCTGAAAACCATATGAGCTGAACCGCAATGAAATTCCGCATGTCCTCTCGTGCTTCGTTTATTTTTATACCACCTGTACAATATGTAGTATAAGATTATCCCTCTTTCAAGCAGATCTCCTCCTGCAAGGGGAGATGTTGATACTGTGCTCCAGGCTTTGATTACAGCAAACATAGGCATATTTCCGCAGGCGTAGCCGACCTTCTCCTCGCTTGTTCCCTCCCGACTGTTCGCCATCCGATCCGTCGTCATCACCTGTACAGGCACCGCCGTCGCCCACTGCGCTTGGCGGCGAATCACCCGCTCGGGGTGTTCTTCAACAGGCATCTGCAGCGTGTATCAAGATCATGCGACTGGCACAGACCCTGGAGCGTCGGACAAACGCTGAACGCCGCCTTTCCCGTAGAAACCGGCGTCGTGCACCTCTGGCCGCTGTCGTGTGTCCTGCAGCCCCATCCACAGTGCCTGACGTCGGCGACGACATGCCCTGCAGAGCGGCCACAGCCCACCCACCTCGACCATCGGATTCGACTTCTCTCGATTTCGTCGGAGTTGTTTCAGACGCGCCGCCATCGCCATCACCGCTGCCCATCCCCAGCCCACCTTCCCCGCCCGCTTCGACATCTCGCACATACATCGACGCGGATACGAACCCCCTGCCTATCCCCACTTCACGCGAGGTATGCGTCGATGTCTCACTCCCGTGTCGCTCCTTTTCCGATGCTGCAGTCGGGTACAACGCCTTCGATACGACTTATGGCGTTATTACGGACCACTTCGCTCGCGACCTCGCGCGATTACTCCCGTGGAACCAGAACCGCGAGCACGCTCTGGCTCAAGCTATCTGGCTGGCAGACTGGGAGAGTCATACCGCCAATTTCGACAGAATGCCGCCATTCCTGCGGGTCTATCTCCATACACTGTTTATGCTCTTTCGCCCCGGAGCGCATCCTGCGTGCAGAGCTTCTATTCCGCCCGCATTTGCACCGGTCTACAATTTGTTTGCACATTGGGGGACTGCCTGGAACGCTCCCGAGACACCTTGGAGACCGCCAGAGCAAAATCCCTAGCGTCGTTACTACTACCTCACCCGTGAGCAGATTGACGGAACGGCCCCACTGGAGGGACGGGGCTTTATCCTGGAGCATGCAAGTCTGTTTTCGTAGGGAGGTTTTTTTGAATCGGCCGAGGGCGGCCTTCTTTTGGAGGGGGGGAACCTGCAGCTGTTCCAGCCGCATAACGGCTTGGTCTTGTTTGTTGTAGCCAGTAGCACGTGACGCAATCCAGGCTTTTCCGAGAACTGCTACGTGTGAGTGCTTCGAGCCTCCATAGCGTCTCCAACGCACGCGTGTCCACTCCATGCTCACGCGTGGGGCGCGAATGGGTATGAGGCCATGTTCTTCCGAAAAGTGAGTGAGCTATTCATGGTCACTTCATATTGGGCTGCTATAAGACTTGAGGTGAGTGGTCATGCGTTCCCCACTCATTTTTCACTTGCGTGCGTCCACTCGCTCCCACGCATGGCATTCATGGCCAATTATCCCACTTTGTTCAATTTCTCCCGGAATTTTGCTTGATATATGCTCGGTCTCGAGATAATACCAACTGAAGTCTTCTGGGTCTTCTTCCCACCTATCCTTTGAGCTCTCAAGTCTTCGGAGGGTTCCAGTAACATCTGCCAGCTGCCTCTAGGGGATTTATCTCAGGGAAGACTTCAAGAAAGTTGACTCCGAGCACCTCTCCTAAAATTTCTGGTCTTTACGGCTTTCTTTCAGCAGAACAGGGATGGGAGGTTCTTGAAAGCATCCATTCTCTTGCTGAACTGTCGATCTTGGATTGAATCTCGATGTATAAGTGGCAGATACGGCTTGAGTGGGATAGAACAGAGGTTTAGAATAAAAAATGGGTCTCGAACAAATTGTGATGAAATTGAACCCATGGGAATTACTTGGATCTTCCCAAATCGAGTCGTTGGATAGCTGAATACTGAAATTTTGTCCTTATAGACCCATGAATGCTCCACGAGTGCAGAAAAAATGGCATTCTCCAGGTACAGGTGGATCAACATTACTGCCCAGTCAATATTCACTGGTGAAAAACGCGTGGCACCGCGCAGCCACGCGTGGGCACGAATGGTCACGCTCTTCACGCGTGCCCGCTCAGGTTTTGTCCAATAACGACCGCCATAGGTCTGTCATGATCAATGACGTGGGATTAGGCCTCTTCGAGGCAGGTGCTGAACCTTTAGGATGGGATACATAGACAGGATGCATTCCCCAATTCAGGTTTCCTTCCTAGTGCTAGTAGTGATGTTCAGGGCTGGCCGGAAGCCTGCAGTGCCCACTAGGCTGAGCTCAACCAGGTCATGCCCTCACCCACGGCTTGAGCAGGTCCAGGCTCAGCGGAAATTATGGTCCAACCTGTTGAATATGGAGCAGGTAGAGTTTTGGAGCATACACATAACTTTAGAGACTCATAGTGCTGCGTTGGAAATTTGCATGCTAATAACATTTCTAGGTGACCCTCAGGAAGGCCTGCTATTTATTAATAAGTTGCAAAAGGACTGCTAGAGACATCACAGAGGCTTTCTGAGAGATATACATGTACAATAGTTACGACTCAAATTAAGCAAGAATTGGACTTGAGATCATGCATGTGAGGGAATCAAATTTTCGCCGTGATCTTGGTAAAGTTCTTCCTCGCCTGCCGTTTGGAGACCTGATGGTCAGAAAAAGCTCAGGGCAATCCTTATTTCTCGTACAGCCCACATCGCGGCCGGATTACAGTTTCCCCGACTGCCACAGAAGCGGAATATGTCAGGTCCAGCACTCATGGAACTTGTCTTGCCCGGGTTGAAGCAGGTGCTCCACTGGTTCCAGATGCTGAAAACGAGGAATGGGACGTGGATGACTGATTTTTAACATTCTTCGCATACAGTGCCAGTGGCACTATAAAGTTTTGAACACTGATTTGCGGTCATTTACGGGCCAAATGTCCTCAAATAAAATTGTAGCATGAAGTATGACAAATTTCAAGAGTGTAGGCGCATTTAAACCTCACCATTTGGTATACTAAGGCCCTCCGGGCATGTCCTGTACCTTTGCCAGAACCAGTTCCCTTGAAAAGCCATAAAAAGAGCATTATACATGGGCCCACGGCTCAAGGTTCGCTCGGTCAACGCTCACGCGTCGACCAGCTCACATTGAGCCCAATCCAGACAATAAATGTATCCATTTTATGGTTATTTATTTTGTACTCGGATCAAGACGGAAGCGGAGATAATTTAAGGGCAATTTACACGCCATAATTATTTATTTTTTGCTCGGATCAACCGGATGTGATTCGACAATTCGACTTTCAGACCTGGTTCCTAAGACAGTACCAGGAACAAATCTTCCATAATAAAATATTTTAGGGGTGTGGGGAAAATTAACTCTGTGGTTTCATCAGATTTCCAAGAGCGGTGTATAAGGAGGGTGAAAGCAATCACAAAAACAACCCTATCCATGCTTCAGTTGACCTAAATCCATGGATGTGAGCTCAGAATGCCTGGCACGTTGGTGATTTTAGTATTTTTTGCCCATTTTTTGTCAAAAACCTCGAAATCACCAATTTGCATGTGCTGACCTCAAGCTCTAGAATTTCTAGCAAAAGTTAATAACCACTATTTAGTTTTCAAAATTCCAACACAGCACCACAAGAGCTGCTAGCCATCAAGTTCCGCAGTGCAAAAATTCCATCTGAGGCTGCATCACACTATTATCGCAATTACATAAAAGGCTTAAAAGAGTAGTCTGCCTAAGGGGCTTGATGTACCTGAGAAACACGTCCTTGAGAAATCCTTGAGCATACCCCTTAGCAGCACGTGGTCGTGCCACCGCGGTGTCTCCGGCTGTGACAAGCCGGATCAAGAACTCTCTCACGTCAACGGACTAGCCCGAACACGAAGCAGAAATGACTAATAACAGAAAATTGAACTCAGACAATCTCTTTGTTCCAGCTGGTGGAATGAGCTTGTGCACAAGGATTCAAGTCTGTAACAAGTTGAAGAACATATCCTTGCATTTGATGTATCTCTATATCTTACCCCCCACTTTCATTCGATTTATTTTCGTTATGACCAATTCTATATGACGAAATCTTTGTTTGTCCTTGTAGCAAAAATTGGGCAAAATCCAAGTTCCCCAGGGTAGCCAAACCTAAAGGTTCAGCAATGAGGAGTAGGCAAGGAGAGAAAACCGGGGAAGCGAAACAATGAAGTCCTGCAAGATGCGGATTCCGAGGGCAACTTCTACTTAACATCTGGCCTCGCAACTACTGTAACTACTGTACGTGGCCGTTCAATTTTATAGATCAATCCGAAATCCTGTCATTCATCCACTCCTTTGTCACCCTCCATCCTTTTCACTCACTCCCTCGTCCTCGTTCCATATCCAATACCCACGCTCGTCATTCATTGGACCTCCATTGCACGCATCTCGGTTTCGTACTTTCTCCCAATAACCATACAATTCACGCTCTCTGTCGATAATTAAATCATCTGCCTCTCATTGGACCTCACCTTGCTCTAATACCCTTCACTCTCTTAATCATCGTCCTACCGATCCCACTCGTCCCTTACTTATCCCGAATTTAATCTCAGAACTTTTGCTCATCAAGGTGATTTTTGCGGGGGGATCACCAAAGAGAGTTTTGCGCGCGCGCGCGGAAGTTCGGATTTTCGCGCGCGCAGGGCCAAAATCGCGCGGGGCGGAACATGCCGTCCGCGCAAAACATGTTGCCGGGATCAAACTGCCAAATTCGCGCGCGGGGACACCAAAAAAGGCAAGTTTGCGGGGCGGGGTCAAAAGTTTACGGGGCAGGAATAAAAGTGCATCCGGCCCGCCATAGGATTTCAACTACTGGCATTCGCAAACCCAACAAATGTCACCAAAGCCATGATCCAACCACCGCCACGACAAATTCCGGATTAACTATCTCAGGCTCCTTCTTAGCGGCGTTCTTGCCCACTGAGTCCTGGCTACTCAATGGTGGGATTGTGTGATAAGATAACACTTGGTTTGTCCTTCAGGTAAATTCGATTCAATTCGAGGTCGAGGTATTAGTGGCTCGTATCTTGAATTTCAGACCACACGGCGGTAAGTTGACGCACACTACAAGAACCTGGACACAAAATTGGTGTATACTGTCTAAAAGTAGTTGAAAAAATTAACCTCACCCATGCTTTAGTTTACCCGAATTGAAGGTGTTTTGGGCTCGCAATTTCCGATGCAAGTTGGGCATTGCATTTTACGAGTACTTATGTAATAAAGTGCTCGTTCATTTAAGAAAACTTGAGTTGAAGATTTTGCGCACCTCCGAACAAGTAAGTCGTGAATCAACTGGTAAAGCCTCAATAGTGTTTCGGCGCAGAATTGACCTTGCTAGGAGGAAATCAGTGCGTTCCCCTCGTCGCAATTCCAGCACCGTCCGAGAGCCGTTTTTTTGAAGCGCTCGGACTCCCGATGGATAGCCCTGATTTTTGCGATCAGTTCCAGCTAGTCGGCATGTGTTTCGGTGCAGTATTGATCCTGCTAGAGGGAAGTCAGTGCTTTCAGCAAGCACTACATTTTGAAAAGCACGACTGTATTGCCACCATTTGTATTTTGAAAAACATGACTGCATTGCCACCGTTTACATTTTGAAACGCGTGAGGGAAATCAGTGCGTTCCCCCGCGTCGCGTTCATGATATCGGCGCCACGCTCGGAACCGCTTTTTCCACTCTCGTACAGGTGCATTTAATCATAATGTTCCAGCCTTACACCCAATATCGAGGCGCATATTCTCCAGAATCGCAATCTCTCGGTTTGGGACTTTGCATCCTTCGAGCTTCCTTTGACGTCGGCAAACAAAGCCGCCGAGGCACTTGACAGCGATTTGGCGGAGGGAACCGGGGAGCAGGAGGTGGTACCGTAGATGCTCCGGGGCACGGGAATAGGCACAGAAATATGAGGACGAATGCAACGAAAAATACAGCTAGATTTTAGTGTTCTAGTGAACGAGGAGCGGACACGAGAAAGAAATCGTAAGAGACTTACTTGGAATTTCGATGGTTATCACCCCGGCGGGCCGGATTCGTGAAATCGGCCTACATACTCGAATGAACGCTCACCATTTGACACGGATCGGGTCCTGTTTCTTGAAGAGTCTTATGACTATCCGGCTTTGAGAACTCTACTGTATTCTAATCCGTTTTCTGTCCCTAGTATCTACTAACTTTCCCCCTTGCCGCCTACAGTTGCCTATCCCGCCCCGACGTCTCAGACCTGATACCATGAGAGATGCATGGTGAGCTATGATGTCGTATTCCTTGACACCAACCTCGTAATCCAGGACCTTTAAAAAATCGCGCTCCATGACGCCAATGTCGTGTTTGGTGAAGATGCCTGTGCATTCTGCCCAGTGAATTTCTTCAGACTAGAATCATTGACATATTTGGAAGCGATCACCAGGGCACTGAGGAATCAACAATGGTGGACCCAATCCTGTCGCGTAATCTGAAGACGTGGTTTTGCACAATCCACATATACGAGGGTCGTCAGAATGACGCCCAACTGTACGTCTCCTCTTCCCAAGACCCGAGTGACAAGCTTCGCAAACCCGGAACTGCTAAAACCTTTGGAGGTAGGAAGTTCCAAGGCGAAGTTCACTGTCTCTTCCACGCGGCGAATCAGATACTTTGAGGGGACCCCTCAGAAAATGTATGTATTACAGTATAACAATGCGCCTACGGTTAACGGGGTTGTCTCCAGCGGCAAACCCTCCAACGCATAGACCAATAGTAAGACAGACTCGGAAGATGTCCCCGTGGTGAATGAGCGTCCGGACATGGTGGTTGTAAAGGTGATAGCCCCACCATCCTGTCTGCCTTGAAATCCCTGATGCAAAGTCTTGTACTCATCGAAAATGTGACAGGACATTAATAACACACCTCATACCGCCTGACCCCCTGAAAGTTCTTACCCTCAACGTCCATCCGTCTATTTTCCTCTGCATTTTAACACGGCTTGAGCATTTTTTGCATTCAAATCAACGCCATCGGAAACAACTTGAAATCACACCTCGAACACAACATCCTAACACGGGGACCATTGAATCTCGATCAGTTCGCAATTTTGCACATTTCAAGCTTCAAATGTTGTTGGGTGATTCTATTCGGCACCCCGGGCGCTGCTTAGAAATGCGACACCCCCTTCTATTCCAGGCAATTTGTCGGGCGGTAGCCTGAGCGTGAATGTGTTGGTGCATCACGCCGAATTTTTTGGTCGGCACGTTGTCCGCACTGATACGGCCCAAGGTTGTGATTGTACAGTCTGTCTTAACCCATACCTGTGATAACCCATACTCTGCTGAACCCCATAGGTTTTCGGTGTCCACGGGGGTGGTTCCCAATTAAAACCCACAACTCTCTTATACAGTCGACTCTGCACATTGGAATGCCCCCACAGAGGTAAATTCAATTCGCAGTTTGTATTACAGACTCATATATCGTTGCAGGAGCTGGAGTTTGAAGATGTTGCAAATGGCTTCGCTTCTACCCTTGGGCCTGCTTCTTTCCATCACTGCATTCCGGGGCCCCGTCGGCAAAGTCTGTTGACGTGGGTTGACGTCGGCAAGGCCCGTCGACGCCACGTCGGCAAAATTGTGCCCAGTGTTGCGGAGGTCAGGTCAGGTACTTGACCTGACCCCTGGGTCAGGTGGTCGGGTCAGGGTCAGTCAACTCGGGCTCGGGGGGTCAGGTAGGGTCAAGGCCTAATATTGACATCTGTCGACTTCATTTGGACATCCTTGTGGACATCTACACAGTACATAAGTATGATTTACAGTAAACATTTTAGCACTGATGATCTTTATAGAGGATTCATTCGACAGTACCTCAACGAGGGGCGGGGCGGTATTGCTGAGCTACCAGGTGGACGGAACATCAGATTTGAATGACATATGTACTGTAAGTCAGCGGTGGACTTGGAGAAGGATGGCCCTGGGCCAGGGAACTGATGAAATTGTTGTGCAATGTAGACGACAATGAAATTTTTCAGGAACACTTTTATGATGTGGAATTATCTCCTGAATATGTCCTTGGGGTAGTATGTCCTTCCAATAGCTAAGGTGGCGTGAAAAATGGGTAAAGAATCAACATTTTTGGAGTGTGAGCCTGATTATCATGTCAAATGAGGCAAAGATGACGGGGTGGTCCGGGAAACTTTGATTGTAAGTTACTAAGGACATTCCAATGAGTGGTCCAAAACAAAGATCTTTGAAATTGGTCCAGAAATACCCGAGAAATCCTTGTTTGTCCGAGTTCTACATTCGTCCGGAGCGGTGATAAGGGAAAGTACGAGTACAAAATTACCTTACTCACACCTTTTCTACTTCTTCTCCATCTTTCTACTTCTGTGGCCGAGGTTGACAAACTGTAAGAGAAACAGCCCTAAAATTATCAAGGATGCTTAGCTTGAAGTTCCTGAAGTCCCCGGGGATGGGAAAAACTCTGGGTAGGCCCGAGGCATTTAGAATGTTCAATAAACATCTAATACATGTGTAAATGGCATGAAGAACTCGATGAGGCCGTGAAATGAGCCAAATTACCGACGCGGACGCGTTATTTGGTTGTGATTGAAATGAAAAAATGATGCCGGCTGCCCGGATCGAACCGGCGCCTATTGGTGCTTAGCTGTCCTGGGCCTCTGAAACTTTTTTTTTTTTTTTTCGCCGAAAGACATTAGATTTGAAAATTGCAATAAAATAATTTGGCTCTAATGTTTATGTACTATACTACATTATTTGCACAGTATTGAGTGACTTTTCTTATGAAATCGGCTTCAGGACTCGGAGACCTTGTGTTACATAAAAAGTCTACGATGAGGGCAGCATATTCGGTATACTGCCATCTTCCCGTGATCACGTTTAAAAAAACATAAAAAGTCTACGATACAGTGCTGCTTGTTTTTGTTATTTCTGAATCAGTAAAATTATGCTCTGGCCATGCAGCAGTACTGTAGGTATCGTGAGGTATTGGTGATGTAACACGTGGATAGAAATAAGGACGAGCGCTGTCCTAACCTAACTGCTAGCTGGATCTACGAGAGCTTGCTCCGGCTAGAGTAAGCGTAAGATAAGGTAGACGCCCGATGGAGGACATCTTCGGCCACTTGACTTGTGATCCGCGATGCGGTCACAAGTCACATCTTTTCTCCGTGCTCGCGACATCCACCTCCACTCGGTCGCCGCTGCCTCGCACGCAGTTTTTCGAGTTTCTCTATCTGACGACATTCACTATGTTTATCTGGGCTACTTGTCCCGTTCCAAGTCCTTTCGGCCCGTAGGGGACCGTCTGCACATGCCTTTCATCCCCGGTTTTCTAGGCCCGCTTTGGGGTGTTAGGGAGCCTGTGGGCCCTGGTTCTTCGCTTCAAACGGCTCTTTTCGACTTTGAAAGCTTATGCCCCCATTCTGAGGGTGGATCTTCGCTGAGTACTCAATTTTCATATTTTTTTATGTAGTGAGTCCAACTGTGCTTCCGGGTGGTTCCCGGGAGGCATTGGGCTCTATAATTCCATCTATTTTCTATGCTGGGCATGCACCTGGGTGCATGCTTGACCTCTGTCACCGCGAGGTCGTTCAGTCCATTCCCACCCTTTTTCTATCTATTTTCGTCGGATACACCTGGGTGTATTTGAATTCTCAATGCAGAGATATTGTTTGGCACGATCTGCTTGGCGATCATCTGTGCAAGTGGGTCGGGAGGGCACTCCAGGATCCCCGGGGCTCGCTGGGGGTGTCTCTTTTAGCTCTTCTATCTTAACTGCCGAACATAGATCGGTCTATGTTACGATTTCCTGCATCTTGAATTTGTTCGGCCTGGTCTGGATGACTATTGTGCATATTGCGCCACCATCCAGACCGATGGGGTGGGACCCATTATTCATACCTCCTCCTCTCTTCCTCCGCATCACTCCTTTTTGGTGTTTTGGGTCTCTTCGATTTGCCCTTCAAGCGAGCTTTGCTCTTGGGAGCGTTGCTCCGGTGTGGTATTTCTCGGGCTTCATCTTCATGTCCCGGGAGTGCCTTGTGTACGAGATTGACCGCGCGATCCAGAGCAGTTCATTTGGGCGAGTACCTCTGTTCTGGATCGGGCCGGCGGGCTTGTCACTCACCGGTAGCGTCATCTCTTCCAAACCGATAACTCTCCCAATTTTTGGCATACTCGTCAGATTCGCTCTGAATTACATATCTGGCTTTCGTACTGTATTACATGCTTGCTCATCATTTCTAGTATTTATCCAGAGTCCTCTCAACTAGTCTACCTTATCTAACCAAGAGGAGAACTCAATGAGGCACAGCCACCCACTGAACTCTCCATGATTCTTGAGTGGCTGTGCAGACCTGACCCCTGGTGACCCCTGGGTCAGGTCGGGTCAGCTCGAGGGTGGCTGACCCTTGTCTCTTGACCCGGGGTCATGACCCCGGGTCACAGCAACACTGAATTTGTGCCTACCTGGGCTGACGGTCGGTCAACATCTGTCGACTCGATGTCGACCAGCCCTGCCTACCTTTGTTTTGACTTTGCTCATAGTCCAGCCGCTTGAATCTGGCTCAAATATGTGATTCACTGTGAAATATCTTGACTTCGGACCGGCCCGGGCCTGGAGCGCGCGGTTATCAGCCGGTGGCTGTGCAATCGGTCATTTTTTTTTGGCTCCGAATTGAAAACTTATCCGACATCTTAGCCCTTTACAATATGGATAGCTACTATCAAACTGAGTTTATTCCCGCAGTTTTTGAGGGAAAACAAGTTTTTTGCCCGACCTATGAAAAGGTTACAAAGTTTAGGTTTGTTTAGGCCCAAAGCGGTAGTCACGAGGTGATGGATGGCACTGTACTGTTGCCGTGGCAACCCCGCCATTCCGAGGCCACACTGCCACTGATGGCCCGACCGTTTCCTCGCCGAGCGGAAAAGCCTCGCCTTGCAAATGCCGTTTCCGGCCATCTGAAAAGCCTCGGAATGACCGATTTTTCGGTTGGGCCTTGACCGATCGGGCCGCGTGACGGTTTGTCCTTGTTTGTTATCATGTAACTCTGATTTCTTGCGACATACGACTCTCTGAACGAGTTATCACCCCATTTTAGACCCGTTTGCCCCAAATTTTGGTATACAGGCTTACCGCATGCTAGTGATTTCATTCCAGCCTTTTGGATTTCTTTCCGACCCACGGTCCTTTGCTACCCACTAGTCTTCCGAGAACAACAATATTTCCAGATCTGTTGTCTTTTGCGCCAGTTTCAGCCGGTCTCTGCCTCCGCTAGGTACCTGAAGACATGTTTGAAGGACATAGCTGGACTCCATGGCTGTTTTCTCTGCAAATTGGTAATCGGGCAATTTCTGGTTCAACCACGATCACTCACAACGGCGAAAATCACAGGGACACATTCTGCACGCCCCGCCGAGGTAGCGGGCGCACCCGGGGACAGAGAAGAACGAAAGACTGACGGTGGGCGAAGCCAACTGCCCCACGGACTACAACAGACATACAGCTGCGAACTATTCGATTTGCATCCTAATAGGTCAGGTAGGTCAGGTACTTGATCACTAGCAAGCCCAAGCACCGCAAGCCAGCTGGATCCCCCATTGGCTCAGACTTTGCTACTCCTCGTCGTCGGAGGGCTGTACATCGTGCCCGCATCACCACACGTCCTTCCACATCAGAACCCTCTGTTTCACCCCCATCATCTGCACCGCAGCATACATTATGACCCATGCATATCCCCGAGAAATATACACATACAAACAGTGCAGAGAGATCCCTACCATATCGTACGCGACAGAGGGGAAATATATTGATTTAAATAAAATAAAATAAAATAAAACGAGGTTGGCCATCTCATCGTAGAGGGGGAAACCCTTGAACCGCCAGTGCCGGACTTTGGGGTTGAGCTACGAGAGGATTGAGCATAATCCAAGCAGACACCGTGACCATGCGCCTTGAGACACTCATCCCTAACAGCATCCTCTATGATGATGTGCTTGGCCTCATCATCTCAGCCCCAGCCCGACTTGTTGCGGAGCGATTTGATGAGTAGATACTGGGCCTTGAGCTGGAATACGACATCAGAAAGGGATATTGAAATGGGAAGCAATCGCACCGCGGTCCAGCGTGTCATAATGAGAATAGGACATCAGGACGAGTTCTCAGATGTGCACGATAGTGACAACGACTCTATTAGATGGAAACTGTACCTAATGAGAATAGGACGAGTTCTAGTGCCGTCATCCGTGCCATCAGATGGAATTTTTGCAGTGCGCAAACTGATGGCTCTCGGCCCTAATGACTTCAACCAGGGAACTCAATTGTGAGGATTAATATTCTCCCGGTACGAATACAACACAGCTTTTGCATGTCTGGGCTCATTCCAGCTTGTCGACACGCCGCCAGCGCCGATCCCGAACTCGGTTCAAATAAATTATGCACGTACGATTTGCGTGCCCTGGAGTGTCCAGAAAGTGGTTTTGGAGTGCCGTCTCAACGGTACATGATTAAACGGAGCTCCTACTGAATACCCGAATAGTCCTTTTGATCGCGTGTTTAATCTCCAAATGCATTCAAGGATCTAACCAGAAACAAGTCAGTCAAAAATATGTCTATATCAGATCGTAACAGAGGTCAACCGAGGGGCAAAAGCCACATGAGAGGAAGGACCGAGATTGATGGAAGGGGTAAAGTAACAAACGGGGTAATATCGGATCGCAACAGAGGTCAACTGAGCGGCGGAGTTTACGGACAGCACTCATAATTTTATAAAGAGGGAGATACAATATGTGGTTCAAATTGAAAGAGCACGTCGGGCACCCCGCCCGAACCAGGCCCGGGGTAGTAAGACAGGCAGTGTTTATTCATGTCTTCTCGCCGGGTTCAGAAAAATTTAACCCAGGCAGGTCATATTCCTTTCCTCCATTTTCCGGGGAGCGGCGGTTTCCAACTAAATCACGGATCTGAGTTACAATTTGCAGCCTTCACTGCCTTCACCCGATCTGGGATACTTGCATACAGATTGTCTGGATATTCCTTTTCCAGGTTTCCCCACTCCTCCTGCAATGCCTCCCAAAGCTGATCCTCGGTCCTCGGAAGTGGGTTGCGACGGTGAACACGAGTGTCTAGCATGTTCCAGGCATTCTCTATGATGTTTGATATCGGGAGAACTATGCCCGAGCAACCCTGGATGTGTGCTTTGGATCGTTATCTTTGCTAGAAAATCACCTGAAGACCAACTCCCACGAAAACATAAATCTCTATTTAGGTTTGTTTAAACGATGGCCTTGCAACATTGCACCGATTGTCATACAAGCAAGCATAGCATATCCAAAATTTAGGTCAATCGGATAAGTAATTCAATACTACAGCTGTTCTGCGTGGAAGCGTCGAAATTTGCCGAAAAAGGCAATTCCCACGCCCCAAAAGATTTATTGGGTCCAGTGCCCTCCAGAATCAAAATCCCAATCGATTGGTCCCACTTCCGAGGCAAACGGCTAAGAAGTGAGTTCACAATCGCTGTTCTGGTGAAAACGTGCAAAAAAAAGAACGGCCCGCGCCCTAAGTTCTGCAAAGAGCTGTAAGCTGACAAATAGTCAATAGAGATCGTGATTAACAGGGTCTATTTTCGGTGGTGGACCTTCTTTGGAAGTTGAACACCCTGGCCTTGTCAGTTGTGGACCTTTCTTGGAAGTTGAACACATCGTTTTGGGGATTCCTAAGGGAGAGATCACGCCTCTCTCCGCCCAACAGGGTTACGACATACGCGTTTCAAAAGGTATTACATTGCAATAGGGGTGGGGTCATGCGTTTCAAAGTGTATTACATTACCTGGGCCATGGAAAAGGCAATACCACCTCTGGGGTGCGTCCTCTTCTGTTCCGTAGTACTTACTAAATAGTCGGCAGACACCCCGCTATATGTCGCCGTAATTGATGCATGGGACTACGTACAATTCGAAAACCGATATTTGGTCCTTGGGTTGCCTTCTCTACGAGCTTAAACCGAAGATCAGCTAAGATCTCTTGTACGGCTCTTTACAGGGTCCCCTGGCTCACGAATATTAGGAACGGCCGAATACCCCCACTCCCCCGTAGCTACTCTCCAGTGTTGGGCACTGTATTCCAGTCCCTCCGGCGCAGTGATGAAACGACTGACTTTGAGATCTCGCACCCTAGGGATTGGTTCGAGTCTGAAGTTGGTGACTGAAATAAACAGAATATTGAATTTACTGCAGACACAATCTGGCAGACGCCACGCACCAGCTTGCCCTACATTGCGCGGCTGAGGCATTTCTATTGTAGAGGTTAATAGGCTATGTCTACCATTTGTCGAGATAGTTAGGTCTGAAGTTACTTCGGAATGCACCTCGTTCCATCTTTCAACATCCCGCCCCTTTATATGTAATATCTAAAAGCCATAATACTCAGACGGGCGCGGATAAAGTGAACGGCTATATTATATACCTGAAAGCAATAATACTATGACACAATAAGTAAGAAGAATAAATAAAAGAGTACGAAAGGACAATTCTCAGACGGGCACGGATAAAGTGAACGGCTGAGGAATGTCTCTGTGTAACGAGGCAACATAAGTAAAGACGGCATGAAGTGCCCGGGTAAGCCGATAAGTAACTGTGAACAAGGAGATGGAGGATAAAAGATGGATAGTACACAATTACGGGGGTAGGTCTACGCGCGTTGGACACAAGTCTAACGTGCCGACTTTATGGCGCATCGAGCCACTACTTCAACAATATCAATCGTCGAAGTAGCTCAAATAATGATGTTTTGCACGGGAACTGAGCCTGGAAAATGACAGGAGGCCAGCTTTGCTAGCCGATTGCAATTGCATCTCTACGCACACCGCGAAGTGCGCTCCCGCAGAAGAATCTGCAGCCAAGATGAAATGTGCATCTCGAAGCTGCGCCAAGGCCAAGAGCGCTGCATCGGCTTTGGGAGCAGCAATGAAGTTCGTTTCACGACAGTCGTTGGCATGGATGACGACAGTTACGACTTCGAGCCGGGGCATGTAGATGGGAAGGTTGGCAATGGCATCCATGACGATGTTAGGCACTCGAGCCCGACCGGCATCCGGGTCGTCGATATGATACCATGTCTTTCGACGACGGTCGTGCGCATAGAATATGGTCTCATCGTGAAACCAGACCACCACACGTTTCCCCGGAGGAAATGGGCCTTGCTCGGGGATATTGTCGGCGGACCACGCCTCCATTCGTGCCTGAATTTCGGCCCATGCTGGGAGAAATTTGTTTTTCCGGTAGTCGACAACGTCGGGACGTTCGTGGCCATCTGCATATTGCCCCTTCTTGGGATGCATCCACCTAACCATACAATTATGAATGATAGGCCTCAACGATAGAAAAAATCGCACCTGTATCCCAGGGTTTACAGATATTTGGTTGCCGTCGAAAGCGAAATTTTGTGAGTGATACCGTGTCGCTGCATAATGTCGGGCCGAGCCAGAAATTCCACAAGCTTTTGCGCAGTGATTTCCTTGCCAAGCTCCTGGAGGTATAGATTAATTTCCGATTTAAGCTCCTCGTCGACGAGCATGGAGGTATTCCAGTATCCGTAAGGATTCAAAGGCAAAATGTCGCGGTCAGCAATAAACTGCCGGAGCATGCGCCGAAGCTGCCGTGAGCAGTACACCCCTTTCCCCTGTGGTTTCCCGTGTTGGGTTTCATAAGGATTCGACATGGGAACAATGGTATCATGCTGCTTGCGCTGTTTTCCGCCATCTGATTTATTCATTTCAAATGCTTTCAACGCATTTTCTGGAAGTGAAGCATGTGCCGTATTTCCCATCGACCATTCCGATGTCGGTCGAGTCCTGCTTGTATCGCTCTCCACCCCAATCCATCTGTTATATCCCTCATCGGTTTGTCCAGATCTGTGAAAGCGGCATAACCCTTGCGTTTCGATGGTTCTCGTTTCCCTACAACATCGGCAGGACCCCGCCATTCCTGCCATTGCGCCATTGTGCGACCTTCCCTGGCTGTAAGCACATGCGTTGAATTGTCCTTTCAGGTGGGACAAATGGTACTGTGAGGAGGGGAGTTCGCTTTTCTGCACCGTTGGAGAGGCGTTTGATTGTGTAGAGGGTGCCGGAACCATTGGGGGAGTCGCAATTTGGTGAAGTGAACCGGGCTAATTCTGGAGGTAGATGGGGCTTCCAACAGACAGGGTAGATGAACAAATAGACGATCAGATTGTCTGTAGATACCCCCAGACGCTTCTCCACAGTCGGCAGAGTTCTCGCAAATTGGGAAGTCCTTCGTACTCTGCGCCAGACCGTTGTGTAGAGAGAAGGATGATGCGATTCCCTTCAAGCATGTTTGCGACAGCACTTCGTGTCATCCCTTCGAATGCTGCTCCAACAAATGCCCGAATGTAGACATGGCGAATGGCGGGCACCATCTGGCTGGAAGGCGTCGAAGAGGGAGCAACGGGAACGGAATAAGGGATCAGAGGTTATCTCTTCAACGTAAAATTCGGACGATGAGGGAGAATCTGCTGCTGAATCTTCTTCTTCATCCGAAGAATCATTCATAGAGTCCAGAAAGGGGCCGTCAAAGTCGCTATCGTCCTCCGAGTCCGATGAGAATGCAAAGGATGGGGAAGGGTAATCACTATCATGCTCGCTCGCGGGCCACGGGAACTCGTCAACTGTGCACGGTGATCCATCCACAAAATAGTCCTCATCGTCGGATTGCGAGCCTGAGAAAGGCCCAGAAAATTCGGGGCCATGCTCTTCCGCAGCAGTGACGGAATTTGTAGAAGGAGGAATCAAGCCCAAGGAGACCGAGCTAGACTGAGCGCCGGAAACACGGTTCGGCATGCGTCTAGTTATTTTTGCAGTCAGGCGGATAAATACCGATCGGAAGACAAGCCTAACTGTGTCCGACTATTACCACCTTCAACGTGACCGACATTTTTGTGCCGCCTTCAATTGTCGTCAAGGCCCTTGGCCGTGCAATCCTCCTCGACCCCGAAATCAAGTCCACCGTGCTTGTCCATTCACCGGCGCACCGTGACAAAGGCGACCACTATCCGCTCTGGCTGGCTACGATCTGGTCGTCAATGGAGCACGTGCGAGAGGCACGAACTCTGTGGTGTACCAGCCATATCCAACCATATTTGGCCGTGGGGCCATTTTAGGTAGTCTCTTATAAACAGACGTTACAACAAAAAAGTGCTCGTACCTGCGCATTGTTGTAGTCTGTCGATTCCCCTTGATCCGTGATCGGTACCCAACCTTATTATATAATCACCAAATTTTCGGTTCTTGAAATGCATTACTCAACGCGTATTTCGCCAAATTTCCTGCCTATAGACGTGTAGTAAACCACTAATACCAACTTCTTCAGCCAAGGCTCGGCGCTAGACTAGAGGAACGACAATGCCGAAATTTGATGGGCCGGCACCGGACCGACATCCGAAATGGTGGGGAAGTGATTTGGGATAGAAAAAGCGGCAGAACATATATTCTACAGTGTCAAGTCCCTTCAGAATGCCATTATAAAACACTTTGCCTCTTAAGCTTTGCTGAGGGTAGTGCTGGAAGCGTTGAATGGCCGTGGGAACATATTCAAACTCCGATGATTATATAATAAGGTCGGGTACCAATACATGGTGGCGCGGTAAACTACGGACTACATTTTAGGCCAAATATGCCAACAAATATTTTTCCGACAAAGGCATCCATGTTTTATTGCCGTCAAGGCTTCCAAGGCACTTGAAGATCGCAGTCCATTTTCATCCAGCGTGATATCACGCGTTACATGTGTTGATGCCACATTGAAAACTTGTAAGAACTCACTGAGATCGAAAGAAAATTTTCTATCTCGCTAGTCCATTCTAATATGCCTATCAATGCGTGTAACAAAGTTTCAAGAACAAAGAACCCAAATTGATCGACGGGGGCCAATTACGACACTTCTACAGTGAGGAAGGGCAGTTTGGTGGACCCGAGCCATTATGCATACGCATTAATGACAGATCTGCCTGTACTTATGTTCGAATTTTGACAACACTCGCTGCGCCACGTGAGCGGCAGCAAAGGCGATGAAGGCTCCGAGTCAGGAAGACAAGGACAAACAGTCGTCACACTGGATCCGACTTCATGGCGCTTGAACTCGGAATGCTGAACCGGCTGCCGTCGAGTCTCAAGGTACCCAATTTCTGTGTGGTCTTCCCAGCTAACCCCCCGCCCTCAGAAAACCGCAGTCGCCGCAGCCAATGGTTCTCTGCATCAGGGAAACCCTCCTTTGGTAATTTCCCGGAATTACCAGGAATTACCAGGAAATTACCACGAATCTGGTCAAATTACCTCCATTACCTTCATTACCTGTTTTACACAAGTGCCTAGAAATTCCACCAAATTACCACTCGATTACCAGCAATTACCTCCCATTTCCGCAGCCTTTTCCGATTCATTTTGTGGCTCAAATCTTGTCACATGTTGATAGAAATGTCAGAAAGTTATATATTCAATGAAATGTCTACTAAATACAGGGAATGTACATGTACGACTACGAAATATCTCGGCACGGTGGAGTATGCTAGCAAACCAAGGTATCAGCACAACAGAATGAAGAGCAAGAGCCTGGAGGAGAGCATGTACCTTGAAGTTTGTACAGCATGGAACCAGGGATTTGGAGAGTGAACGATCTGAAAAGCCACACAAACTGACCGCTGAATCTAGCGATATCCATCAGCTAAGTCTAGCCTCGGGAACATTATGTAAGTGAGAACGTACTAGTTGTGATCCGCTGCCGCGGGCCACTGGAGGGTGGATGCTGAACAAACACAAGGGCGCAAGAAGCTTGCACAGGATGAATGAACCAGCAGTGAACGGACACAGGGAGTTAAGAGGATGAGACAATCAGCGCAGGGAAAACTAAACTAGGAACAAGGGAGTGTATATACCTGTCAGTACAGGACGCTGCCTCCGGGACAGCGCGACAAAAGGTTCCGCGTCCTGTGACTGAATGACAAGTTGTCAGGCTGGACACCCCGAGCACAAAGAAAGGGTGCACGTACATTGTATCCGAACATGTGTCGCTTTGCTCGGGACACCGCGGCAAGCTGCCGCTTAGCTGCGTCACCGCGAGAAGGGCCATCGCGACAAGCCGGATCATCTGGAAGGGCAGAAGAATAGTACACCGTGGGCAGAGTAGGGGTAAAGACTGCACCTTGCCGTTCATCATGACAATGAAGTCAGTCTCCGACAGTGTCGAGGTGAGCGCCAGACGCGGACCCGTGGCGGCACTGTGTGGATGTGACGCAGATGCCAAGAATGGATAACGGGGACTCACAGGTGCTTCGGTGACCATATCACAGTAAGCAGCGGGGCTGGAGAAGGGATTGGGAGGGGTAAAAGGCACGACGAGCGAAGGAAGATGGGGGGAAAGGAAGAGAGTCGTCTGATGGTGTTGTGATGAAATCAAAACGAACCATCCTCCACGATCACGTGCAGATCGCGTAGTTTCCCCGTCGATTCTTAGTATTCGAGTCTGGAAGGATGGCTCGTTCGGTGCTTAGTTTCTTAGGTATCTGACATACCCATTGATGCAGCCATGACCAATTGCTGCAGTTTCGGGAAGTTGAAGAAATGAACCTGTAGGTAATGTCGGAAACCGTGGTAATTCAACCAAATTACTCCAAATTACCGGAATCTCGTAGAGACTTTGGAAATTTCCCGGAATTAGGGGGAAATTACCAAAGGAGGGTTTCCCTGATGTGGTCGACCTTGAACGACTGCGCAACCAGGTCGTACTCAATCATGTATCTCCACGTGAAGCTCAGCTCCTTCTGCCAGCATTCTACGCCAACCTCAAACCAGAACATGTTCCTCTGTTAGAGGACATTTCTCTCATGCTCCTACCCACTGTCTCCGCTGCCTTCACAGCTTTACAAGGCATCTCCGGACTGGCAGTCATCCCCTCGGAGACATTCGCGGAGCTTTGGCCGGGGGCCTGGAAATGGATGGAGTTCTTCCATACCTACATCGAGTCCAGGGAGGCACTGCAGGAGGCCTACCTCGACTTGCATTTTGACCTTGTGAACTTTCTTCACAAGAGACAGAGGGATCGCGCTGCCATGAATGTCTTGTGGAAAACCCCGCGTGTTGCATACTGGCTGGCGCGAACGTGGGTTCATCTCCTGAGGCACCCTGAATCCGATGTGCGGGACACGGCTTCTGTCTGGATATTTGTGCTGTTCATGGAAGTACGGTATCTCGCAGACGAGCCACCGATTGACAGCTTCGTCGAGGCCACCGGTGGTACGGTCCGTGATTTTGTGTCAACGGTGATTGATCACATTTGGCTTGTGGTCCCAACCCGACAAAAGCAACTCTCGGACCTCGATATCGACATCCTAATTGGGCTACTCATGTTCGTCTGTCACCACGGAGGCCACGGCCTTGTACATCAGTCCCTGCTGAACCTTCTGGGCAAACTCGGGTCGGCGGCTCTGGTAGGAGCCGCGTGTGCACTTGCTCACTCGGCAATCTACAACGCACATATGTGCCTCAACAATATCTTCATCATCCTGGGTAATAACGCGTCCTCTGGAACCTTGTCGCGATGTATCAGAAACGGAGTCATTTATGCCATCGCCACGTCCTCTGAGCGCGATTATCACAAGGAAATTTCCGGAAACTCGACAACCATGTTGAACACAATCATAGCGTGTACCGCCCGCGTCGATGTTCTCGTCGCTGTCCACGGAGCCCTACGGGAAGTCAATGGTTTGAAAGTTACTCGGAGTTGGCTATTACCGAGTTGGGAAGGTTTGTTCGAGCTGGTCAAGCGGCGGTTCCCCGCCGCCCGGGCAATCAATTCTGTGGATTACATAGATGTGAGAGCATGTGATAATATGCAGGTGAGTGAGAAGCAACACCGTGCGTCCGTGCTTATGGATATTTCAGTGCAGTTGTATGGGAGCGGCACGGTCTTTCAGCCGATGCTCCGGCTGCAAGAGCGTTTACTACTGTTCCGAGTGGTGTCAGAGGATTGACTGGTTGAGGGATCATCGAACAACCTGCCCCCTCCCAAAGTTTGGGTGTCTGAGTAAGTCTCCGTCTTGCACCTCTACAAGGTCGCCTAATCCCGGATCGCTGAAGACCAGGTTGGTACACGGCGTCAACGAAGGTTCATGCGAGCGTTGGTGCACAAGGAGTACGAGGTCCTACGTTTTCAGGCCCCGGAATTCAGCGCCCTCTCTAGAAATCCAGGTGTGGGCCGGGTGCTTCTGTTCAAATTCGCGGAGGGGCCTCCGCAGGTTGAGCTGCATGAAATTGCAGGATCCGAGTTGGAGAGTCAGGTCGAGCGCGCTGGGGCGACGAAGTGGTGGGACAGCGTGATGAAACGGTCGAGGAGCAGCGGCGGTGGCATGGAGGTGCACATCGTGAAGGTTTGGGAACCCGCTGGTGCCAGGTATTGGGTTGTTCCTTTGCGACGAACGGGTCAGGTCGAAAGTGAATGTTGTGGTTCTTGTTCGAGCTCTATTGATGTCCCGTACCAAGGTTGTTTCAACGCCAACGAGGGGCAAATTATTAGTAGCGTCATTGATGGAGTCCCTCCTGGTCACGGAATTCCGGATCATGCTCGATTTCATCAACTTGTAATTTGTCATGATAATTTCGTGCGAGCTCTGTTAAACAAACAGCTGCAAGCAATCGAAATTTGATTGCTTGGAGCAAAGCTGTTTGTTTAACAATTACATGGCCGGGGCAAGAACAAAAGAATCTGAGGAGACCAATCTGTGTGAAATTTCGCTGGCCACCTCAGCAGGACGGCCTCAAAAAGGCGATTGAACTGGGATCGTGGCATTGGATTTGATGCAAATTTGATTATAAAGCACACAATTGTTAAACCGCGCTCGAGCCGGCATCGGCGAAAGCAGAAACTACAGAACAGGGAAGTGGTAAGGGTGGGAGACAGAAAAGAATCTAGTCTATCGAACTATGTGAGTGTATGTAGAGGATGAGGATGACGAGAATACCTATCGAGCTATGTGGGTGTATGCACTCTTCTCTTTAATACTCCCCGTCGCTCGCCCTGCCTCGCTTGTGGCAACGGCGCTCTCGCGCCAGTGCCGATCAATGGGCGCTTAACATGGCAGCGCTACCTGATTCGTAGCCACCGCTCTCTCTCTCTCCACCTCCACATCAGCGGCATGCATGCAGCTCGCCGCTGAGCTCCCACTTACCTCTTGTTGCAGGCTCCCCTCCTGCGTCATGACGTGCTCCTCACGAACGTTCTTCCCACCATCGCGCATACATTCTCTCACTGAGCGCTACGACAGTTCAGTCGCTGCTGCTACCTCTGCCCCACCCTTGCCGCACGCAACACCGACTTCGTCTCGCTTCATCTGTGCACATGCACCACCCTTCGACACAGGCTTCCGCAGCGCGCACCGGCTGACGCCAAGCACACCTCCACGATCACGCATCGCAACGCGCAGTGCCTCCCCTCTATTGCTCCGCATTGCTTCCGGCACTCTCCACCTCCACCTCCGCGTCCGACTCGCCCCGCCCGGATTCTTCCTGTACTTCAAATGTATGCGGAGTGGAATTTTGTCTACTAAATCATGTTGTATATACATGGAGTACAAGTCACATTGAAAAAGCCAGCATTTGCTGCCCTCCGTAATGCTCTCAAGTACATCGTCTCAAAAATTCAGGTCCATCCGGCTATTATTGGTCATACGGGAACAATCCTATTGGCGACCATCCCAAAATGGTCTAATCTGAGCCAATAAGACATCCCGGGTCACTAATAGCAAATTAGAAAACGTCATGCTCTCCGGATTCGCAGTGCGAACAGAATGAGCATATTCTCTCTGGGTAGTCTATAAGTAAAATAGGAATGAATGCACGCAGACCGCTTTACCTCAGGCAGCGTGCGTAGTGCAACCGTACTTAATGCATGAGAGATTCAGTCTGGATTATGGTTCACCTCGAAATTTCCGAGTCTGGGCCATGATGATCTACTTATTATCCGAGTGTACATTAATTATTGTATCTAGTGGAGGGTAAAACCTATGGGTTACGACGGTTTATGGGTTGCGAGAGATGGTTTGAAACCGAAATTGGGAGTTTGGTTCTGGCAAAATGTATGGGTTAGAAGGGTTTATGGGTTATGAGGGCCATGGGTTAGGAGAGAGTCGACTGTATACCTCGATGAACCCAATGTGTGAGAGAGACAGAAAGACAGTAAGTGTCGTAATGGTCGTAAGAGTCGTAAAGTAGTGTTATGTGCGACGAGTTGTAAGATTTTCAAAGTGCAGCTCTATTATTTACTCTCTGTCATTTTTCCGACACGAACAGGTGATCGGAATGTGTGAGGATTATAAAGAGAGTTTAGGACGACGTCAGCGATCGATCGTGTTCCTCTGTTATCCATGTCATCAGATAAATTCAAATTGTCGCTTCAACATTATGAGCTCGAAAACTGTGGTGCAGGGATAAAAACAACTTATAAATGGAAAAAGTAGGTGAGGAAGTCGTTGCAGACGCGGAGTTGAGGATAACCGGTGTCTGGGTAGCACATCGCTGTAAGTTATTAGTAGCCCATCATTGGGAAGTCCTGGTAGATTCTTGATGCATATGGCGATGGAGGGGCTTTTTGCTGCCAAAAGAAATGTCAAAATTGGCCATAGTCAGCCACCAATATCGCATTCCCATAATATTCTCGAATAATCAAAATATATCGAATACGGCTGGATATGATACGGGAAAAATAGATATAAATACTATACGGCTAGATTCCTTGAAATGATGGATCGGAAGGTTCCGTGCGGATTCGATTGCCGCTTGTGGCGCCACTCAGCGTTAGGTCAGGCGCGGATCGAGTGATATGATCGGAGCCGTTGCCGGCTCGGCTCGGCTCGGCTAGCGTCATGTGGTGAATGAGTCACGAATCTGCGCCACGTAAGTATCTTTCCTTATGTCCACCACCACAGGCCCCCAGACGAGAGCTGCCGCAACCAACGCAATGCAGGAGCGGTTGCGTGCCTCACCCCTGGGCATCCTCTTACTCAAGCACGGGACCGACATTGTTGATCTGCAGACCCTGTTCCCCCCTGCGGAGCTCATTTCGATGGTGGACGACAAAACCCATCCCATCTACGCTGGGCTCAGCTGTCTCCAAAATGGGGAGATGCACGACACCATGGTATGTGGTGACGTCACTTCACGACATATATCTGACCGTCGCCATCACACGCACGAAGTGCATGCCCCACGAGGATCGAGAGGTCGCCAAGATTAAGTGCAATACCATCCCGACAACCAACTTCGCCATCCGACAGTACCCCCTCGAAATTGGCAGCCATCGTGGTGAGGAGGATCGACAGGCGTTCCTTTTGGATTTTTACGATCTTGGGCGAAACTCCCAGCTCAAAGAAGTGCCAACCGGGTACACCTTCAAGGCGATGAGTATCAAGAAAGGGCCAGTGGGTAAAAGGCCACAAGCGGAGCCGGAAGTGGAAAATGTGATGAAAACAGACGTGGACGCGCATATGGAAATGCAGTCAATCATGCTCGGCCCATACGGAACGACCATAGCCGTACGTGGAGTGCAGTTCGAGGTCAAGCGCGGGGACGAGATGCTGCTCCAGTTCACTGCTCACGAGTAGTTTGCAAATTCATTTGCACGTATCGGGAACGCAGTCGCGGTGTTCCGTGACGACGACCATTGCCCTTCAGCACTCTGCTCGAAATGAATGTAATAGTACAGTACTTGGAATGGGAAGAGAACTACGAATGCAAATACAGAAGTGCACTCGCTTCAGTTCGTACATACAATATTTCCTTGGAACTCGACTGCCACCTGATATGAACCTATTATCCCACCCGGTGAAATCTACCTAACCCCACTCCTCGCATTCTGAACCTGTGGACCATACATGACGTTCTGATACTGGCGCTGCGGCCCAGGGGGCATAGGATCTTCTGGTAGAATCGCATTGCGACGCCGATGATGGCGATTGTACCAAAGACGAGGAGCAGGCAAAGGAGGAGGTATGCGGGAGGCGGTAATGTGATCCAGGTGAACCGAGAGAAATCCCGGGACGCCGTTCACGATCTGGAAGGCTAGAGGTGCTGGAGGCTTCAGACTATCAACATCCGGCCACATAAAGCGCAGGTTGCATAGGACTGACCATTGCTGCATAGCGCCACCCTGTGCGCAAATAACCCATGAAGGCAAGGACCGTGGCAAGGTTGGACTGAACCCAGGTGTAATGGGGGTTAGGGGGTCCTGGCGCCACCCCCGCAGGGACCGCCTGGATCACCGCAGTTTCCTCTACGGTGAAGAGGACGACGCCAGGGCCGACGCAGATGGTTTTTTGCCGGTACTTGGGCATTACTGCGACGTTGTAGTAGTTGTGGCTCTGGATGTCATGGGCCACTTGGTCGACGTGAAAATAGGCAAGAGATCCTAAGAATACTTGAGCTGCTGCCATCCCGATATCGAAGTAATGCTCCAACCTGTAAGTACTATGTACTAGTAGAACTGGATGTTGAATTTAAAGGCCTTTTTTTCCGTACCGGAGCCGACCCGTGAATCAAGACCCGAGATCCCGTACGGCCGCGTTACCGCCATGAGACGGGTTACGGCTGTCTCACCATTGATTGATTGATGTTCCATTATTCTCACTGCAAGTCGTTTATGTCGGAGTCTAGTATTACATCAACTGCCGGGGTACGTCCTCATCGAACCTCACACCCAGTCCGACCTTACTACTCTAGAGACCCCATATTATATGTCTCCAGAAATGATCCAGGGGAAGATATATGATCATAAATCCGACATCTGGTCCTTGGGATGCCTCATCTACCAGCTTTGCGTGCTGAGGCCTCTGTTTCATGAGGCAAAAAGCCAACCTGATCTAAATAACCTTATACAGTAATTTCAATGCCCTCATTTACTGTAGCGAGCGCACTAATGTATTTCGCAAATCTTAGGGTGCAGAAATACCATCACTCCCAAAGAGCTGCAGTGACTCTTTGAATCATGTCGTGCAAGCGATACTGGTCCGAAATGTTCGTTGTTTGAAACCAAACAGTTTGAGACCACTATGCTCATTGACATTTATTCATTGACTATGTAGCCGGAGATGCGCCCGTCGGCAGCAGCACTCCTAAAACACGAGCGCGTTAAATTCTCAATGGAACGGCGCAGCTTACTCGTTCTTAAATCGGACTTAGAGGGGAGGGAGCTAGCAATTAGCGACGCAATGCGTGATATAGGAGGCAAAGTTGAACACCTCCGCTCGATGATCAGTGATTACCAAGAGCAACTAAATACCTCGCCAGAGGTATTGCGGGCGGCATTGGACCGTCGAGAGGCCGAGATGTACCACATGATTCAAGCGAAGGAGCAGGAGGCGAAGGATGCTTTCCATCGGCGTGAAATGGAACTTCTCGAGGCACAGGAAAAGCGGGACGAGGATATGCGTTTTATACGTGCGAGGCTGGAGAAGCTGGTCAGTGGCTCGAAGTCAACTGGTACGTAGGACACTTCTCAGCCGGTATTGAACCTCGATTGACTTTTCAAGATGCTTGCAAGGCAGCGAGATCGCTTCTCAATGGGGTCAAGGATATTCTTCACCCTCCGGCGGCCAGTCCAATGACAGAGGTTGTGTTGACTGCAACTGGTGAGGTGATTCCGACCCCTTCCCCGGGCAGGCGCAATTTTGTGCAGCTGATGAAATTTTGAGGTCGCCGTTGCCGACGACGACGGCGACCATGGATGGAAGTATGGTGCACATTCAAGGGCAGTATGTGCCAAGCAAAGGTGGGGGCATTTTTTTGTGAAGGATCGGTAATTTGGGGAGTAAACCATGGCAGGAGGTGGCGAAATTGAGAAAACTTGTCGTTGAAAGGTGGTCCGTGGGTAGCGATTGTGGTAACATTGATGACAGTCGATCAATGCGGTACCAAACTAGCGACTGGAACAATTCAACCGTAACCGAGTAGCCACATGATAAAGTGGCATATGACCAATACTTTCTGGAGCGGACAATATTGTCAGCTCGCAATGACGATGTTGACGATCTCAACCAGACATTACTTGGGAAAATTCCTGGGGAGGAGAGAATTTACAACAGTGCTGACTCTGTTGGTCATGAGAAGGGCGCAGATGCGGAAGGCTTCCAATATCCTGTTGAACATCTGAATTCTATCAAAACATCGGGATTGCCAATCTCTAAACTGGCATTGAAGGTTGGAGCTCCTATCATGGTCCTTCAAAATCTGGATCCTGCCAATGGCCTTTGCAATGGCTCCCGTGGAATTCTGACAAGAATGTCAGCCCACGTATTAGAAATTCGACTCATTGGGGGAGAGCATGCTGGCAAAACTGGATCCCACGGATTACAATTATTCCTTCTGATGACCAGTTCGGATTTCAGTTGAGGCGCCGTCAATACCCAGTTCGACTTGCATTCTCCATGTCCATCAACAAGGCACAGGGTCAGTCTGTAGCTAATGTTGGTCTTGACCTTCGCACAGAGATCTTTGCCCATGGGCAGCTCTATGTGGCACTCTCCCGTTGCACTTCTAGCCGTCGCATTAAAGTTCTCTTCAAGGAGGGTCAAACCGACACATTGACCAAGAACATTGTATACCCTGAGGTGCTTTTTTAATTAGATGTGAGTGGATGACTTCATGTGTAGTCTATGTCCTAAATTTCTTATCCAGTGTCCCTGTTCGTGATGTACTATTCTTTTCTTTTCTTACAAGTCAATTTAAATATTTGAGAATAAAATTTGAGAATAAGGAGACATAATGAATGATAACGCTTCTGGGGTTTGGGGCAGAGCCCCAACAAGCTGTCGACCCGCCGTAGGTACGGGTGCGAGCGCCAGCGAGTCGCCCGTGCCGAAGGCACAGGTCGTAAGGCTTGTTGAATGTAATAGTACAGTATATTTTGGTGACCTGATTGAATTTCCTTTACATTTTGAAACACGTGACGTTAGGAAAGAAATTGTGTATGATAATAATGTAGATAGAAAGAATATAATGAGTGCGAGAGCGCACCGTTACAATTTTAAACCGGTAATGTTGAGCTATTCATATCATGCTCAGAGGCAATATTGACCTCTCCAGCAGCCAATCAGTGCTTTACATTTTGAAAGGCGTGATGTCCCCAATTCTCTGCATTTTCGGACATTTTCAATTCCGGCGCAGTCTCCGAGGGATTTTCTGAGGCGCACGCGCCAGCAATGGATGGCCCTGGACTTTCCGGTTATTTTAAGAGCCATTCAGATCCTGCTCGGACACAATATTGACCTCTCCAGCGGCCAATCAGTGCTTTACATTTTGAAATGTGTGACCTGATTGAATTCCTTTTGCAAACAAATGTAATTTAATGGTGGCTTGGTGTGCCTAGTTTTGGGCTGCGCTACAAATTCCTTTCTGTCACTGATTGCGCATAACTTCGCCCGACAGATCTATCTAGGTTTCATCCGAATCGGTGCAGAACTGGTTGAGTTACCAACAATTCTCTGAAAACATCCCAAAACGGGTAATTTTCGTTCGCGCCTCCGGTACTGACATTAGCTGTAAACGGTGCAGGGAACCTTGAAATTGCACAAAGATCATGGTAGTATTTTATTTGACGTCTTTTGGCCCAGAAGCCAGCTTAAACACCCCCGTGCAGAACTTTCCATGTTCGTTATTTGCCAAAGATAGCCGTAACGCTCTACTTCAACCGGAAAACACATTTTGGCTGGGGTTCAAAACTGCAACGCTCATTCCACCAGCGGGCAATCCAAACCAATTTTTCCTATCCGAGAACAGTCGGAACGGGTGGCCACTGGGATCCAGCGGTATAAACGTTGATCCTTTCTGGCACAGCCTGAGCGCCTTTGTTTGCGCCTGTATCGTTTCATCCGGGATGCTGCAGAACGAGAGGGATGAATTTGGGTCGCGGGTACCGATACCGTTTCCACCTCCCAGGGATTCGAGCGTCCGGAGTGCCTGGGCCATTCGCTCCTCGATCGACGAATAGATGGGCAGCGTATGAACATGCCCGCCCTTGCACGACAAAAACTCAACATAGACTTCGTTAACGAGAGATGATGTTTCGGGGAGTATTCCCCAGTGTTCGCCACCGCCTACGCCGGTATATCAGTATGTAATATGCAAACAACTTAAGACAGATCGATCAGCACTTTGTGACAGAACCTGTCGAGTTTTCGGGCCATTTCTGTACCATATTCTATGCTGTCGAGGTCTTTTTCTCCCGAGAGGGTAAGTACAGGTTGCGTAATACGGGAGTAAGCTTCAAACGGCATCCACTACACGTATGCGTTCTTGTATGTGAAACGTGGGACATTGCTGTTGAATTGAATGGCTTACGTTCTTTAGCATATTTGCATATTCCACGATACGTCGTCGTCTCCTCGGGGGCATCACCCGTTCCCAGTATGCGATTAGCTGCGGTGAATCGTCAACCTGCCATACTTATACCTAAATGGACCGAGCTCGCGGCCATGGTATTTAGCGACACGAAGTGCCACCCTGAGACGTCCCATGCGAGGCATCCAGCGATAAAAATCGACTAGAGAAGCAAACAGAACCTCGCTCTGATAGTCCTTCTGCTTGCGTGCTGTTTTGAGGGATGCAGCAGCGAGAGAACCGAGTTCTCCGGGGTCCCGCGGGGCTGCGTCGTCGAGAACCGTGTCCACCCCGTCCGCAATATCGTCTGCCAAGATGATAGAGTCAACCACTTCGTCCCCATGTTCTTCCCATGCCTCTTCCTCAACCTGCTCTGGCATGGGCTCCTCCTCCTCCTCCTCCTCATCTCCTAACTCGTCGGACGAAGATTCTTCTTCCGTAGGAAGCTCAGGCGGGTCCATTTTGAGGTGTTTGAAGGAAGCACCAGGAAGGGGGGGAATTTCTTCAATTCCATCATCAGGAGAGGGTGCACGGGCCCGTTTCTGGTTTGCAAACATATTGGTGATGGTGTGCGGAGCCGGCAGTGACCCAGAAGCAGCGAAAGCCGGTTTGGGAGCAGGTTTAGCGGCAGAGGGAGCCTTGGTTGCATCGATGGCGGCCAACTGGCGCTTGAATTCATCTTCTGAGATGCAGAGAGAACCAGATTTGAAGGTGTCCCGAAGCTTTTTCTTCTTAGCTTGAACCGTTTGCTTGGACACACTCCCAACACCATATGCTCCTCTGTGAGTGCCTAAAGATGGTGATTAACTTGGTGTTCAAATTCCACAGCAAAGAAACGTGCCTGCATTTTTATTTAATGCCCCGCCTTCCCTATTCTCGGCACTTCGCATCTCAGCGGCACGGTGCTTGGCAGCTGCCTTCTCCCGCTTCTCAAGCCATCCCAGGCCTCGAAATAGTCTGTGTCTTCCTCCATGTCAGATTCCATATCACTCTCCCACAGATTGTCCCCGTTGTCGTCTGCTTCAGTTTCGGCGTTCCCAGGGATAGTCTGAGATGGTGCAAACATCCCCCCGGTGCCCCTATGCTGGTGAGAGGTGGTTTGGGCGACCCGCAGCATGGTGTGGAACGTCGGGCGCAATTGATGGCGGAGCACAGCCACCGGTTATGACCGGCCCGATCCGAAAGCGCAAAATCTCGGTGGGAAAAAATACTTTTTCATTTGTTTCACTTTCGCTCTGGGGGATCTGTAGAGGGCCTTCTTATAGTGCTATTTACACAATAACTTGATGCCTGAGTTAAAATTAGAGGAATAGTAGCAATTCCCAAATCAGGACAAAAGTTTGTCACGAAGTTCCGTCTGCAACCATAGTCACCTGCTTCGGAATGGCATTCTGAACCATGTGCCTCGTTATTGAATGGTGTAATTCAGCCGAGAGCAGGAGGGATAAGGGAGCACTTGACATATTTAGGGTTTGAATGGATCCCACAGTATTTTTAACCCCATGCCCTGGAATGCCATTTTGAGTCACCTGCTTCGGAATGGCATTCTGAACCATGTGCCTCGTTATTGAATGGTGTAATTCAGCCGAGAGCAGGAGGGATAAGGGTGCCGGAGACGGACAAGTCACATCCGGTCTTCAACGAGTCGAAGCTGACGCCGTACGTGGAGCCGCCGGAGCACAGGTGGGAGACGAGGCCGGCACCGGAGATAGTGGCCGGGGCGCCGGAGTACGAGGTCGAGGAGATCCTCGATCATCGGAAGCGCGGACTGGGTTACCAATAGAATACCATTTTTTTGAGTCACCTGCTTTGCAATGGCATTCTGAACCATGTGCCTTGCCATCGAATGGTATAATTCAGCCGAGAGCAGGAGGGATAAGGGAGCACTTGACATATTTAGGGTTTGAATGGATCCCACAGTATTTTTAACCCCATGCCCCAGAATACCATGTTGAGTCACCTGCTCCGCAATGGCATTCTGAACCATGTGCCTTGCTATTGAATGGTTTAATTCGCATTTTGAACCACATGCCCTGGAATGCTATTTTGAGTCACCTGCTCCGCAATGGCATTCTGAACCATGTGCCTTGCTATTGAATGGTTTAATTCGCATTTTGAACCACATGCCCTGGAATGCTATTTTGAGTCACCTGCTCCGCGGTTGCATATAAAAATGACCATTTCGAACGCTCCCTCCCCCTACAATTTCATTCCCTTCGATTCCAAAGAACACTACATATGTTTGATTGCGTCTTTATTTTTGCAGCGATGTGTCTGGTTAACTCTGCGAGTGCCATCAAGCTCATACGTGACTCTACAAACTCCACCGGATCTACAAACTCCACCAAACTCGCACGTGCATCTACAAACAGCATTCAACCCTCTGAGACAACCAGTAGCATATTGTGTCTGGATGTATCACGGTCGGGGCCCTGGAGGTCACATTGTGAGCGGGAACAACTAACACGACGGACAAAATTGATCGAACGCGTAGAATTGATGAAAGAATGTTGTTATAATTAGCTGAGAATGTGAGTCGGTTCTCGCGTCCTCACACCTTACACTGCACCTTACAGCGGCAGTGATGTGTTCCCAAGACAGGATATTTTGGCCCGGATCTAGCTTTCCTCGGGGCCGAGATTCGTCCGAGAAAGGACATTGAAGAGCAGCAGAAATGTAATACCTACACGGTAATTAGTACGGGGCAATGGGATTGCTCCACATACTGTTTACTGGATCCCTCAGATGGGTCTCGTATTCGGGTGACGAATGCACCGTAGTTTGGGTTGCGACCTCATCATATTCTTTCTGAGATCTTCCTGATTGTCTTCTGATACGATGGACCAACGAACGCAGACATACAACTGCGACCATACTGTCCCAGTCAGATCAGTGGTTGTCGCGAGGAACCAGCGCATGTAGCCGAATAGGTGGAGGGTCTGGGTCCCCTCGACGATGAACAGAAGCAATTTAATTGCCCGCGGGACGTCTTGAGCATCGGACGGGTCCAGGAGGTTATGTAACGTGGTTTGGCAACCGTTCGAGCCAGGACAACAGAAGGTCGTGGTTGACACAAACATTTTTAACAACTATGCCTTGCGGTGAACAGGAGCAAGTACAGAGCCCTATCGATCATGATGAGAATAGCTCGATAATTAGAATGATTCACTTTCCGCACAACTAAGTCTGTGGATGGAGTATATATGCTCACAAGTGCCTAACCCACTCACATTTCGATTCAATTGTCGAAGCCATTCAAACCATTAGCCATTAATGTGCGCACGCAAAAAAAAGCCATTTACAGCCCTTCGCAGAACTTAGGGCGCGGCCTGATTTTTTTTTTTTTTTTGTCAGTTTTCACGAGAACAGTGATTGCAAGCTCAATTCTCAATGGTTTTCTCTGGGAATAGGCTCATTCGATTCGTGTTGCAATTTTTCAGGGATTGGCATATTCAGATTTCTCCTGAGGACATCAAAATGATTCACTGGTTCAATTTTCGGTGTTTCCGACTGTCTGACAGCAGAACATGTCCCATAGTAGGTATAGTGCTCTGATTGGCCACATCATATTAAAATCTAGGCCAATCGGAGCACTATACCTACTATGGGACATGTTCTGCTGTCAGACAGTCGGAAACACCGAAAATTGAACTGGTGAATCATTTTGAGGTCCTCAGGAGAAATCTGAATATGCCAGGCCCTGCGGAATTGTAACACGAATCGAATGAGCCTTTTCCCAGAGAAAACCGTTGAGAATTGAGCTTGCAATCACTGTTCTCGTGAAAACTGACCAAAAAAAAAAAAATCAGGCCGCACCCTAAGTTCTGCAAAGGGCTGTAATGGCTCGAATGGCTTTTGCGCAACGTCTGTATTTTGGCCAAGCCGACTCAATAGCGTCGGGAATTAACACAACACACTGCATGTTCTTTGGCACTGTATACGGCCTGAAAGTACTCGTAAAAGTGACCACATACATATGATGGTTGACCCAAATCCATTGAGAATTGGGCTCTGTCGCAGTACCGAGTTCTTTGCTGGTAGATAGAAATGTGGGTCGGTTGTCCGGGAAATGGGGTGCACAGGTGAAGCAGAAAATATCAGAATGGTCCCAAGAAAGTCGTAGACGCGTGAAAGGGAAATCGAGTCTCGATAGGGGAAATTGCCGTGCAGGCGTGGGGTACGGGTCTGGCTCGATGGGACTCAGTAGAGGCAATACTGTAGACCTCGGGTGGATGGTGTTCACTGGCGACGTGCCCTCGGTGGAGCGCTCGATACACTGGTCGCGACAATGATGGTGGTTCGTGGTCAAAAGGGAGATTGTTTGACATGTGTACGTACAAAACAAATAAGCGGTCCGAGGACCGATCTACGTAAAGTACGCACGGAGATATAAGATAGGAGGGAGGCGACCAGTGGTCCATCCTACCCTTCCACAGCTCGCAATCGCCGCTCCAAGTTGACCATTTTTAGTATCCGGAGGAAACTCCATACATCCACTGCACTCACTACGATTATGTAGCAGTGTGACGTATCAGGTGAGGGACATGCATTCTCCACTGTCTGTAGGTACGCTTTAACATGCGAGGTACGAGCATCAAGTTGAAGTGTCTGTCTAGGAGAGACTATAAGTACACTTCCTTCAAGTAATTTATATAATCCGCAGAAACCCAGGTAAACCCATATATGGATATTTCGAGTACCTTCATGCTGTATAACTTTTTTTTTTCTGCGTACAAGATGATTCCAGGGACTCCATTTTTCAAAAAAAATGACTGATTAATTTTATTGTGGGACAAAGACACAGGCATGATATGTATTAAGCCGTTCAGAAACTCATGAAATCGATAAAGGTTCATGCCAGAATTTTATTTGAAGTGCTTTGGCTGAGAAATGAGCTCACACGACCCCCGGCATTATTTTTCGCCGCCACTGTAGGTGAGAACTGTCGGGACGCTTACAAAGCAGGCCCATCAATTGAGGTCAACAAATTGAGTTGAAGGCGGGATTGAACAGATGTGATGAATACAGCACACCACAAGTGCGGCACACGGAACGTAGATGCGGCACATCAGTGCCAAGTGCGACACATCAACGGCAAATGCGACACATCAACGGCAACTGCGACACATCGAGTGCGGCACATGCGGCAACTTCAGACGGCTTGATACGCAACTTCAACAGCGTCGAAGTCAGGCTGTTTAAAGGCTTATCTTGCCTTGGGAACGTATTTAGAGGGCATCAGTAGCATCAGATTTCGTTAGTCGGATGATCCGTAACATATGTTGAACTTAGGAAGTATACAATGACATTCAGACAAAAACAGAGGGTACGTGTTGAGAAACCCTACATCAGGAAAATCCTCCTTTTCAAATCTGTTACAAGTTGTCGCTTTTTGGTCGAAATGTCCAAATTGTGCAGATTTTGATACATTTAGCCGAATGATGCCAAGTCCGGGATCAATTTTGACTCGCTTGGCTGGCACGTGACTTTTGCCCATATTGGGTCGATGCGTCGCAAACCACTAAGTACCGTCGCACATTGTTAAAAACAGTAAGTTGTCAAGAATGAACTAGTAGATTGTAACATAGCTGTGTCTATCTGTGAAACAGCTAACAAAAAAGGTAGAACACTTGTCGAGAACATTGCTGCTTGACCATTCCCGTGGTGCAACCCGCCCAAATTTCGGAAACAAATGGACGCTACGACGGATATTGTCAATGGGAATGATGCTTGAGTCATGCGATCCCCATCCCGGTTCTCCGCGCGCGATATCTTGTACATCAGATGATGGGGTTCCGGTTGCCGCTTGAATGCGGTAAACCATTCAACGTACACAAGGTACTTTGGGACGGTAATACCGGCTTTGAAAACCTTCTTGATGTGTTTGTCGGGGATAGAGAAAACAACGCGCACTTGACCCACGCGATAGCCTTCGGAGGCATCAAGTCAGAAACTTAACATTTCCATCGCTCTGCTCAATTCCTTTTCTTTCTTTTTCTTTTTTTCCTTTTCCTTTTCATATCATCCACTCCAAATCCAATCCCAATCCCATTTCCACTCCCATCCCCCCCAAATCACTTATTAGCCTTATAGCCGTACGATCCCTATACATATCTTCTTGGGGCTCTCGGCTCGAAGCCGGGAGTCGCCGTCTCGCTAATCTCCTCGCTTATTCGTGAGTACGTCGGAATTAGTAGTACAGTATTCTGGCTTTGTCTTCAGGCCAGAAGCCAGGCCAGCCAAGCCAGATCAAGCCAGCCGGCTGGCTTTGGTTGGTGGCTTCGACTTCCCAAGCTAAAGCCAGGCTATGAACCATTAAATTGCATATGTTTGCCCTGGAATGCAGAGCAGAAATCTGTCCCGCAAAGGACCTGGGACACTAGAGGGAAATCTGAAGAGACAGTTCTAACCGAAATTGCGCTGGCTTTCCAACAAACAAGGTCCCGTGAAAATCCGGTTTGAAATGGCTCCAAACAGGGCAATTTACTGATTTGATGCAAAACTCGGCACACCAAGCCGTCATTAAATTGCATTTTTGGGTGCACAGCCCGAAACTAGGCACACCAAGCCACCATTAAATTGCATATGTTTGCCCTGGAATGCAGAGCAGAAATCTGTCCCGCAAAGGACCTGGGACACTTCTCGTCCCATTTTTGCCTTGGCTCTCTCACCTGTCCCACTTTCGATTCGCTTGCCGCTGACGATTCTACATGCATTGGGGGCCATCTGTCGGACATCTGGTGAGCTTTCCCCCCTTGTCTTTTTCTGTGCTCACGCAATCCCAGCGCCAGCTCCCGGATTGGCGTGTGAGTTCACTCCGACGACTTGTTCGCCGTAGCGGCGCGCTCTCCACCCCGTTTACCCACGATTCTACCAGATCGATATTTACCGGAGGCTGATGCATGGACGTCCAGACGGCAGCGCCGCACGCACACACGCGACGGTGCGTGAATCCGTTCCCGGTCGGAGGCCGCACACAGGATGGGTGCATTCATCAGCTCCCTAGGCTGCGCGCAGGATGGGTGCTTCCGTCAGCTCCCGAGGCTGCACACAGGATGGATGCTTCCGTCAGCCCCCGAGGCCGCTCGCAGGATGGGTGCTTCCGTCAGCTCCCGAGGCTGCTTGCA
This sequence comes from Mycena galericulata, assembly GCA_029289565.1. Lineage (NCBI taxonomy): Eukaryota > Fungi > Basidiomycota > Agaricomycetes > Agaricales > Mycenaceae > Mycena > Mycena galericulata. Next base: position 377,589 of record JARKIA010000122.1, on the reverse strand, counting down.
GGATGGGTGCGGTGCATTCATCAGGTCCCTAGACTGCGCACAGGATGGGTGCTTCCGTTAGCTCCAGAGGCCGCTCGCAGGATGGGTGCGTTTGTCGGCTCCCTAGGCTGCGCGCAGGATGGGTGCGTCCCTCAGCTAGCTGGTGAGCATACAGGTTACTTTCATTTGGAACGGGTTCAAGTCGAGCGCAAGCTAGGCTGATGAGGGGAAGGGGGCGGAAGGAAGAGCAACGTGGCACCTGCGTTTTGTTTGGGCAGACAACAAAGATGCGCACGGACCTCTTTGTATAAGAAAATAGATACATATTCCCACGCTTTCACACGGTCACAAGACATATCTTCACGATCTTACCGCATGCTGCCGCCAGCTACTCCGTTCTCGCACTTTCTTTTGTAGGTGTGAAGATCGGGTGGTCCGTCTGAGAGCGTGCAGGCCAAGTAAGTGAGTTGTGCAAACGAAGATATATGAACAACCCGGTTGTGTAATGGGGGACCGGGGAAACCGACCAAAGAAACAGGACGATGATGGCGGTAGCTATATAAGTAAGTGGGTATGTTTGAGCTCGTTTCTGGGCCAAAAAAATACTACCACGATCTTTGAGCAATTTCAAGGTTTTCTACACCGTTTAATCCATACCAAACCTGTACGGCTTTCTCGCAATAAAATAATTTGCCGTTTTGGAAAAACCGACTTCGCTGATTCACGCTGTATGCAAAAGTGGTGATACTAGCCTGAAAGTACCCACAAAAACGACCATTTTCATATGTTGGTTCACCACAGTTGGTGCGCTGGCCTAAGGAACATTTATTCGGAGGTAGCGACGGTCGTTGGGAGTCCGGGGGTGTCCCGACACCGGCGAAAACAGGCTGAAAGTATCCAACAATCGGCAAGGCAGTGCCAGAGGATGACAGGAAGATGTACCTGGGCAATGTGCCTGCGCACGGCAGGTGTTGGTGACGGCGCACGGTTCTCGTCACCGGCTCGATTTGCGGGGGTCTGGTAAAAATGACGCGACAGGCGCGCATTGACGCGCACCGGCGCGGCACTGCCGCGGCATTAACGCGGCACTGACGCGGCATTAACGCGCATTGACGCGGCAGTGACGCGCTGGTTCTACCTCGTCCCAGAGTGTCCCCAAAACCTTGGTTTCCACTCTGGGACATTTCAATAGCTATGCCACACCATTTAGACTCAAGACCTGGCAGGTCTCAACTCGGGTCAGTCATCCCAAATATTGCCTAAGCTACATACTTATCCTCGATCTTTCGTGCCTTGCCCGGAACCTTTGGCACATTTAGCCTCGAATGATGTTTCCAGAGAGCTGAAGAAACTGACCAGAGTGGTGGAGCCATTCAAAGAGTCTCAGACTCTCAGTACAAGCAATTACCTTCATACAGCTAACTGTTGCACCATTAATATTACATCAAAATTGAATCACTCTCCCAATTGTGAATTCCTCAGGGTTCAGACGTGATTATATAGGTGTGGAGTACAGTCAAAATTGTGTTTCTGCAGTGTACATCTTCAATTTTCTCCTGCACCGTTGTTTAAGTCCATTGGTGCATAATCCAACATTTAGTTTAGGCTTACTGTAAAGTCTGACTGTTGATGTTTTCTTGGACTGCAATGCCTTGCCATGGATTCGAAGAGGACTCCAATCAGGCCTTTGTTTAATGCATAGAAACACAGATTGCTTTTAGCTGCAAATAGGTCCCTGGTAAGTCCCTGACAGCACAGATGCGAGGAAAGAGCTCACGGATTTTTGCCGCATTCACACGCCAGAATACGTTGAGACAACGGATTGACCCGCGAATCACCATACACTACCTACTTACCTACCTACCTACCTTGAGACTGTGTTTCAACTGAGACTTTTACTTGTCCGAGACTGATTTTCTTGATGCTTCGCTCATCATATTGAGAGTACCGGCGAACCCCTCACACCTCGAACGTGGTGTTAAAAAGCGGCAATCGGTGCACTGCCCCCAGCTCTTTAGATAGGATTCCTCAAGTCATTAAACCTCTTAGCGTAAGGTTTATTGACTTCAATACATTATTTGGACCGAAAATCTCTAATCCCGAAATTTGGACTGTGCAATTTACAAACCTTCAAAAATCAGTGGGTTGTGGCTCTGAATTCTGTGGAGTTGGTCAACTATTTGCAATACAAGCCACTCCACGGGGTATTGGTTTGCATAGAATACAGTGCTGTCAGAAAAGGAAATCTAAAGCTCTTACCAAGTTTCACTTCAACGGTGCTGAAAATTCAGTGACTCGGTTCAGCGATTTCTCTGCTACTTCAAAATGGCAAAGGTCAACTGTTACTCATCTGCATGATTCCCATGTTGAACAGAGACACTATATTTCAAGAGACATGCAAAGAAGGAGCAGAAAAGATGGTTCCGACAGGCATATCCAGGCACATACATCGGATAGGTTCGAAAAAAAAACTCCAATTTCAACTTGCATCCAGCACCTCTGCCAACGTTGTAAGGTTGGGTCATTGGGCTCACATATACATCGAGATCCAACAACACTCAAATCAAATAATTTGTTGTGCTTGATCCAGAATTGTCTCTGTTCAAGTCTTGGAAATCATTGCTACGGAGAATCAAGCTTATAAAACAGTGCCTTTCCAATCCATTTCTAACCACTCAATATCCGAAACCTCAGGGAAAAATTGAATAGACCGAAGATTTCAGCAAGAACGTGTTGAGGAGTGCCGCCATTCTGTCTATTTTGAGTTAACCTCATTCGACGCACCAAATTACTGCTCTTAAGCTCCACTTCCGGCTTTTCCGTATCTCACATCCCATCTGTGGTCTGCAGCTCAATTAACATGAACTCGTGAAGCCTTACATGCAATGAAATGTACCACGGAACATCACTGGACTACCACTACATACGGCTCGATGTTGTGCATGCTCTGCTGGAAGTCATGAATCCAAAGTACTACGCTGGAAGTAAAAAAAATGCACCTTTATTGGATGCTACATCCTGCCCTCCACTGTCAATTAAATTTGCCTCAAAAGATATTGTCTCCATGCAGTGCCAAAGAAACCGTATATCAGCCTTCAATTAAGATATAATTCCTAAAGGTTCAGCTACCACCTCGAAGAGGCCCAATCCAAGTTGTAACGTAGGCATATCATCAAACCAATCATTGCATTATAAATTCGGAAGCGACAGCGGGTATGGAGCCGAAGAATTGAATTGGTAGGCAAAATGTAGTGCTACGAAAAGACGCGTGTAAGTAGATACTTCTTTCGGTACTGTAGTTCTCTAAAGTGATGCTCTGACCGCATGAATGATCTGCGAAGCCATTACAATTGACCAGAAATTTAAAGTGGAAGTTCTACTATGGGGGTTGGTCTTCATTTCACCTTTGAACTATATTCTCTCAGTAGTTGAAGCGGACTACTGTGAATTCTTTGGGCTGGTATTGTCTTGATGTGCAGAAAGCTGGGAATTCAACCAACGATTGGGTGTCACCCACGCAATTGACGCGGTAATGCACCCAGGCAGCACCCTATGTTCCCTGTGGAATTATATGTCGGATCGGATGGTGAAGGTATCCGCCAAGATCGACATGTCACTTATTCTGCTCAGGTGTTTGGAAGATCTGAAGCTGGGAGAAGCAAAGTATGAAAGTATGTTTGACCCTCGCGAAATTTGAACTTCTGGCGTAAATGTGATGGACTACGGAAGATCCGAGTTGTATTTGAACTCATCGTTATTTTTCATAGCCTTTGATCCTACCATTGGCTCCTGCAAAGTTACATCCACTGCACATATATCGACTGTTGGTCAATATTTTTCATCCACCCGACTCAGACCCAATCTATTTTATATCTGCCAAGGTCAGTCCACTTTTGTTTTTTGGTGGAATAGATCCTTGAATAAATGCATATGGGTGCTTATCAGACATGTAGAGTCGGAAACATCCAAATTCAATGAATAATGAGTATGCCGCGTCAATCACGTGATTGACGTGGCCGTCAGTACAACTTTGGTTCAACTGCCATCCAAACCAAGCAGTCCTGACATGGGACTGAGTTGTGGATATATACTGTAGTATCTACTGTACACATTCCTCAATATGGCTAGAAGAGTCAAAAGATGAGATGATGGGGAGAAAGTAGTACCCGAGGACTTCCAAGTTGAAGTTCTACCCCAAGATTTGATAGGATGTATATTAGACACTGACTATAGAGGTACAGACATTGAATAGTACTGGGCGAGGTGCCGCGGCGCTGACGCGGACTGACGCGGCACTGACGCGCATTGACGCGGCATTAACGCGGCACTGACGCGGCGTTGACGCGCATTGACGCGGCATCAGCGCGGCATTGACGCGACATTGCCGCGCATTGCCGCGGCGTCTGACGCGGCGTCGGCGCGGCAATCCTATTGATAAACTGCGATTCTGTAAGTCCTGCAGTGCATTTGAATGTCCCTGCGCCCACCAAAAGTACTTTATTCGTTAATATGGGGCGAAAAGTTGATTCACCAAGGTAAATAATTTAATATTGACGCCCGGACAAGGGGTTAAACCATGGTTCAAGTATGTACATGCACTATTATCACTGTTCCGAGTGTCGTGCAAGCAATTTCATACCCTAGGAGCCTTGCTCAGCTTTCCTAAACATGCCGCGTCAATCGCGCGTCACGCCGCGTCACTGCCGCGTCAATGCGCGTCAGTGCGCGGCAGCCGCGTCAAAATCTCCAGTCCCGATTTGCGGGGATTCGGCAGCGGCGGCAGCTTGGAGTGTCTTGCAGTGCCAGTTGCTACTCACGATCGGCATCACGGTGAGCCGTAAGTTGCGAGTCCAGGTGTGAAGCAGAAAGGGTACTCACCGACATGGTAGGAGCAGAGGCCGCCCCCGGAGGACTATGGCGCGCTGGGCCCATAGAGGAGGTGAGAAGAGGCGGGGAGGGAGAGGGAGCAGAGAAAGGGCGACCAGCAGGGACGGGAAGGAAGGGATGGTGAGGAGCATTTCAAACTCCGACGCGCGCGCTTCCTTTGAGTCCCGCACGACGCGCGTCGATGACGTGGTCGTGTCGACTTTGCGGTTCAGAAAATCTTCAGACAGTTTCTCAGCAGTTTCCGTAGTACTACAGAGATGTTTCAATGAATTTTCGGAGATGGACCGATGGCGGCACATCTGGGCTGATTCATATCAGTTCATATCTCACTATTTGTTAACTGTTATGCAGGCCTCGAAGCTGAGACATTGCATGCAAAAGTGGGGATCATGCAATTATTGATTCTTGAACTGATCAGAGTGTTGGCAGGTTATGATACGGGCGACTCGGAGATGGGAGGCAACACCAAAATATCGTCGACTTCTTCCGCACTGAATTATTTCGTTCAAATCGACGGCGCTCCTCCTGACTCGCGCCGCCCTGCTTGTCTTCTTTGCTCACCTTCCCGCTTCCTTTTCAGTTATATACACAGGGCTCTCGGAATTAGACAAACGCCGAGGCAAATGAGGATGCACAGCGCGAGCATTGATTGCCCTTTGTTTGGACATGTTTAGGCCAGAACTATTGCTACTTGCTTTTTCCCCTCACCATCGACGTTTGTCATGGATTCAGATTACTCTGATTCCCTTTCGCCTCGTCTGAAAAAAGGAGTCGGCTCGTACTCTGGATCCTCCCCACCTCCACCCGTGCGCGATGCCAAATTTTACCACGAATCGGGAGACTGCATCTTCTGCGTAGGAGATGCTCTGTTCAAAGTGCACCACCTAACTTCATGGGGAGAGGGATAAGCTGACCAGTGATAAGATTCATCGGTTCATTTTCCAGGATTCCCCAGTCTTTGCTGGATTGTTCGCGCTTCCACAGGCTCCGGGTTCGGTCGTCGAAGGATCATGCGACGAGCTGCCCATTTGTCTGAGTGGAGACGAGGAGGGCCCCTTCCGCTCCCTGTTGATATATATTTATGCCCCGTGCGTCGTAAACTGCTCGCATCACGTAGCATACTAACCCTCTGGCGAAGAGCACTTGAATCACAGGCAAACCGCATTTCCATTACGGATCTTCAGAATATCATCGCTGTCGCCCACCTTGCCCATAAATACGAAATGACGGCCTGGGAAACATGGGGTTTTCTTGTCATTGGCGATTTAATCAGGCGACATCCAAGCAGTCTATTGTCGCATGACTTCGTGGCCATTTACAATCTTTGTCGCCGATCGTTTACCCATGAATCAGAGGATGTATGGGCAAAAACCTCTGTGCAATGGTTGGAACGCGTCACGGACAATGACCTCCCCATTTCGGATGCGCTTAATGCCGCGGAAGCCAGCCATGACCTAGTCTCTCGTAGACAGATGCTCTATATACTTGCTCGTACCTCGCAATGGGACTGGAGATTTTGACGCGGCTGCCGCGCATTGACGCGGCATTGACGCGGCATTGACGCGGCGTGACGCGCGATTGACGCGGCATGTTTAGGACACCTGGGCAAGGCTCCTACGGTACAGAATTACCTGCATAACATCAAAAACAGCAATAGTAGCATATGTACATACTTGAACTATGTTTTAGCCCCTTGTCCGGGCATCAATCTTAAGTTATTTACCTTACTTGGGTGGGGGCCGTGGCAGAGCCCGGCAAAAACTCGCGCTTATGAGTGTTCAGTCATGTTCTACCCTCCCCTAAAATAGTCTCACCATCATGCTAGATCCTTTTTTATATTTCATCACCAAGCGCGGATCGTTTCTCACTTGCACATGCTGCACCTGGCCATCAATTATGGCAATCTGCTCGCTGATCCGGTGCCGCGTCTGATCCGAGTCTCGGCACACCCTTTGGGAACCTTTACTGAACCTTTTCTGGGACGAACTATGTACGGCTTCTGCTTTGACGCCCCTCAGATATCTAGTAATATATGAGACTATATACAATCCTGTCTTCTTTGACTATTCCGATGTCCCATTTTTTTTTCTAACAATACTAATGTGAACACGATGCTTGATGCACCTTGATCATGGATTCGAAATTGCTAACTTCCTCACCAACCAGAATGCGTAGGTGACTGAATATATTATATATTGTGTGCAGTCAGACTATGTGTTTCTCAAGTATTTCATAAGTGATTATTGTGCGATCAAAACAGGTGATTCAGTTTAAATTAATTTGAAGTGATTTGGAGCTGTACCCCTTGAACCCCGCGGCCCTTCCCCGGAGGCACTTCAGAACTAATTTAGAGACTGATCAGCAAACTTTTGAGAATCATTTTTGGATTACCTCCATTTATCACTGCGGTGGTTGGGTCCGACTTTATGTAACAGGTCCTCCAATTTTCGTTCAACTAGACTTGGCCGCATTACAGCCAGCGAGTCTGAGCCTGAGAGTGTCATTGTTGACACATCCCCTATCAAGCTCTCATTTCTGACATGTACAAATGCATGTGGACCGGAGAATAATGGTATTTGAATTTTCGGCTTTCTCGGGGATGTTGGTTGAGCTCGCCAGACTGGTGGGACTCCAGCTTCTATCCGTGCATTATTTCATTATTCAAGTTGGCTTGCTTTTCCTGAGTTCAAGACACGCCCTCACAGACAGTACGACCCCATCGTGTGTGGAGATGATTGATGATAGACAAAGAAGACTGAGGTCCAGTACATATTTTTCAACACCGAATGTACATGGGATACAGTGCAATGAGACTGGGATCCCTGCATGCTTAAGACTGACAAACAATAGAGTGCTAAGATACTAAATAAGTTATATACAGCGGCCTAAACAACGTGCCGAATCAATAGTATAGGAGACCTTGATTCATTCATTGGATCCAATCCAGAAATGCTCTGTATCCCACACCATGTTGCATTGGTGTTCATGTATCTGTTCCGCCACAGCTAGGACAGCTGTTCTCACATTTTCCCAATACCGCCGCATTTGATTTCCGCCGCTCATGTGTCACCGACGATCTTTAAATACCAACACTGGATGAACATTTCAATTTTTTCAGTGAAAATATTGCTGAAAAATGTCCTTCATTTTTCACAGATTTTCACTGAAAAAAGTAGTGAGAAATTCAAAACTTTTTCATCACTTTCTCATTTTATTTCAAAAATTTCACCCTGGGATTACAAAGTGCTGAAAAAGTTATAAAATTTTCACTAATTTTTTCAGTGAAAAAAGTGTAAAAAAAACGAAAATTTTTCATCAATATTTTCACTGAAAAACTCGAAATGTTCATCCAGTGCAATGTGTTAGCAGGCCGCCTTCAGGATCATCCTTTGAAGGTTGTTCAGGTGGATGTTTATCTCACTAATGCCTACACAGCTGCATTGCTAGGAACATCCAGCGTTCAGATCAGCCTATTGTCTATGATTCCCAGTGAGGCAGACCGAGGTGTGCACTGGATCTCCAATGGAGGTGCAGTGACCTCCCACATAACATCCTGTCTTCTGAGAATAGATTCCGTGCGAGATTTTAACGCCATGTACCCGATCTTGAATACTTCCTATTAAAATAACAGTTATTATTGGTCTCCCCCTCTTAGAACCGGCCTGTGGGATAATATATAAATCTTTGAGAGGACTCCATTGAAGGAGGAAAGGCTCTATAACTATACACACTAATGTTGCAGCCAGTAACAGGAGTGGAAGTGGTTGAACTATTTTTTTTTGGGATTCAGATTCGTGGCATGCTCACCTTCTCATTCAATCTGACTGTACCCAGGTTCACAGCAGAGTCCGGAAGGCTTGATGGCAGGAGGTCGGCGCCGTCCGCATCGACTGCATCTTGGACTATTGAGGTCAGTGGGAGCTGTTGTTCGAGACGAGCCCTTATAGGCTGCTATTAAGGGGCATATATTTCTAGAGTATCTTCTCCCTCCCTAGAGTCTTCTCAAATATTTTCAGAATAATTCACCAGTCGGTTCCAAGCTGGGAAATCCCACCACATTGTTTGTCTGTTGTTCAGTCAGAGATGTCAGGGTGAAACATTGGTTTCTTCTACTCCTATAGGCTGCGATGAAGGGGCATATATTTCTGGAGTATCTTCTACCTCCATAGAGGCTTCTCAAATATTTTCAGAATACTTCACCGGCCGGTTCCAAGCTGGGACATCCCAACATACTGTTTGTCTGTTGTTTGGTCAGAGCTGTCTGGGCAGAAATATTGGTTTCTTCTACGCCTGTAAAAGGCTGACATCAGGGCACATATTTCTAGAGTATCTTATCCCTCCATAGAGTCGTCTCAAGTATTTTCAGAATACTTCACCGGCCGGTTCCAAGCTGGGTCATCCCAACATATTGTTTGTCTGTTGTTGGTCAGAACTCCGATCTCAGCCACTGTTTGTGGCGGAGGAGGGCAGAGCAGAAAAATGACAAGGCGGTAAATTGATATTTATGTAAAATGCTCCGCAGCTCATTGCTCTCGCAGCGGTGGTTGGGATTTTTTAAAACGTAGGTAGCGGGAATCGAACGCACGCGAGGGGGCATTTTCGAGAAGCCGGACCGCAAATTGCCGGTTACATAGCCACTATTTTATCACAAAAAATGTAATGAATCCTCTTGAGGACACTACAAAAATGCCATCAATTTATTAGAACGGATAGAGGGGACTGACTTGTCAAGAGGTCGAAAAATCCTCATGTTCGTTTCCCAAATGGACGATCACTTATTACATAAGCGCTCGTAACTGAATCGGCTTTTCGCTCCGTATTAACCAGCAAAACACTCTGGGTGGGTAAAGGGACATTGTACGACTCAAAGAATCACATTTTAGAGTTGCCGCGCCGACGCCGCGTCAGACGCCACGGCAATGCGCGCCGATGCCGCGTCAATGCGCGTCCTGAGTGCCGCATCAGCAAAATGACAAAATGCGCGCGATCTTTGGCTCGCGTCCTCGCGTATCAAAAAAATAAAAGCGCAGAAATGATGTCTAGATGCCAATGGACTACCTTAAAAAATTTTTTTTTTGGAGGTCGCACGGGTTTTTGGACATAGCTTGCGTTCGCGTGTTCGCGCGATCTTTGATGGCTTGTACGCACGCGCGCGTACAAGCACTCGCAAGCAAGTTGCATAATCCCCGATGCGCGTCAATGCGCGTCAGTGCCGCGTTAATGCCGCGTCAGTGCCGCGTCAGTCCGCGTCAGCGCCGCGGCACTTCTCCCAGTACGATTCAATGCCTGTACATCTATAGTTAGTTTCTAATATGCATCCTGTAAAATCTTGGGGTGGAACTTCAACTTGGAAGTCAAACATTCCTCGTGTACTACCTTCCAGCCATAATCATCCCATCTTTTCGTTCTTCTGGTCATCCCAGCGGAATGTTTACAGTGGATTCGCATATATTCACGACTCATTCCAATCATGTATATGGTAGGGAACCTCGGTTTGGATAGCAGTTGAACTGATGGCCGCGTCAATCACCTGATTGACGCGGCATACTTATTCTTCGTTGAACTTGTATGTTTCCGACTCAGCATTTTTTAAGCAGTTATATACCTATATTCAAGGATCTATATACAAAAAAAAATAGAGGATTCCACGGGCCGGCTGACACCGAAGGAACTTCGAACCCTCTATATGGCACGCGTAGACTGTCACCTCATCCACGGGTGCGAAGTCTCTCCCGACTGTGAAGATGTGCATGTCAAGGAGTTGTGCGTGGTTCAAGTTGATTTTCTCCGGCAAATGCTGAATGTCCATTCCCATTCCGTGCTCGCACCGCTCTTCACTGAGACCGGAATTATGCCACTTCGTGTTCGTCGCTTCATGATTTTGCTGGTCTACTTGCAATATCTCCTCTCATTGAACCTCCCTCACTTTGCTCGCGCCGGCCTCAACAGTTCCATTGAACTCGCTGCTGCAGGTAAAAAGTCATGGGCGGGAGATGTGCTGATTGCTGCGACCAAATTGCCTTTTGAATGCCCTATTATGGACCTCGCCAATGAGACGGTGAGAAGTGTCGAGGATTACCGAAAATCCATCGAGACTCGGGCACTTCAGTGGCTGCAACATGAAGTTGACTCATCAGTTAAGCTCTACTTGCTGCACGGCCGCCGTGAACCTCAAAAGGACAAACCTGCCGTTCAAAAGACTTTATTTCTCAGGCATTATCTGTTCATGGTCAAGACGCAAGAGCATCGCGAAGCATTGACTTCAATTATGCTGTCTACCCATCAACTTGCCTTGGAAAAATTGCGGCACGTTGATCATGCACTGCAACCTGTACCCCGTCACCTGCGCTTCTGTAGATTCTGCAAAAACAAGGTGGAAAGTCCGGAACATGCACTGTTGGAATGTCAGAGTCATCCTGAAGTTTTAACACTGCGCAACACATTTGTTGACAAATTGTTCCGAACCGTGCCTACCTTGCATAGAAAAATGGCTGAACTAGACAACGTTGAGTTCCTAAAAGCCATTATTTTTGAGCGCAAAACAATTGTACTTGTTGCAAAATTCGTGTATGATGTCCTTGAAGTTTTCTACGCAACGCCCGTGTATCGTGCAAGTTGTCTTACTGACAGAGGTGCACATTCCAGGTTTAAATCTATGCTTTTCTCTGCTGTCTAGGTCGTACCGTGGGGTCTGCAAGTCCGGCTTAGGTGGGGAGGAAAGTCCAGGGACGATGGTGTAATTACGCTTGCTTGTACACCGGGAAAATTCCTGGAAACCAGCGTTCGTTATTCGGACCGTGCCGTGTAATACTACCTACCTACCTACCTACCTACCTACCCCGCTCGTACCGTCCGTCGGTGTCCTGGAGATGGTGTGGGTATATATCTCGAGGTGTGTACCCTTACCTTGCGTTCTTTTTCGTGTCGCTTCGTTCCGGCTCTCTCCCTCCTTTTTCGTTCTCTTTCTCAGTTAGCTACGCGGTCCTCTCGTTCCGACCCTTCAAATGACACGAACTTGTACAAGTGCTAACACTTGCTCAGATACACTCCACTTCCGACTTCGCATCGATGCATCCTCGGCCTTGACACCAACGCCACTCGCCCCTCCCTTCTGCCTTCCTCTTCGTCGCCACCTCGACGTCGCCTCGCCTCCCGCTCCTCACCAGCCTTCGGATTGTCGTGCACCTCCACCGCGACACCCTCGCTCGCCGCCCGCCCCAAGGCTCGTCAACCCTTTTACCCTCCTCGCTTGCCGCGCCGAGCTCCTCCCCGCCATCTACCCGATGCCCTCGTCGCTCGCTCCCCCCACGCCACCCGCATCGTTTGGCGGGCGAAACTTCGTCGACGGTACGCAATGTCCGCGCTGCTTTTAAGGTGTTCTCCCCGCGAGTCGGCAAGCTCGAGTGGCACATCGCGGGCGTCGATTCCACTTTTGCAGCTAGTATGCAAGCTCCCACACCGATGCGTGCGCGTGAGAGACGGGAGCGGTGGACGATGGGTGGGAGGATGCTTCGACTTGAAGAATAGGTCGAGGGAGGTGCCGATGGGAAGCAGACGGGTGGAGAGCGGGTGTGCCAGAGCCTCGTACTGTGGGATTGAGGCGCGCGCTAGGATTGACCCAAGATCATGGCTTGTCGCCGTCGGCCTCCGACTCGCGCCCGGGTCTTCGCTCCTCCGCAAGACGGTCCTTATTTGCCTCCTAGCAAGAGCAATCAGTCATCGATGCACCAGAGCGCTCCGTTGGCCGAAGGTCGCGCACGCCTCGTTTGCCCTCACTTGGACGCGACGCCTCCGCGCCAACGTCCCTCCTCCAATATCCGCAGTCGTCGCCCGCATCGTGCTCCCGCGCAGCGGTTCCACTGAAGAGCTTTTCTCCCCGTCTCGGCCGCCACTGCCCTTCTCCCGCGCCTGCGCCTCAGCCACGACACCTGCCCTCCGTCCGCCGCTCGGTGCTCCACGTATACGTCAACCTCCGTCTCATCTCCTCGTCGCCAACGCCGCCAGCCCCTGGTTCGGCGCTCCCCATCTACAGCACATCCATCACCGTCTCCCCCCTCCGTGGCGGCGAGCCACACGAAGATTTGCCGCTCAGCCCTCCCACTGCAAGTGCGTCGGAGACGGGAAGGAAGGCCGGGAGGGCTACGGTGGCTCTCCGCGCGCCCAGCTCGTGGGAGGATGGGAGGAGATTTCGCCGCACACCACACGAGGTGCGATGTCGTCCCGTGGGGGCGAGGATGACGCAGGACGGAGAGACGCGCGGTCTGCGCACGTCCATTTCCTTGTCGGCGGTATATCTCAAGACTCCACGGTCGTCGCAAGCAGGTGCAGCTCGGGGACGCGCTGGGGCATCCATATCTATCTCCTCCTCTCCTCGGCGGCTTATCCCAAGACCCCCGCTCGTCGCGGTCCCGGCCCAGCGGGTATCCCCAGGCTCCCCGCTCGCTACAGCCGCCACGCGGTGTCTTATGTGGGCGACGCACTCCCCGTTCGCTGCGTGCCGCAGTCGCAGTCTCTGTCGCAGGTTGGCGAGAAGCTGGGGATGGACGACGCTGCGGGAAGACGTCGTATATCGCAATACTCCCTTCTCTCTCCCGCCCCGCACCCGCGTCTGCGCCCCCCATCATCTCGCTTCCGCATCACCGCACCGCACCGCCTTCCGTTTCCGCTGCGGGTGCGCCGCGTCCACCCAATTTCTACCTCCCACTGCTCCGACTCACAGCACCCATATCTGCATATGCGCATCGTTGCCGTCTACCGTCTCAGTTGCCTGGGCCCCTGCCATCTGCGACGGATCCCACGCACGGGTATTGTGTTTCGAATCCAGAATCTGGATGGGGCCCAGATGGATCGGGAGGTGTGGGCGGCTCCGCGTGTGGGCACGCCCTCGCCCGCCGCGGTGTGAGAAGGAGGGAGAAATACGGGATGGGGAGAGGAGGGATGGAGGCGTTAGCAAGACGCTCCGGTGCCGAGCCGCGTAGGACGCGCTCGGAGGAAGGTGCGGGATGAACGAAACACGTCCGGCATGAACATTCCAAGCACGGTACATTTGCCGGAGTGCACGGCACATTCTATGAAACGGGCCGGATTGATAAGCAAATGAACCGCCTTTGCATCAAACACGGTACATTGTCATCGCAAGTGCCATCTGTTGCCGATCTCGGCCAACAATGGAACTCTGTATCCACTTTGCGCGGGGGGTTAGGTTTGGCGGTTAGGTGTGGTTAGAAAAGTTAGGTTTGGTTTAGGTTTGGGTTAGGTGAGGTCCCCAGGTATATTGGGGATGTTGTTGGGGGACAGAGTGTTCAGCTTAACAGAGTACGGCAAGGTGTGGCATGGCTTATGGTATGATGGGCTATCAAGTCGGCCTTAGGGCCGTCCGCTTCAAACTTGAAGGCGGTCCATTGATGGAAATGTGCCGTGTTTGATGTAGATATGACGGCTTTTTGAATGTTCATGCTGGACGTGTTTTGTATATCCTCGAGGAAGGTGTGGGGTGGGGTCGTCCGCATTCCTCACGTACGCGGAGACCAGGGGGACCAACGACATCTACATCGGCACCGATACTCAGCTTACCACCGGCCTGAGTAGCAAGGCGGTGAAGGGATGGAACGCGAGTAAATACAGTGTATACTAAACGAGAAACAAAATATACGAAAAAGGAAACGTAGACGGGTATGCAAAGAGGCATAAATGAGGGCGAAAGAACATGAGGAAGTAAATGAGGAACATAAGGAGGTAAGGAGGACTGCAGGTGCATCCAGCCCAAGGATGTCGAAGGGGAGGGAGGGTAAGATAAATGGCTCGAAGATAGGACAATAACAAAGGGGACAAAGCCTCCGGCATAAAGAAAGGGAAAAGGACTTCATCCAAAAGTAGTGCTCGCTCAGTCCTCCGTCAGCACCCAGTGTAGGCCCCCGCTCTGCGTCCGCCGCCCATCTCGCGCGCACGCGCCGTGTACATTTTCTGCCCCGGCGTACCCGAAGCCGCGGAGCGCGGCGCAACGTTCCGCTGGTGCTCCTTCTCGCGCTCCCTCTCCAGAGGCGAAGCGGGCGCAGCATCCACCGAGACGGGTAAGGATAGCGCACACTGGGAACGGGCACCAACTTCTTCGTACAGCTCTTCGACTTGGTTTTGCCCATTGACGACGAGGACGGGGTCGACCCATCGGCTCATCGACCCCCCGCATCTGACGAGCTCGGGGCTGAGCGATCCGCCGCATGCGTACCCGTGCTCGGGGCTGACGGACCCGCCGTGCGGCGCGTACGTCTCCCGTTCTGGTGCGCATGGACGCCGGGGGACAGCGGCGCATGTGGGTGATGGGAAAACCGATTAAAGCCAATCTTGCCCTGATTTTTTTCGTGATTTAATGGCATGTACTTTTGCAGTCATTTACTATGTAAATGGGATGTTGCGGGCGCCGGCCCGGACGACTGGGGCTTTCCGCCCCAGACCCCGACCGCTGCGCGAAGCAGTCCGCTCGCCGCGGGGGGCCGCTGCGCGGAGCTATCCCCTCGCTGGGGAGGTCCACTGCGTGGGGCTTTTCCGTCTGCGGCAAGGGATTAGTCCTAGAAAAAAAAAAACGACGCCGAGGCGTTCGAACCCGGGTGCGCGTGGCAAAACATACTAACATAGAAAGGTAATTAACCACTCCTTTATTCAGGCCTTTGAGATACCTTAAATGGGAGTATTCTCATCCAACCCCAGGCGGCCGCCGTCACGTGCGGAAAAGTTCCCGGCGTGAGTATTATGAGTTACCGGATTTGGCTGTGGAATTGATGTGAAACCGAGGAAAAAATTGACAACGGACGAACAAGGGACAAAATAAAAATTCTGTCCCAGACAATACCTGCTCAAGGTGAATACGAACAGCCTTCCTTCTCAAAGTGCACCCAAAATATGGACCGCTGAGGCTGCACCGATGCTCGATTAAGCAAGTACATCAACACCGGTTACGTTGCCGGTCCCCAATGCCAACTCCAGCCCTGTACCCCGTCACGTGCGCTTTAGCCAAGAATTGCTCGCTGCGCTCGCAAATATGTTTATTTCAGTCAAGGTAGGAGATGCGGTTTGCAAAGTTGTTTGACATGGATATGATTGCCTTGAACCGCGCAAGGGCGCATGGAGAGTTACTCGGTTAGGGCGTTATAATAGGTAGAACATGGGGAGCTATATAAATGCATGGAACTGCTCGTGACTACAGGCGAGGGCGTGATTACTCCGAGTCTGATAGTCTACCAATGTTGGGTCGACGGCCCAGCAAAGTTCGTCTTCTTTCGCTGCCAAGACATGGTGTGAGCCTTGTTTTCAGGAAATTGCAAGACAATCTGCATGTTCACGAGCGCGACCTGACAGCAGGATCAAAACAGCCTTTTAGTTCGTCGGAGGAACAAAGAAAATAGACTCACGCGACCGATCAAGTCAGGGCCGTGATACGCACTCCCGTGTCCGGTCATGAGCAGGCTCTTGGGCTGGAGGGCACCAACATAGTACTCCGTGGGTCCGAGCCAATGTGTCGCCGCCTTGGGAAGATGTGAGTGTTCGAGAGTGGGTCGTGACCGAGGAGCGGGATGTCGTTGTGCCAAGGGTCAGCGTGAGGCCCGTCCGTGAAACGGGGCCTCTTGCCGAACGTGATGTAGCTATATCCCGGTCATCTTCGAAGGCAAAGACATCATGATCAGCACGAACCCAGCTGTTTCGGCCAATAAGATCGTCATCTCTGGGCTCTCCTTTCATGAAACTGATATTTAGACCTTCAATGGAATAAGAACGCGCAGTCACCAAGACAGGTCGGATTTGCTGAAGAAATGTCTGATATGCGCATTATATTAGCATGCATCTGCGCCGCGCGAGGGAAGACTACCGGGGACCGCGTCGATAGATTACCTACAACACTTTGAGTCGGTCAGAATACAAATATTTGATGGAATCATCAAGAGGAAAATTCACGTTCGTCGACCAAGTCCGAGAATGCCCGACGTAGGGGCTTCTTTAAATGACGCCGAGATTTTGGAGTCCACGCCAAATGTCAGGTGTACCCATGGCTTCAACGGATCCTCCGCAGGTGGAGGGGCCCAGTAAGGACGAAGGTAGAGGTAGTCCTTCCATAGTTGGTACTCTGGGGTAAATCTGTACTAGTTGACACATTCCTGGGCGGAAAGAAGGGCTTACCGGCGAAACCGCCGTCGGCGTAGTCGACACGATGCGTCCGATCGCTCACTTTCCCGCTGGTGTCCGCACTCTCAGGCCGTTGGTACCAAAACAGTGGAGGAAATCCAGGCATTCCCACGGGACAACCCCTGGCAGTGCTTTGAAGAGCCTGTCCGTATAACCATCTACAACGAGTTCAGGAAACGATTCAAAGCAAAGAAAAGCCCTCACAGATCATTTGAGCCTATGAGCGAAAATCAACGAATTTGAACTGATCCATGGCGATTATGGCATCAGGAAAACCCGGATTTGATAATTGGCAAC
This sequence comes from Mycena galericulata, assembly GCA_029289565.1. NCBI lineage: Eukaryota > Fungi > Basidiomycota > Agaricomycetes > Agaricales > Mycenaceae > Mycena > Mycena galericulata. Next base: position 360,252 of record JARKIA010000122.1, on the reverse strand, counting down.
CAATTGGACCCAATTGGCACCAATTGGATATTTGATGATAATCAGAGACATTTGAGGCTAATTCTCAGGGAGTCTAGTTTTTATTCATGGAAGGGCCCCAGGGACTGTTTTAAGAACATAGAACCACTTATCCCAGCTTTGGTCTCTCGGAAACATGCTAGATTCTGACCTGTGCCACAAGATTCATACTGCCGTCCGGAATCAAAGCCGGCCCTAAACTGACAGACAGTGACAGCCTGTCAACTGCCCATCAAATGTCTACGTAACCGCGACACGTGAGCGCAAAAAGTGGTTCGTTTTGATGGGGCAGTAAACAACAGTAAATCCCTCTCTTCCTTTTCCCCCACCTTCACTCCTGTTACTTTGCTGTTCCCACTCTTCTCACCCCCGCATCATTGGCCGACTCGATGGCGCTTCAACACAGAGTCAGCAATCTCATAGCTTGTTTATGGTGAGTTTTCACACTCTGAATCTCTCTCTGTGTTCCATATTACCGTGGCTAACGTGCGCTGGGTATTCTTGCACAGTGCATTCCCCGATCCCGCCCTCGACATGTTCCCGAACAGGCCAAGTACGATGGGGATGTGGTGAAGGTACGCCCATTCCACCCTCCAACTTCAGCCTTCCTCTAACGGCCACTACGTGGCGTGGCGCTGGCAGTGGCTTTGGCATCGATAGCGGTACCCGGCCAATGCCGCATACATGTCGTGAGGTGACGGCAACCCCAGATGTGACTTCCTTTGCTGGTACGTCGTTTTAACTCCCTCTCAAGCTGTCGTCAAGTTGTCGCTGAATCAAGTCTGTTAGGTTGGTGGTGCTTGAAATCCATCTTGCCCACCACTGCCGCACGTTGAATCATTGTGACTCTGCTACCTCCATTTGTCCGTATGGTAGGGGACGCGACTTCGTGACAACTTTGATACATCAAACTTGCAACCCTAATAGCGAGGTCAGATATTGTTCGAAAACTCTGTAAATGCATATTTGGGACTCGTTCTGCTCTCAGACACCCAAAAACGCCCAAATCTGACCGAGCAAATGATCTTGAGGTGGTGCAGAAGACCGCCATCCCAGGCACGTAAGGTACCTAAGGTATACTGTGAATAATTCACCGATATAATTGGACCCACAATACCTTGCCGCCCAGGACTACCGTGGAGGTGAAACTGGTTGGTAAAGTTGATTATTCTGAGGGCTGCAACAATATTCCAAGAGAAAATTGGGCAAAGATGCCCTGCAACCTTTACTTGAACGCCCAAGAAAAAAATCTGATTACCTAATAAGGTCGACCTCCGATCATTGTCGCCGGCTAGTCGACAGACTACAACAAACGAGGTACGAGTAAGCTCTGTTGTAACGTCTGTTTATAAGAGACTACGAGCGATTTGGGTCAAGTAACATACAGTTGGGGTCGCATTTGCAAGTACTTTCATGGCGTGGAGACAGTTTTTCGCTAGCAGAGGCAAAATGAGTGCAGATCCAATCATGTTCTCTGCCCCCGTGGCAAAGGTTTACAGGGTCAAGTAACTGGTTGGGGTTGCATTTGCAAGTACTTTCATGGCGTGGAGACAGTTTTTCGCTAGCAGAGGCAAAATGAGTGCAAATCCAATCATGTTCTCTGCTCCCGTGGCAAAGGTTTACAATGTCCTGCCTCCATCCCAAGACTATATCAGTGAGGTACTGGCCTTTGTTTTCCTGGGACCTGCGAGACCAACCGATCAAGAGTATATGCGAACTCCGATGCTCGTTAGAAGGCAGAGAGTCCTAGATGCATTAGAATGGTTGAAACTAAACCATGAAGATTACGCTCATCTGATAATATTACAAGATAATTTGGACGCACTGCCTGAGGCAGGTATACCTTGCGGGGTTGATTGGAAGCAGACCGATGAAGACGAAACAAATAATCTTGCGGCTGAAATGAGTGTTCACGACCAAGGTGAAGAGTAGGGAACTGGAACAGGTGCTTGTTCATTTGCTGTTGCTGGTATAACCGGCGAGAAGTATGGCTCCACGGATATCAAAACATTGAAGGCCAAGGCATTGGAACATTTGAGGTGTAGAGGTGATGTATTGGGGGTCAGTCGCTGATCGCAATGTGCAGCTCTACCCCCAAATGTTTCCTTGGATTTTTCCGTATGGGAAGGGAGGTATTATGCTGTTCAAATTGTATAATAATTCCCGCCCCCGCAACGTACTGTTTTCCGCGCGGCAAGTATCGAAAATCACGTGCGCGCGGAGTTGATGATACGCGCGTGGAATTTGGTGGGGTGCCCACACAAAAAGTAGTATTTCATTGATATAAGTTTTTGTCGGAATCCCCCGCGGTAATCTACCTACCTGGCGCGGTTTCTGAGGTGTGCTTGAGCGCGGTTCTAAATCTTTGCGCGCGCGGTAAGTCAGGTTCGGGCATTTCGGGGATACCGGATTAGGATTCGGAACTCGACCCGAGGTCCCGACAACGGTACTCAACAGGACTACAAACTGTCGAAGTACCTCTCTACAGCCTGCGCCGCCGCCGCAATCACCGCTTTCTCGGAGAAGAACCCGTCCGCCCCGATCTTCACCACCATATCCTCCTTGCACGCATCCGCCATCATCTTCCATCCCCCAACCCTCTGCACTTGGAAGACTGTTTTCTTCACCTCCGCAGCAATCTCGGAAAAGCGCAAGGGCTTCTCTGGATCCAGGACCTTCCTTGCTATCTTGGTCCACCACACCTCGTTGAAGACCTCTGTGCACACCCAGTGGTCGTGGTTCTCGGATACCCACGCCGGATTCGGGTCGAGCTGCGGGGGGACGCCACATGCCAGCCGTGTTTCATACCACAAGACCTCTTTCGCATTCGCGATGATGGTGTAGACCTTGGCCCCGAAGCGATGCTGGTCTACCTCTGTGATCCAATCTAGCTTTCCAGTTACAAGGCTCGCCACGGCATCGTGGATCCAGTCGTGGAGCGAATACATCCGAGCAAGCTCAAGCCTACGAGATGGAGGCAAGTACATGAGATTCAAATGACGCTTTGCATACTCGACGGCCTCGTTGATCGATCTCCCACAGCTTTGCGACGTGGAGGAGATTGACCAGCATGCGTTGCTTGACCACCAAGTCTGTGTTGTCGAGCGGTTGCCACTCCCTAGTTAAGGTGAACGGACGCGCGAACGAAACAAGCGCACGGACGCGCAAACAGAATCAGCGCACGGACGCGCAGCGCACAGACGCGCAAACGAAACCAGCGCACAGACGCGCAGCGCACGGACGCGCAAACAAAACCAGCGCACGGATGCGCAGCGCACAGACGCGCAAACAGAACCAGCGCACAGACGCGCAAACGAAACCGGCGCACAGACGCGCAAAACGAAACAGCGCACGGACGTGCAGCGCACAGACGCGCGAACAGACAGCGCACGGACGCGCGGCGCACAGACGCGCAAACGGGCAGCGCACGGACGCGCGAACACAACTACGCGCAAAAAGCGCGTATAGTGCGAGCACCCGAAATTGCAGACCGCCTCACGGTCCACAAAAGCGGACACACAGTGCGCATGCACCCGAAACAAAACGACCTCGGCCGAAGCGTTGGCATAATAACGGCCGCGCGGCCAAATAGAAAAGGGAAGGGGGAAAGGAAACTGAGGAGAGGACTGCTCACCAACTCCGCCATTTTGGAAGGCATATCGAATGAAGTGGGGAAATCCTCCTTGGCGATAAAGTCGTTGACCGCCGCTGTCCCCGACCAGCGATCTCCCTTTGAAAGGTGCCTGCAGACATGTTTCTTGTCGTCAAGACCCGGGCCCAGCTCCTGCGTCACGACGATCAGTGGCGAAGCGTAGAAAGGACCTCTGCAGATCCTTTCCATATCCTCGCGCGATAATGGGCCCGACATCCTCCCCGCTCGGAGCTCGGAGTCCAAGCTTTCTGCGGGCATTATTCGTGCGTCCTTTCTGGAACTCATGCAAACCCTCATTCGCAACCTTTCGTTGCACCCTCCAAACTAGGTGCGCTGTGTCGGGTGTGGTGTGGCCAGTGTTTTTGTATGCTGCATCCAGGGCCGCCGTCACTTTCTTCTTGACACGAAATAGTGGCAAAAATATTGCCGAGACGATCCCATGTCGAACTCATTCCCTTGGCCTGCAACAAGATCTTCAAAGAAATATTAACAGTGGGGAAAGGAAGATACGGAGCAAGCGCGAACCTTCAAATAATATCCAATGGAGTATGTACGAGAAACGAAAACGAAAACGAATGTATAAGGATGCCGACTGATGGCCGCGGGGTCCGACGCAATAGAACTATACATAGAACATCACTTCGGCTTCCTGGATTTTTAACTAGGGTGTGGCATTCAATGCTGCCCAACGGGAATTGCCGGTGCAATTGAATCGGCCCGAATGGACGGCCACCCTCGGTATGGAGAGCTTTCGAGGCTCTGGTTTAATTAGGACATCAAAAGGGAATCGGAAGAGACAGTTGTGCTTAAAATCTCGCTGGCTATCACCATAAAATCGCGCCGGTAAAACTGGGCCTCCATATTAAGTCACGTTCTCGTCGCGGCTTGTTTCGGGATCCGACAAACAGTCAACGGGAATTGCCGGTGCTGATACGAGGCTGGAAACACATCGTTTCAGTGCCCCGCTGATTTGACTAGTTTCAGCCACGCCGAGACGCGGCTCGAAACGAAAAATATCAGCTTAGATTTCGGCATCGCTGAAACTAGTGATTTCGGCTGTAGTTACAGCTGAGCCGAAACTCAAGCCGAAACGTTAGGTTTCAACGCCGCTGAAGTTTCATCGGCGGGCCATCTAACAAATTTCAGCGGCGTTGAAACCCAACGTTTCGGCTTGAGTTTCGGCTCAGCTGTAACTACAGCCGAAATCACTGCGCTCTGACTTGTCTGCAACTCACTGGCGCGCCCTTCTGGTGGCCTAAATCCCACGGACTGCTGTGATGCTGAGCTGATGTTGAGCTGTATCTTACCTGAAACAACTCCCGGAACCGGCCGCACCATATTCAATGCTTCAGATAGACGCTACAACATATCTGTGCTCGTACCTCGCATGTTGTAGTCTGTTGACTAGCGGTCTGCCCGTGCTACGCTACGGAGGTATGCTGTATTAAATTTGAACAAAAACTTGATTCGGTCCAAAAGACACCGCTCGTCACCGCGGCCGGGTGGGCGATTACCGGGGACATATATGCAGCTTAGATCTTTCCGGGGCCTTTACATAGAGGGGAATCGCCCAGGCAAAGCAGTTTTGAACTAAAATTTATTACTGGAATCATTTTCATTGAGGTAAGTCGATGGAAATCACGTGTGGCATGAGGTCGCCAGTGTTAGTCCCGTTTTGCCATGATTTAATTTTTGTAATCCTCTGAAAATTGAAACTCCTAGGTTTATGTATGTAGACAATTTATGTATTGGTTGATCGGCTTCAGGTGCCCAAATACATTCACAACTCAATTCGCCGGTGGTTAAATTTTCAGGATTCGTAGGTGCACGGCCCTTCCACCGCTGTTGCAGTAGCAGCCTGAGTGGATCCCGGTTTCGGACTGCATCTGTATCATGAAGCCTGAGGACGCACCTGAATCCCTCGCCTCCCGCCAATTGATGTAAGGCCGGGGCATGTTTAATTGGCAGTGAGGCTGGTGAAGCGTGCGGAGAGAACCACGCACCCTGGAGAACACCTATCCCACTGACTTCGGCGAATCCTATAATTTAATCAGGACGTCTTGAACAGGCGGTGCACGGTGTCTGGTCACGTACAAATAACACTGCCGGTTCTCTTAAAAAATTCCTCGGCAAGCTATCAAACTGCACTAATCGAGGCCTTTCTTCTTGAGTCCTACGCCGACGTTGAGCTCGCCGTCCACGGCTCGAGACTACGTCACCCTTTCGCTCATGCCGTCGCTCCCGCGTCCTGCTTCTCATGACTCGTATCTTTGACGGTGCGGCCGTCTTCGCGCAGCCGACTTGGATCTTGTCGTAATATCAGATCACGCTTCAAGGCTGCTGCAAGAAGGATGAGCTCGCCGCTGTCGGGTGGAGTCCCTACACGCCTGCTACAGGCGCTGTTACCGCGTGATGCGTCCAAGTCCACACTCACGCCTACGCTTACTGTGGTCCTCATTCGGGCCGTCATACATCACGTCTTCCAGAATCATCTGGATGCGCAAGCTTCCTGTCTGCGAACTTTTCTGCTTTGACGGATACTTCCTGTTTGCGTCGACGCCGAGCTCGCCGTTCGCGGCTCGAGTTCCGTCTTGGTGCGCCGTTGGCTCAATTTCCGCCATACGACTTTGCGTGGTTGCCAACCCGTCTGCTCGCAGACGTCGAGGCCCTTCGTTCGATGGTGTGCTCGAGGAGCCTTCCGCAACAACTACTTCCGGCTACTCGCTGCGGTCCCCATAGTCCCGCTTTCTCGATAGGAGTGACGTAAATCTCGCACCAGATTCAAGTCCCCGTCCTTGCGCCGCATGCTTCCCGCACGCGGAACGAACACACCTGGAGGCAACGTATTCTCGCGACAGCAAGTCACACCTGCAAATCGTGCGAGCTGCATTTGGACGTTACTAGCACGCTGGTGAGCTCGCTGTTGATGGTTGAGCTCCCGGCCTTGCATCGGTGTACTCAGGCTGCGAGCGTTCTGCTCAGTATTCGATATGCGTTCCGCTGCTCCTGCTGCTGTCACGCGCTCGTTGATTCTCGACACCCACATATTCGGCCATGTTGTTGCGAGCGAAGCGAGCAATTCTACTTAAATGCACGTGACGAGGGGGAGGGCCAAGATATGCAGAAAACAAGGACAAACTGTGTGCGCGGTGGCTGACGGTCCTTGAGGAGAGAATGGCTTCAAAAACATACAATTTTGGATGAATCTCAATGAAAGTGTCGCCAAAAGTTGCGCTTTAACAACACGGTTGGGTCGATACCGAACTTTTGTCCAACGATGAGGTGGAAAAAGGTGGAAAAAGGGGATGTGGGAGAGAGGGCGTAAGTGTGATTATACATACAATGGGTGCGAATATCGTTGTTTCGCAGTGGAAATCAAGATTTGCCCCGAGGAGTTGCATTGAATCCCCGGGAAGCTCCACCGAAGGGTTGTCCCAAAAAATCCAAGATTTTGGCCTCAAAAACCCAAATTTTTTGGGGGCTGGTGACCTAAGAAACCTGAAATTGGACCATCTATCTTCTTTTGGTGCGGTTGCTGATAGGGGTTTGTGTGCAGTGCGCTCGGAAGGTGGCGCGGAGTGCCAGCGGACGCTCGAGGCGAATCGGCGCATGCCGGACTTTTCGAACGGCGCGGCGGCGGTGGCGCGCGCGCGCGGTCGCACAGCACTGGGAGCTACCCTGAGTCGCCTGAGCCGCCGAGATTCACGCTCGGATCCTGTCGCCCTTCCTCTGTCTTCACGCTTGATCATACCGCGACGTACTCTGTTGCTTCTCGCTCCTTTTCCACTGCAATTACCCTCCCTCAAAGCGGACGTTTGCCACCAAGCAAGGACGGTCAATGTCTCATTTTGCCGGAGCACTCCCTCCCCAATGTACCATTTCCTCACTACCGATCTCGCATCAAAGAGCAGTGAGTGTCAGGCGTTTTCGTTCCGCCTGCCTCTTGGGCCATGCAAGAGGCGATTCAAACTCCGCTGGGTTGATGCCTTCTCACATCAACAAATGTCACCACCACAGCCTCTTTCTTTTTCTCTTCTCCTCTCACTCCAACTCCTGCAATGCCCGTCGACCTGAAACAAGTGGCCAAACTTTTCGACGATACACTCGCTGAAGTCTGGGATAATACCCTCGACGTCGAGACACTCGAGCCACAGGCTATGGAATGGCTAAAAGCCGCTCGGCACAAGCTTATTTGCGACCTGGAACGACAGTGCGTATTTTGCGCTTGTGCCCTTGTTACTCTTCGTCACATAGCTCAATTTTTTCATTTAAACACATAGTTTCTATTCGCTCGACGGGTCGCGCCACACGCCCCTCTCGCAACCACTCTGGGTTGTATGTTCATACAAGGATAAAAGGTTTAGAATGGAAAAATCCTGAAGTAGCTGTACATTTACAGAGTGGGATGAAATGCTCAAGGTATAATCGATGAAAAGGAAAGTCTATGATGCCAAGATCAAAGGCTGATTGACCCCAAAACACGTCTCATTCGAGCCTCAGTACGATTCTGCACTTGAAATTAATTCCGCACATGCAGCTTGTATACATGAACTAATATCTAAAATGAATTGGCCCAGGGATGAGTGTGCGGGCTTGAACAAAAGAATGATCCAAGTGACACTCCTGATCCAAGTGACCCTACTACACTGTATCTTGTGGACCGTAGAAACTGATCGTGAGTTAGCTTGTGATCGTGTACTTATCTTCTCTCAACGCTTCACTTCGGTGCCTCTCTTACACCATGGTTGGCCACTGTTAGCCACTATTAGACCCTGATTTACAGCACTAGCACCAACAACCATCTCTTCCAAAAGATGCGGCGGAGAAGTCTGAATTCACTACGGGCTCTCTTCCCCTCCTGGAACTGACCAAGACATTTTCCTGCTGGAATTCACGATACCGTCGGGATACACTTGCGGGGGCGCGTCTTTTCTCGTGAATTTATTACTCTTTCAAGCCGATCTCCTCCCACAAGGGGAGATGTTAACACAATGCTCCAGGCCGTCATTACAGCAACCATAGGCGTATTTCAGAGGTCACCTCGTCGCCGTATTTGTTATTTGTGCCCTATGCTGCCCAGACGATGCAATTGAATGTGAAGATATTAGTGTCTACTCAAGTACAAGGTTTCTGCATGATATATGGACCAGGTACTCAGAGGTTTGTTCTGGGCCCCCTATGAGGTCCTTAGAATGAGCCCCACGACTCAGATTCTGTGTAAATGTCCTTGCGCCAGTGTGCGACGCGCGCCATATTGCCATCTGTAACAGTCACATGGTGCAGTTATGCGTAACTGATGTCAAATTGAGGCACGTCGCGTTCCATAGTGAGGGCATGCACTCAGAATCTGAGTCATGGGGTTCATTCTAAGGACCTCATAGGGGGCCCAGAACAAACCTCTGAGTAACCGGTCCATATATCATGCAGAAACCTTGTACTTGAGTAGACACTAATATCTTCACATTCAATTGCATCGTCTGGGCAGCAGAGGACACAAATAACAAATACGGCGACGAGGTGACCTCTGAAATACGCCTGTCTTTGCTGTAATCATGGCCTGGAGTATTGTATCAACATCTCCCCTTGTGGGAGGAGTTCTGCTTGAAAGAGTAACAATTTCATACTATATATTATACAGGTGGAATAAAAATAAACGAAGCACGAGAGGAAATGTGGAATTCCATTGCGGTTCGGCTCATATAGTTTTCATAGCGATACATTCTGAATTGAGCCCACAGCGAGGGAAATGGTCGAAAAGATAAAAAATGGAAGAAAAAAACGGCCGCGCCCTATGTTCTGCAAAGAGCTGTAACTACTACACACAGATACCGTTACAATCCGGCGGCCAACCGCTTCCACAACTTTTGAACACATTTACGCGCCAAGTCAATGCCCGACCGACGGAGTAGAACCGCTCACGAGCACCTCAATTGTTGTAGCGTCTGTTTATAAGAGACTAATTGTTCACCGGCTCTCCGAAACTAGATGTGCTCCCAGTTACAAGACAACCGCCAAAATAGGAGCCCATCAGTGGCTATGCACATAACGGTTATGTGCTCGTCTCGCTCTCTCCTGGCCGTTTTTGCTCCTTCGAAGCTCAATATGTGTTGAAGACTACTATCCCCCCCCTAGAACTCGGACACTTAGGGAAAATCCATGAATAGCGTTTTATCCACAGATCCTAGAGTCATGCCCAATAGCCAGATCGTCAGAAATTCGTCTTTTACCTGGGTCTCATGTTTTACTTTGTCAAAAACGGGCCAGAATTGGACAAACGGCACGGTTTTTCCTGTCACGGTCCGGTGTCCGAGTAGTAGGTAACGGCCCGATTCAGCATTGATCTTGTTCTCATTCACTCGTTTCTCAACCAAATTCTTTGAAACTTGGTACACCTATTCCTCTAGATGTAATACACCTCCATGGATAATGAAAATATGCCATGGCCCCCTCGACACTCAAGATACATCAATTAGTTCCACCTATAAGTTTAAATAAGCGAGGTACCAGTTTACAGCCCTTTGCGGAACATAGGGCGCGGCCAAATTTTTTCCCATTTTGGGACATTTTTGATCTTTTCGACCATTTCCCTCGCCGCGCGTTCAATTCTTCGTTCTGAAAACTATATGAGCGAAACTGCAACGAAATTTTGGAGGTCCTCTCGTGCTTTAATTTTTTTTATTCGGCTTATATAAAATGTACTCTGATATAATCATGTTTATATGGAAATCTCCTCCCACAGGGGGAGTTGGCAATACATTATTTTGGGGTCTCATTAGGGCATATCTACAACTATTTCGGAGGTCACCTCGTCCCCGGATTTTATCTGTGGATCCTATACCACGTGAACGATGTAATTGAATCCAATAAAAACACCCAGGAATACCCGTAGCAGAATTTAAATTCTGAGTAAAACAGCCATTTTTGGCTATTTCGAGTCCAGATTTTGGTACTGGGTGCCCATATCACTTGCTAGAATCATTATGGACCAATAATGACACTCAGAACCAAAATCCAAGGAGGAATACCCTCGGTAGAATTTGAATACTGAGTAAGAAAGCCATTTTTGACCATTTCGAGTCCGGATTTTGAACCTGTCTATTTGGCTTTTGCTGTTGGGTGCCCATATCACTTGCTGGGATTATTACACACCAATAATGGCACTCAGAACAAAAATCCAAGCAGGAATGTCCCCAGCAGACTTAAAATACTGAGTAAAACAGCCATTTTTGGCTATTTCGAGTTCGAATTTTGAATCCGTCTGGTTGGATTGTGGCTCTGGGTGGCCATATCACTTACTGGAATTACTACGCACCAATAATGATGCTCAAAACCAAAATACAAGCAGAATGCCCTCAGCAGAATTTGAATACCTGGTAAAACACTTGCTGAGATTTGACCGAACCAATAATGCCACTCAGAACCAAAATCTAAGCAGAAATGCCCTCGGCAGAATTTAAATACTGGGCAAAACACCCATTTTTCGCCATTTTGAGTCCATTAGGTTGGGGTTTGGTGCTGGGTGGCCATATCACTTGCTGAGATCCATACACACCAATACTGACCCTCAGAAACGAAATCCATGCAGGAATGCCCTTGGCGGAATTTCAATGCTGGGTGAAACACCATTTTCGACTGTTTTGCGTCCGGATTCTAAACCCCTCTACTTGGTGGATGTCCATATCACTTGCTGGGATCGCCGGGCCCACGGCAGAATTTAAATACTGATTAAAACAGCCATCTTTGACCATTTTGAGTCCGGATTTTGAACTAGATTTTGCTTTTGGGTGCCCAAGTCACTTGCTGGGATTACTACACACCAATAATGACACTCAGAACTAAAATCCAAGCAGGAATGCCCCTGGCAGAATCTAAATACTGGGTAAAGCACCATTTTCGATCGTTTCGAGTCCGGATTCTGAATTCCTCTACTTGGACTTTGGTGCTGGGGGCCAATATCACTTTCTGGGATTACTGCGCACCAATAATGATGCTCGGAACCAAAATCCGGGCAGGAATGCCCTTGGCGGAATTTAAATACTGGGTAAAACACCCATTTTTGGCCATTTCGAGTCCAGATTTTGAATCTGTCTAGTTGGATTTTGGTTCTGGGTGGCCATATCATCTTCTGGGACCATTACAGACCAATAATAGTGCTCAGACCCAAAATCCAAGCAGGAATGCCCTCGGCAGAATTTAAATACTGAGTAAAACACCCATTTTTGGCCCTTTTGAGTCTGGATTTTGAATCTGTCTAGTTGGATTTTGGTTCTGGATGGCCATATCACTTGCTGAAATCATTACAACCAATAATAACACTCAGAACCACAATCCAGATTTACCCTTTCCCTTTCATCATCGGCAGTCGGTACGTACTAAGTAACATAACCATAGTTACCTCCTCTAAAAAGAATATGCCAGTAGCAATGAATATCAAAGCCCTTCAAGACAATGTTGTGCCCATGATCTTCACTGACACCCGCGTGGTCTTCAATGCCTGCAAAATCTGTTTGCCCCACTCAAACTCAATTTGGGAGGTGACACGCGTGCATCAGGAAAACCCTCCCGAGGTTATTTGGCCAAAATTATACTACTCAAGAATAAATTCGCTCAATTATCTAAAGTTACGCCAAGTTACGCCAAATTTCGGCTAAGTTCATCAAGTTGGGTGAAAGTTGATGTACCGGCAAATAATTCCGGTAAGTTATCCAGACTTTCCGCACTTTCTGTGGTTGTCTGGACACGTCCTTTCCGTAGATTCAGAGTGGCAACCCGGGTTGATGCTTTGGAAATGGAATACAGTGGAATTGGACAGTGCCAAAAGTTGCGAGTCTTAGTGAGCAGGAAAGTCAGAGTGTTGCAGAAAGCTCCCTGTAGTTACTCGGAGTCATATCGCCAGTCTGCGTTTGAGAAGGGAATCAGACTTGGACTTGAAGATGACGAGACTTGTGACGAGACCATCCGTTTGACGAGTTTGCCGATGGCAGGTCGGACCTGTCAGAACACCGCCCGCAACCAACACAACCAAACGTTGATCTTGCCACGTCTACATCTTTCTTCCTTTCCCCCACCATCGTGCGTCCCCAGCGACTCACCGCGCCATCCCCTGCACCACCAGCAACCCCTCCAAGTGCCCTCCGTATCCGGCCGCTCTCGTCAAGACATCACTTTCTCCAAATCAAGTCCTACCGATGTCCAACTCAACGCCTCCGAGCCCGCATACTCCCAATCCGCAAATTTCTATCCATACTGCATCAAATCCCATCCAATACCATCAGCATCAGTCGTCCATCTCCCACGCCCTCGGCCTCCTGCTACCATCCAGGCATGCCCTCGCCGCACGCCCCACGATGCCCCTGTGGATCTTCCCCGTTCTCACCAACGCCATCGTTACGTCCATCAGCCCCTTTCTCTCGTCAAGCAGAACCTCGCCTTCCTCTCGACAAGTTGCTAGTTACGGTGCTGAAGCTCACGCGCTAGACCACGCTCGTCTTCTTTGTGTCACCAAGTGAAATATTCAAGCGACTTTTGATCTTCCTGCCGACACCGTCCGTCTGATGTCCATCAACCACTCACGTCAAAACAAAAAGCAATCGCTTCAAGTCTTCAATGGTCTCGCAAGCCATCTTAGTCAATCCCTCGCTCCAGAGACCCTTTCAACGCTGCAGTGGTCAAGACAGGATCAAATACTCTTCGGTGCTGCGGCTCTCAACACTCCAACTCGCAATATTCTGCTGCACCTTTGATTGTCCCTCTCAACCTCCTCTTATTACCTTCGCATGTCTTTGTACCTTTGTATACTACATAATACACATTATGATTTTTGCTCTACTGAATGGAATACTGACTGGAAGCTGAGGGATACATTGAATATAATGTTCGAAAACTGGGGTGTAATTCGCCATAATTTCGCGTAAATTACGAACCTTTCAAACCGAGAAAACTTAATTTTACCAAATTTGGCCTAGGCGAGGTAACCAGCATAATTACACGAGATTATGTCAACTTTCACCCAACTTTGACGAAATAATCTGGGGGGTCTTTTCCTGATGTGAGGTGTGTGCACTACTAGTCGACAAGAGAGATTACATTATTGAACCATTTTCAGTTCGTCAGCCTGCCTCTGCAAATCACCACCGATGGGGCCCCAAAAGTATAGAAAATATGTCTGACCCATGTCACCAAGATGACATAATACGGAAATCCTCCACCGCTTGATCACGGGGCAACAATCACAGGATAATACTGTCAGCACCGCCCTCATGGTATGTCCCCTGTCTTTCAAGCAGCTCGAATTCCCTGACTCTTGTTGAGGCTTTGAATGTCGTGATCCAGATGGGGTCATCTCAAGAATATCCAACCAAAGGGAGGAGTTTCCTCACCCCAGCCGAGGCCAGGAACATTGGCCTTGTTCTCTGGTAGTCTCTCTACGGACACTCGTACCTCCCTTAGTTCTCTGGGGTGGTTACTTCCAGTCTAGTATCCATCCAGCAATTGGAAGGATGCTAACTAATGTCAACATTTCCACTGGCATCATGTACCAGGCTGAGCTGCTAATTGACCTTTGTCTCGCATTTTTGGGCAAAAACAACCCAGCCCTGCGCACAAGGCAAATACCTGACAGGGAGCAGGTTGCACTTGGCCGTTTTATAACTAGAATTCGTGTTCAAACTCAGGATTCTGGCAGCGGAGTGGTGCATGCTCGGGTAGTACGGAAACTAACCAAGGAAGGTAGTGATCACCAGGCGTATTATGACCCCTGGGGGTTTTGTACCTTACCCCCAAGGGTAAGGGTAAGGGTCGGAGAATCCGGACCCTCGACAAACCCCTACCCTTGGGAAGGGTATGCAGGGTTGGGACATATATATTTTCTGCCCAGAATATGCAGTGCTCAACACATATTTTCCAGTTCAAAAGGGTCTGAAATTGTAGTTGAAAATGATCATGAAAATTACATTGCATTGTAACTTAACATCATAACCAAGTACTATCTGAGTTACATGAAGGATATGAGTAAATGCAATGGGGTTGAAGGTGGTTCCTTTTCACGAATCTCCGGGTTGAACATACGAAACATCAATACAATCATTCATTTTACAACCTAGGTGGTTTTTATATCATACCCTTACCTGAATCCCAGGGAGGTTTTTGACCCTGGGATATTGCCAAATACCCCTGAAAATACCCTACCCTACCCCTACCCTTGGCGAGGGTAGGGGTTTTTGGAGCGTAAGGGTAAGGGTAGGCATTTTCAGACCCCTGGGTTACCCCTCCAGATCACTAAAGGAAGGTGCCAACAAGTTGTCCTTCACTATGTGAAGCGGTCGCGTCTTGACAGTAGCCCAATATTTCCAAGAAACAAGAGGGAGACCTCTCCAATTTCTGGCCCTTCTTTGTTTGAGGTCGGTCAAATCCTCGGTTATATCGCATTGCTATAACTGTATGTGGTGTACAAGTTGGTCAAGGGGCGCTCATTCTGCTCGAGCTATGCACCATACCCTTAAGAATCATATTGAGGGTTTATTAAGCCCTACCTTTAATTAAGCCTTAGCCCTTAACTCTAGCCGCCACTGAATGCATTTCTCGTGACGAAAGATCTTCTCTTTCTGTTCGAGCCAAAGTGTCATCTGCAACACTGACTATCACACTGTGTTCCGGGACTTCCAGGAGCATTTGTTCTGGCGGGGGACAATCAAGGTGATGGCAAATCGGTCGGTAGACTGATTAAAACCGAACCTGCCGGACGGCAAATGCGAGCCCGTTTCCCGGCATCTGAAGGTCCGGTGCTTCGATTGACAGGTGGCAGTGAATGCCTGGTAATTGGGATTTATATGACCCGCAGCAACCAGTTGGTGACGAGCGCGGTGGTTGCACAGGGGTGCATCTAATGCTTCTTACTCGCTGTTTCCATTCCTTTCAATGGTTTTTTTCGCTTTTTTATTGGTTATTCTCTCGTGTTATTGATGCACAGCGCGCGCTATGGGCGCGCATGGCGGCGCGCAACGCGTGGGGTGTGCTCTACCTCTTTTTCTCTCTCTCTGTTTTCGTGATTTTTCATTCACATGTCGGGTGGGTGCGCTGTCGGGCGGCGGGAACGAGGCACGTGATGGGCGCACATGTCGGCCCGCAGGCGCGTCGGGTGCGCCCCACTTCTTTTTTTCTCTCTCTCTTTTCTGAGTATTTTTCGTAATTTTACGGTCACATGTTGGGTGGACGCGCCGTCGGGCGGAGGCGCACGATGGGCGCGTATGGCGGCGTGTGATGCGCAACACGTGCAGTGGACACGTCTTTTTATTTCCTATTTAATGTATATTTTATCTCGATTTTATATCATATTTTTCTTCGACACCGGCGGCGGCGGCGGCAGGACGATGAGCGCGACGGCGGGAGCGCGCGCGCGCCCGGCGCAAACCGCCACATGTCCCCGCTCACAGTACTAAGTTGGGTGTACATATCTTGCGGTTATTTATTGCGAGGTATTGGGAGGTTTCTTGCGAATAGCTGTGCACGACTTACAGCTAATTGCAGTACCGAAGGCGCGAACAGAAAAATTACCTTTTTGGGCAAATTTTGATTCTCGCGACCGATTTGCCCATCTCTCGGTGAGTTCTGCACGGATTGACATGAAACATAGCTAGATAATCCGTACTAATTCATGCACAATTAGTCATAGAAAGAAATTCAAAATTCTGAGGACACAGTTCGCTGCGGATTTGAGACACGAATCGAATGAGCATAACGACGAGGGAAACGATGAGGATTCGAGACCGCAGCAACTGTTTGACTGACCGCCAATCAGAAGTGATGACCCGCCGTCAATATTATGTCCCCAGGTGTCCTATTCGGGACCAGGATGGAATTCCGAGGAGGCGGTTCGCTTTGCATTTGAAATGCGGAGAGATTGAGCCTATACTTAAGGAAAAGGGCGAAGAACTGAGGGCAGAACAGCTGTTCTAGTGGGAAATTCTCAGAAAAGTCACCAAAAATCTGATTTCATGCCTCAAGAAGCAGCTTTCAATGCAAGACGGAAAATTTGAGGGGGAAATTGTGTGCGCATTTCCAATGCGCTTCGAATGAGCCTATGGACAAGGCAAACGGATCAGAATTGAGGCCGCAACGAGTGTCCTAGTCGCGGGGATCACAAAATGCCCAAAAAGGAAGAAAAAACGGTCCGCGCCTGTTGTACCGCAAAGAGCTGTAATCGTACTTTTAAGATTATAATTGATTATAATTCAATATAGTCATAATTTTATCTAGCCTTACATAATTAAGGACCCACGTGGAATCTACTACTCAGGAAAAGAACGAGGAATGACCTGACAGGCGAAATACGGGTTTCTATTTATAAAGTGTTGAGATGTTGAAAATTTGCTTCGTCAAGCTCAAATACTTCCAATTGGTTAAAGTAGGCACATAAACCCAATGAAAATATGCGGGCAAAACCGGGCATGAATTAAATATTTGAAAAATGGTTCACAGGAACAACAACGAGGCATCAGGCTGAAATAGCAGGACGGATGACAGTGAAGGCGGCATTTGAAGGCTGTTAAGACCAGATCAATCGATTGGAGGCTGGGATGAAGACAATGGCTGAAGCAGCCTGAAGGCTAGGGATCCCCATAAGATGTTGAACATGAGGGTCAGCTTGAATCAGTGAAGTTTGGACAAGACCACAAGTGAAGAGAGAACCAAATTCGTTGAATTTGTGGGATGTAAATGAAGATAGAAGCGGGGAATGAGTTCCAGAAAAAAAAATTGTACCCAAACCAAGTGGTCTATGGGCCAGATGGGTGGTGCATTTCTTTTTACCAAAGGGTTTGAACGAAAGGTGAAATTCAGGACATCCGAACATGATCATCTACATACTATTATCCACAATCTTTGATCGGAAAACTTAACTGTTCACGAGGCCCCGAGGAGTCGAATGAAGGTCGACGATGAGCGGCGCCTTCGATTTGAGGACACAAATTTGTCGAACTGATGATTCTTGGATTTAATTCGCTGTGATGTAGCACGGGTAACTTGGCCACACAAATCAGACGGGAAAAATCCACTCGGCCCATCTGAAGCACCACATACCGTCAACCGCTCCACTGAAAACTGGCCAGCTGTTGGATTCTCCACTTAACCGTTGGATTGCTATTTTTAAACTGCTGAGATGTTGAACACTTGCTTCTTTAAGCGAGTATATACCCGAAGGATGGGACTGATGGGAGTGGGACTCGAAGCGAGTCCCACTGTTGATTGCATTCTCATCAGCTTCCATCAACACATCATTCTCGGCACCTGCTTTTAGTATTTTCAGTTCACTGACGTGTTTTTCCCTTTGAACTATATTATTTGCTGGGGGAATACCATTCTCCCCAGACCCCCTTCCTTTTACCTGACAGCACCTTGAAGTCAAGTTATTCGGGTCTTTTCATGAGTTTATCGTTTTTTTTTGGCTTAATCTCCTTGATAAAATTACATAATCTGGCATGGGGGGGAAAAAAAAAAACTGACGCTCGCCGCCTGGCCCATTGCATGGTGCTTCGCTTGCCGCGGGCCCACGACTGGGCAGGGTTTAAACTCATTTGATGCAGTGACTTCCAAGTCCCACTCTCAACGCTGAGTCCTACTGATGAGGGATGCTAAGCAAGGTAAGCGAGGTAGCCGGCGAAATAACCGAGTCCCTTGCAAGTCCCACTGATGCCAACTCCCATCATTCTGGTCATTCCTCTCTTCAAGCACGATTACTTCCAACTGACCTCATGAAGGCCGCATTAGTGGCAGCCACATCAAGTGTACTAAATTCTAGGCAATCAGCTCATTGGACGCTTCTGCGGCTCCTGTCATGGAGGAGCTGCGTGAGCGGTATCCCATTGGCAATGACCCATCGTTCCCGACCAAACCTCGTAACGAGTTCGCAGTACCCTGATCGGCATTGGGAGCTCAATGATATTCGTGTCCGAGTTTGGGCAGCGCATATTGTGAGTGTATGCGCTTGCATTTATTGAAACCGACTTATTTTCTTTAAATAGTTGCAAGGAAAGGCGACACTAGAGGAATATCCGAAATCTGCAGATTTTAGCGAAGCTTAACGCTTACGGGTACCTACTGCAACTCCTGCGCCTGCACTTCCCGTAGCTCCCGTGACGAATCCTGTTCCTCCCGCCGGCGAAAGATTAGAAGTCATAAATTCGCAGTAATGCGATCGTCATCTACACTGTGAGGCGGACTGGGTTGCTCCCCGATTTCCGCTCTTCATCTTGCTCAGTTCAAACATTTATCCGTTAATGCTCCACCAAAAAAATTTCAACTTTCACTATCAAGGCTCGATCCCGAGTCGAACGGGCTCATCCTGCGATTGATTAGATAGCTAGGCAAATTGGGCAGAAATTTCGGGCGCGATCC
This sequence comes from Mycena galericulata, assembly GCA_029289565.1. NCBI lineage: Eukaryota > Fungi > Basidiomycota > Agaricomycetes > Agaricales > Mycenaceae > Mycena > Mycena galericulata. The sequence continues at coordinate 341,192 of JARKIA010000122.1, read as the reverse complement.
CACCGCTATCGAGTCGACGGTATGGGCCGTCGCGGATCGGGGATGAGGGAATATCCTGCATTCCCACAAGGCTTAGTTAACTATGCAATGAGGGCGGTGATTTGTTGTCAGATGTCCTAAAGCCATTCAAATTGATTCAATGACCGATAAGTATACAACACTGAGTTCAACGCATTCCCGGATGAAATGATTCTCGATGCGAAAATGTTTCGTCCAACGCCGGCCACCAAAACAACGACCGAAATCCGTATGTGTAAAATGAAACATCATGTCACATGGAAGACATTTATTTAACTGCAGGTCTGGAGTACTGTTCCGGGTACCGTCTACCAGAGTAAAATATCGAGAAATGTCGGCCGGCACGGACCCGTAACACCCTTGACAATGCCTAGTCTCTCATAAACAGACGCTACTGTACGACAAGAAGATTCTGGTCGCATTGTTCGATTGCCTTTGATCCGTGATAGGAGGTTGGGCACCGTTGGGGAAGCGGAAGTCCCGGAAATGTATATGTGCTGTGTCCCTCTCATGCCAATGAATACAGTTCCGACGCGGACTGCTTTGAAAGCTGTCGTGCTATGCTATGTGTCTGGTAAGATGCTCGTCGTTCAATGATGGATATAAATATACTCTATCCATTTTTTCAGACTGCTTGTTCATCACAGCAAATCAAAGATGAGACGCAGAACGATATCCACATTTATACAGTACCCCGACACACCACCCATATCTCTGGACAAACCGTTGCCGCCTTTACCCCTCGAACTCGAACAAGAAGCCGCAGTCCATGCCGAAGGGCATCCGTCCATTATCTCAGCGCCAGCGCAGCGTATTCGACCTTGCAGGAGGTCGACTACATGTAGCCAAGCCGTACATCATTCCCTGCCCGTTGTTCGTCATGTGCTTCGATGGGTTGTCTTGCTGAAAGTGAGACATGATGGTGCTAAGAGGAGAAGGGTATCGAGAGTGACACTCAGGATGACAGTCACAGTGACTGCACATCTCAAAAAGCAAGGTGACATCAAATTGTCCGCCGTGGGAGGTTCATGTCGCCAGATTGGACATCGTAGGAATTTCCACCATGAATTTGAAACCCAATGCCATTTCTGAACATTCCGTATTCGTTTCGGACTCCTGATGGAGCGGCGGACGAGTTGGCACTAAGAAACGGCGGGGATCAACTGGGGATGAGATACTGTACTATTTCGACCGTTTATTTACGTGACGGGTGACGGACGGTCGTGAAATGAAGGAATTTGGCAAGAGGTGAGCGATCTCTGGATCACCCAATACTTCCCACGACCCCCCTCCCCCCGGAAAAGGAAATTTCATCAGTTGCCATCAAGTGCCACTCGCGCCTCGTCCTCGCTCGTCTGTACCACTCAGTCTTGCCGCGTGCGCCAATGCCACTGGGTATCTTCTCTAACACACTCTCGCCACGTAGCAGTCACGTAGCAGTCGATAGGTGACAGGAATCTCCGCGTGAGGATATGGATTCAGATGTTTTGACTTAGTTAGGCACCCAGAGTGCAGTTCAGGTAGAATAGATTCTATTAGAGCGACTAGAGACTACTAAAGGTGTTTCCTTGCTGAGATCCAGAGCCAGTTGGCGTCAGCAGGACGAGAAAAGTGCCTGACGCGTGTTCTGTGACTGTGATCCGAGGCGGTCCGGCGACACATCACTGATTCGCGAATTCACATCAAAGTGGAAGATCCAGAGATCGCTCACCTCTTGGAATTTGGCACCAGTGACGGTGACTTTCGGTCAGTGAAGACCTTATTTTTTGAGACCGCCAGAAGGTGGGGAAATGATTTTTGAGCTACCAAAATTTTCACAAAAAAAACTCGGTAAAAAGTGGTGAACAAAGACTAGTGCTCCTCCCAAGCAGGGCCTTGGTAACGACGCGCAACAATCTTTCTGCGCTGGCCCCGCCCGAGAACTGCAGCCTCGGAATCCGATTCTCCAGCTTCAGCCTGGACGCGAAGCATCAGGCATGCATCGTCGATATCGGGAGTCACCATGCTGAAATATTGAGCGTTGGGGAAGTATCGTCGTATTTTGAAGGGGTAGGTGGAATTCTAGCAATTTGGCGATGGGGAGGAACGGCGATGGAAGAAGATCGTATTCCTGCACCTGCGGAATCAAGAAGAACTCCGCTGCAATTCTCTTCAGCGCCCGCGGGGCTGTCGCCCACGCCTTGCCTTGGACAATCCAGTCGGCTTTTTTGAGAATTTGGTTTGCGTCCATTGAGAGAGGATGAAAGAATAAAATTACAATTTCCCCTCCTTTGTATATAAAATATGATTCCCCCTCACAAAATTCGGGTTTCATACCTGTTGAGTGCCTCTTCGCTTACCACAAGCAGACAGTTTGAAGAGAAAGCGAAGGTAGAGTAGACCAGGGCGATGAATTTGGCTGAAAATGGACTGTACCTGATCAGCTTTAAATTTTTCAATATTACAATACGAAAACAAATGCGTTTTTCGATTTGATTCTCCGTGCAAACCGAAGTGCAATCATGTGCTGTGCCTGACCGCTCTATTCTAGCTGAATAGACATTCATTTGACATTTTCGCTGGATGGCTTTGCACTGCAAGCAAGAAGCATTAATTAAGATACAACTTCTAGACTGATTCAATGTTCTGCACTCCATATATTTCCGCTTACGCCACACGCAGAGCTCTGGGTCTGATGGCACACTTGCAACGCATCCAGGGAATCACCTGCGACAAGTTTTAGCCCAAACCATCGAGTGCATATCGATTACCGACCTATTTTTTCTCCGCGCATACCTTTTCGAGCATTTTAATCACACACACATAGTTCACACGGGGACTCTACCCTACTCACCTAGATTGTTCTATTCTTACTGAATAGACATTCATTTGACTTTTTCGTGGGATGGCCCTGCACTGGTCTCAAGCAAGAAGCATTAATTAAGATACAACTTCTAGACTGACCCAATGTTCCGCACCCCATATATTTCCGCCCAGGAAGGTATGTCTTTATCTCGTCAAACCCTTGACCAAATCTTTTAAACTAGCGTACCTAAAACACCTCCAGGACACCCTCTAGCCACCTCCCAAACCCAATCAGGTACGGGCGGGTGAACGCGAGACGGCGGTCGGGTCATTACGGGTGTCAGACCAAAGACGCGCAGGTGCGAGCGCGGATCCCCCCGCTGACTGCCACCACTATATCTACAAAGGTACGTCAGTTTCTCATCAGATCCTTGACCAAATATTTTAAACTAACATGCCTACAGCACCTCCAGGACGCCTTCTAGCTGTTTGTTGTGTCACTACGAGCTTCGGGGCAGAAACACGTCGGTGCGAGGGCGCGCATCCCACTGCTGGCTGCCACCACTATCTGACGCAGGTATGTCATTATCTCATCCAATTCTTGGCCAAATATTTTAAACTAACACGCATAAAGCACCTTCAGGACTCCCTCTAGCCGTGCGTCGGGTCGTTACCGGCATCGAACCAAAAACGCGGCGGTGCGATGGCACGCATCCTGCTGCCGACTGGCAACACCAGCCTCGCCAGTGTCGCCACCTTTCTGATTCCCTTTTTGGTCCTCTCCAAGTCAGTGCGTCTCCTACACAAATCTATTGTGGACTTAAATTGCCTAAATTTCACTGTAGGAGTCGCTGGCAAATATTTTACTGTCAATTGTGTTGTAGTTTGTTGATAATAAAGTATTGGCATTAAATGCCTTCGTGCTTGAGTTAATCCAATTCACCGCCATGCCCGCCTCTGTCCAACAGCTCAGCTTAATCCTTCATCTCTTTTCCCCCCCCGAGTTGGCTGTCCAACATGCGATATATGCCCTCGGCGTGCTTGTTTCCCTCTACCCCCTATTTCGACTTCATGGAAACCAAATGAGGGAGGCTTACCGCCAAACACCTCTGACTGGCTGGAAGAGGAGTATCAAAACCCTTATTGCACAGTCTTTTAGCGATGAAGCAGACAATACAGAAGCGTGGACAAGCGGAGTCAATTTGGGGAAAGAGTATGCTGATTATATCTGTGCAGATCTCGACAGACTTTACGCCACAATGGGCATGCACAATGCAGGCCCAAATGATCTAGCCTCCTTTCTGTTTCGCCGACAACGCCCCATCCTAACTACAGGGAGACTGGATTGCAGATTTTGTCCAGTGGGGGATCGCAATTTAATGCCTTCCCTCCGTCGGCGAAAGAAAAAGGGGAATGAGAAGGTGTGGCTTCTTGATGCGACCTTCCAATGGGCCTCTGCAGATTTATTGGTTGCCTATTGCGCCAAATGCAAGGCAGAATATTATCCGGACATCATTACACGCAAGGGGGAAGGACGTTCTCGATCCCAGATTCTGGAATTTGATGCTGAATATCTCCGAGTCTCTAAAAGCGGAATTTGGGTTCATCGGAAGATTGCCATTGCCCAAGAGAAGGCCTTGCATCGTTTCCACTCTGGCTGGTCAAATTTTGCGGACTGGGTTAATGACCACACAAATGATATAAATGTTAAATTCTCCTATCGCCAATCGCAAAAACTCTTCATAGAACATTTTGCGAGGAGTCTCCTTGTTGCCCATGGGAAGGAGACCTTCTTCACTTGTAAAGCCCATCCCACCGGCAAAGCCCTGGCCACCGCGGTGCGAGGATTAATAGGAGAGAATGGAGGTGTCACCCCGTCAGCTTTGACTCATGGCTGTATTGACTGCACCCATGTCAAACGATACAGAACAGATTTAGAGAGAGAGGGTGCGGTTCTTGGAGGAGAGGCTGATGTGGCGGAATCGGAAGCTGGTCCAGGAGAAGGGGTAAGTTCTGTGTCAAAAGCAGTCATGGCAACGTGATTGACTTATTTTTCTTAGACACAGGCAGCAGCTGGAGAAGACCAACCTTTTCCCCCAAATTTGCTAGCCGAACTTCCTCAGCAAGAAGCCCCTCCAGATGGATCACCTGGGGGATATACTCGCATGGCGGTTATGGATGGAAAGACACTGAAACATAAGGTGAGTTTCTCCATTGCCAATTTGAAGGTGTGCTGATGTTTTGTGGAGAAATGCGCTCTGGATGACTGTAAAGGGCCGCTTGCAAATTATAAAAATGGGCGATTCTGCGAGACGCACCTGGATCGTCGTGACATCTGCGGAATTATCCCTTGTGGACGACCAGTGCACTCAATTGGAGCTCTGACTTGCGATGATCAGACTCACGTTGACTGGCATAAACAATACGAAGACCGTTTCCATCGCCTCTCCTTTCCCGGGGTGCAACGTGTGATTCGTCGCCAGAATGAAGAGGAGAACCAATCTCGTGGGCCATGTCTCCAGGTACAGCTGCAGGCCTTGGGTGATACTGCGGGTGAGCAGGTGGTTCACACCTTCAAGGCCAAGTCCATTTATTGCCTTCAAACTGTGCAATGTGCCTGCAGAATACCTATAGGTTGGGGCAAATGTTATCGGGCAGAAAGTACACCCCAGGTGCTTGCAATCCTAAATGAAATCTGGAAAAATGATCCGCAGTCCAGACCCGGTTTCATTGCATACGATAAAGCCTGTGACCTACTCAGGCATATTGTGACCCAGAATCCCAACGATCTTTGGCTTCAAACGACAAAATTTATTGTCGACGCTTGGCATTATATCGGACATCAAGCGACGGATATCCATTGCCGAACCAGATGCAATCCAGCACCGACCAACGGTACTCAGCCAGATTTGGTGCTAGCTGCGGAGGACGATAATGGTGTTGTTCATCAAACGCGAGCTTTCAATACGGAGACCGCTGAATAACTGAATTCTTGGCTCAACGGTTTTGAATCCCAACTACGCCAAATGACAGATGTTAACTATGATTTCTTCATTCACGTTTTGATGATGATTTATGGAGAAACGGTGGAGAAGAAAATTTTGTCAAGAGGACGGGAGCTGACCGAAGAGTTTTGGGACCAGGTGAATGGAGTTAGCCACTTGGATGTAAATCCTTGAGAACAGAATTGCATATTTAAATATTGAGCCGGATCTGCCAGACCAAAAAAAAAGAAAAAAAAAGAAGAAACACACTGGAAAGCCATCGGCCTTCATTGAATTTGACTTGAAGGGCCGATGACTGTTGTTGGATGTCAGCGGATGTCAGTGGCTTTCTGACTTGTTATGACTGTTAATGAAAGGCGAAAACCAACTGAGGACAATGACCTTGGATGACTTTAATCACATATACAAAGGCGGTGAGAGCCAATGACCTTGATAATACACACAGGGTCACCGAAAGTCAACGACCTCCAATGGTTTTGGTAGAATACATAAGGTCAACACGAGTCAGTGACCTCGAGCGACTTTGGTGAAATAAAGAAGGTCACTGAGAGGCAATGACCCTGGATGACTGTGGTAAAATACACAAGGTCACTGGAGGTCAATGACCTTGGGTTACTTTGATAATATACACAAAGTAGCGTAGAGTGAATGACCTTAGGTGACTTCGGTAATATGTGCAAGGTCATCGGCAGCCAACGACCTTTGCCGACTTGGCAAAAGATCTAAGGTCGGTGAAGGCCAACGACATCTGTTGACTTTGACTGCAATTAAATCAGCAACGGCGGGGTTCATTGACTTTCATTGTCGGCGAATACAAGGAATGGGGGTGATCAGCTGGGTCACCGGCCATCAGCGATGACGGATGGAGGGATGGCGTTTACTGTTGGAAGCCGATGCGGGCCGGCCGGCCCGCGGGACCTCGTGCCCTGCGGGCATATTACAGTGCCCGTCATCACATCACGGTTCCGCTTTTGGCAGTAAACAAGTCAAAACTTTGAACCTCCAACTACATTACACCCTCATCATGGGTGGACCTAAAACACCCCGGAAACACTCAAAGGATGCATAAAGAAGATCCCTTGTGCTTGGTTAGTTGATTAAAGAAGATTTTATTTTTTGTTGGCTGAAAAAGTGAAACAAACCCTAATGATGGCATCAAATTCCCATATTGGGTAGGGTTAAGGTCACGTGTTTGGTCTGTGCGCCCACGTCCAAATTCTGCGGTCTGTTTCTAGACAACTTGTGAGAGCCCTGAACAACGCGAAACATTCTCAGTGCATCCTCCCATCTTTCCAAAGTCTCTCCCGGTGTCCTACTGGTGATTTGGGGCAACTTTTTTTTTTCTGGACCCCGAAAAAGTGAAACACCGTGGGAAAAAAATGGCTTTTTGTGCGGAATCGCATTCTTTTGGCCGGTTTCGTGGCTCAGAAAATCAGAAATAAATCACAAAATTTTCTTTGACCCTGAAAAACACGTGCAGAGAAGTGATGACGGGCACTGTACTGAAACTTCTTCCCTCCCTCCATGTCGACTCACCAAACAGACTGGAATGCCCCGCCGCACTACGAGGCTGCAGATGATTCGGGATCGTACAGAAGCGAGAGCGATACTCTTCTCAGTTCTCGAAAGCCACTGGCTTCTGAGCCCCGCTACGGTGGGCGGACTGTCTATGTCGTGGTCCTTTTCCATTGACCCCCTCTCAGTCTATTACCGTGTCTATGCTTTGGATGGAATGCTTCGCTGCAAGAAGCACCAAGAAAATCCATTCATCGGCCGCATCAAGGCCACATCGGTCCCCCCGCCTCACACCGTTGCTTCACTAAAGCGGGCACTGGTGCAAGCCGAGGGGCTCCCTGATCCCAGCGGGGACTTCACCGGCCTATTTCAGACAAGCGACGCCCGGACGGCGATGGTTACGAACGCTCGTGTGGACATTTTGACCGGCGACCTCGGAGCGACGGCCCACACACCCGTGGCGCTTGTCTTCCTCACCAGCCCAAAAGAACTGATTCGCGCGGCATCGGACGATGAGGGGGATGATGATAGTGGTGACGAGCTACCTCTGCGTGTGTCGATTTTTGGATTTTTCAGAGCGCCACACTGAACACGCCGATGTCAGTTTACTATCGGCTCTACAACCGTGGCGGTGAAGAGCGATCGATGCGCTCTTTCGACGCGAGTGAGCCTGCACTTGGGCGAGTCAAAAGGGAATCAATTGCCCCGCCTCGCAGTGTCCTCTCTGTAAGGCGACGCATCGCGAGCGTGGAGGGAAAACCGATCTATCAGCTTGCAGATCTGTTCACAGATATGACGGCCGATAACGCACGCCTTTCAGACGCCTTAGTGGACGATACGTGTGGCTCCAGCAAGGAGAACCCAATTCTTATCGTGCAACCGGAGCGCCGTCCGGGAGTATACAACAGACCAGTTCTAGTTGTCGTCGCATTGCCCTCAGAATTCGCCCCCCACAGCGGCTATCGATTCAACAATGCCCTCTGGTTGTCTCCTTCTCCAGGTGACATTGTTTACACTGATGGTGTGACTCGGTTCGAGAGGGACGAGTACAGTCGCTTCAGTTGGCATATATATACTGCCGTCGATAAGAATGGAAAGACAGGATGTGAGTCGCCGCTCTGCATGTCCATAGGCGTCCTGACGTGTTATTTTTTTGACAGGGATCTCAGCAGGTAGGATTCCATATTTATACATTCTCTTCCCTGACGGAATTCCCATCGTCTAGACCCAGCGTACAGCAAGCTTCTTGACGAAGTTTCAGAGCAATCAAGCTCGTGGGGGTGTAACATTCAGTGATGTCCCGGGATTCCGTATGGTTCAACTATCTTGTATGTCTCCTGTATTCTTTTATGCGCGACTGTAAATATGTTTTTGTGCATCTCCCTGCCGAATCGCCTTGTTCATGCCGTCGTGTCATGCGGGTCCAATTTATTATGATTATTTTGTTCTTGGGAGCTATTTAGCTCACATCCAAGTGCGCCATCGACTCGGTGGGAGTGATGGACAACGAGACGGGAGTTAGAGCGATTCGCACCGCACACTGCGGCTAGAGATAAACTTAAAGGCCGGACTCCACGTCGTCGAGTCGCAGTGATGGAGGGGGGCAGACCACAAATACATGGAGCAGGCCTTGATGTGCGTTGAGCAAGACTAAGTTAGTTGGTGGAGTGGGGAATGAGAAATGAGGGAAGGAGAAGGAGAGGTTTCCGCTAATACAAACGGCGGGCGGATATGCAAATCAGGATCAGGACGGAGGACGGGGCGGAGTCCGAGTGAAGACCGATCGCGATGGGGTCGAGTTTTTGTCTTGTAATGGTGAGCTGGATGCGATCGTTTGCTTTTGGATGACGATAAATGATTTCATTTCCGTATATAGCACCCATTCACAGACCGACGGGGGCCGCAGTATACTTGGATTATATAAAAACACGGGGAAGTGCGAGCCATCAGGGTGTCGTAAGTACTCACGGTGTCGCAAATTGCAGAAAACCAGCCCAATACGTGCCATGTCTGCCATCGGGATAATCATTGGGAGCTTATAAAAGAACCCATATCTACTGTCGGCGACGAGTCACTCGGCCACCCAGGATAGTCGGCCACTTGTAAATAATGACGAGGGAGTTCTGATTTATAAAAATTTTACCTTAGGGGACCGAGGGCGACCTTTGAAGAAGGTTCATACCAAATTTCAGTGACTTGGGCAATACATAACAGTTCGGAGCCCGGGCCTATAGATCACATGGTGAGTTGATTTCCAGTGTTTCCATCCCAAAACATTCCCAGTGCCACTTTCTGCAGAAATGGATAGCCCTGGCCAATACGAAACTTTCTAGCGGTTCAGATTTGCCTCGGACCCAGTATTGCTTCTTCCAGACGACAAACAACATTGGCTTGCATTTTCAAACGCGTGACCTTGACAACGGGGGAAACAGGAGCCCGGGTCCGCGTCGACCAAAACATTGCGTCCTGGGCTGATTTGCCGCACAGTCAAGTCTCAGGCCACTTCCAGAGGCGCGCCCTGCAGAAGTGGATAGCCCTAGCCAATATGAAACTTTCTAGCGGTTCCGTTTTGCATCGGACCCAGTATTGCTCTTTCCAGACGACAAACAACACTGGTCGGCATTTTCAAACGCGTGACTTGGGCGATACATGACAATTCGGAGCCCGGGCCCAGCGCCACTCTGAGGCGGGTTATCCTCGGCCTCCCTTGAGGGGGGGAGGTGCTGTGGCAATGCAGGTAGCAACGCGTAGAATTAGGATACTTATTAGCGAAGCAGCCACATAGGCCGTAAAAATCCTGAGCGCCCACGAAGATATATCGAGAGAAGGACAGGCACGTTTCCTCATAATTGAGGGTGTTTTTACCTCCTTATCCAGGAACTTCGTAGGGTTGGATGACAGACGAGAAAAATCACACTACACCAACCTCACTTTCAAGGTATTTTGGTGGAGATCTTACCTGATGGAAGTCAAAAAAGTTGGCCAGCAAACGGGGACTCCGGTGGGTTACCGGTAGAATCGGACTTGGATTCAGACGAAATCCCAATGGGTGAGATGGACAATTCAGATAAGGCAGTCTTAATGAAGACAGATGCCGAATACCTCGGTGTCACGAACGTTGATGACTATGTGCATCGGCCGCATGCATTTGAAGACACTTGTTTGTATGATTATTTTCAGATGACCAGTCGAAAGAAGCGAACACCCAAACAATTGGCCGACTTTTTGAAAAGTCTGGAGGAACTTGGCCCTTCGGCAGATGTTGACATGGCTGATATTCGTGTGCCTGATGTGGATGATGACGACTGGTTGGAAAACGACTTGGATGACACACCACACGAAGAGGAAGTAGGCGACCGATCAGACGCTGTGTCTGCCCATGCCTTCGCACCAAGCCATCCTCTATACAAAACTCATTACATCAGGTGTGATAGACGAGATCTGGAAACAATGGTTCCTAATTTTGTTGGAGGATTGTTGCCTAGAATGGATCAGGGAGACCGAGAATATTATTGTTGCACAATGTTGACGCTTTTTAAGCCTTGGAGAACGGGTAAGGATTTGAAAAACGAGGTTGATAACTGGAATGAAACATTCAATGAACATGCATTTACGCCAAAAGCATCTAAACTGATGAAGAATTTTAACGTTCGGTATGAATGCAATGATGCCCGCGATGACTTTGCCTCCCAAGACAGGCAGAAGCGACGGGCTCTTCCAACCTTTGGAAGTCATGACCACGACGAAGAAGATTCAGCGGAGGATACTAATCTTGCTCATTATGGGGAGGAGAATCTGCTTGACGTTGATGTTGACACGGGGCCTGGACCGAAATACATGAAAAGAGAGCAATTGATGAAGAAAGCGGAGGCTATTGTAACCGCTAGTGGGTGGCTGAAACGGACCTCGGTTCCAGGCAGTGTGCCCGCTCGAGTGAATCCAAAGATTCGGCTTTCAGGTTCACAATGGAGAAACCGTGTAGCAGAAGAACGTGCAGCAGTTCTAGAAGCCAAGTATAAGAAGGCTCCACCAGGTGTGAAGAAGAGAAAAATAGCTAAAGACCGAGGATACGTGGACGATGTCACTATTCTTGATTCCTACTACTTCACGAAATATTTCAAAGCGAAGGATAAAAAAGCGCAGAAGGTGGTGAGCACTGTTGCTACCGATTTTGGCTTGAACGAGGAGCAGGAACGAGCATTCAGAATTGTTGCTAACCATGCAATAGCAGACAATCCTTCTCCATTGAGAATGTATCTTGGTGGAGTGGGAGGCACCGGAAAATCACAAGTGATTAAGGCATTAGAAAAATTCTTCATTGAAAGAGAAGAGACTCACCGATTCTTGATCTTAGCACCTACTGGTACAGCCGCTGCTCTTTTAAATGGGAGTACGTATCATTCTGTTCTTGGCATATTAGAGGGAATGGAAGGCGAAAGGCACGAAGGAATTGGAGTTCGGAAGGTTCAAGAGAAATTGAGAGGCGTGGAATATATATTCCTTGATGAAGTATCGATGGTATCTTGTGCTGCGATGTATAATATCAGTGCAAAATTGGCTTTGGCTCTGAACGAACCCAATGAACCGTTCGGAGGCATGAACATGATCTTTGCGGGGGACTTTGCCCAACTCCCTCCGGTGAAAGCTAAAGAGTTATTCAGCCCTGACAGTATTGTGGCCTCTGTAACATCGGCCAGAGAGGATGTATACAAACAGAAAAACAGCATCGGAAAAATCATTTGGCAGCAGGTCACAACAGTGATAATCTTGAAGCGGAATATGAGGCAGCAAAAATTGTCCGAAGATGACAATAAGTTACGCACTGCGCTAGCTAACATGCGGTACGGGGCATGCACCGAAGCTGATCTCGCCTATCTAGCGAGTAGAACGGTCAGTAGACGGCCCGGACATCCAAACTTTTCAGATGCAAGATTCAAAAATATCTCTGTAATCACGGGCCTCAACTCACAGAAAGACAAGATAAATGATCTTGGATGTGCAAAGTTCGCTGAAGAAACGGGCCAAGAGCTCGTCCACTTCTACTCTGACGATGTCTTGTGCTCTGGGGGTGAAGATCGACGGCCGAGATCCACGAAAAATAGAGAGGCCGTGAAAGCGACCACTGAGATACCAAAAAACATGCAAGATCAGCTATGGAACGCATGGCCTAGTTCAACATCCGAACACATTCCCGGTAGATTGAGTCTGTGTTTGGGGCTGCCTGTGATGATCCGCAACAACGAAGCGACGGAATTATGCATGACGAAAGGGCAGGAAGCCACAGTCGTAGGGTGGCAAGAGGGCCTTGGGAACAGAGGCCAGAAACTGTTAGACACCTTGTTTCTTGAGTTGGTGAAACCGCCTAAAGAGATAAAATTACCTGGACTGCCACCGAACGTTGTGGCTATCACGAAAACAGCGAAAAAAATTTGGTGTGCACTTATGGACGACCGAGTGATCAAGATATCAAGAGAGCAAGTTTTGATCTTACCCAACTTTGCAATGACAGACTATTCGTCTCAAGGGAAATCCAGGGACTTCAACGTTGTGGCGCGCCTGGAGGAGTCTGCGAGATGAGTCGAGGAGATTGTTGTTGTTAGGTCCACATGTCGTAGGATTAGTCATCATCTTGGGTTTGCCTTCCTGCTTTTACCCTCCCGCTGCGAGCCCCGCTGGTTCTTCTCCCCTCAGAGGCTCTAGGCCCTCTCCATCTGGTGACAACAGTGCGATTCACTCTTCTCCACGCGTCCTCCAGCCCAGATAGGCTTCATTGGCTTTTGAGAGCAACACCTCGACATCATCTGGCACCTGCTGTTAGCAGACTTCTCGGCTTTTTTTACCGACCATACACCCCTTCCATCCAACTCTTGGTTATATCCCTAGCACGGCACTTTCACACGCATCACCGAGCTTTTTTTGTTTCCTCTTGACTACCCAGTACCACGTGACATATCCCGGACCGGACGATCCGCAATGTTCCGTGCCGTTGGGAAACGGTCCGGCGGGAAGGAGATGGCGCGACTAAGGCGCGAAGCCACAGAAGAAAGGGCACGGGTACAGGCAGCGGCTGTAAGCCCTGTTGATCATTTCCCCTCGTCCTCCACCCCACCTCCTTGCTGGGCTGACGACTCATCTGACCCCCCCGTCGCCGAGGTGTTCACCATCCCCGCCGCCCACTTGCCACTTCGACCGCGCGACTTCTCTGCTCTCCGGAGCGAGTCGGCGCATCCTTGGCGTACAATTCGGCGTCGCAACCATCGGCTCCTCCCGCAGCGTCGCCCATTCCCCCGATCCCTCCCCAAAAAGACCACAATTCCGACCTGCACCGTCCCTGCGCCAGCATCACCACCTACGCCCTTAGCACCCATGGCGGCTCCACCACTGCCGCCTGTTGTAGCGCCCTCGCCTCCACCAGTACAGGCCCCCACCCTCCCTGCAAAAACACCATACGGACTGGTGCGCTCCAGCCTTGCTCTCGCATGTGCAGGCGAGAAGGCGGTCCTGAGTGCTGTTTCAGATGTCTTTGACATCGCTTGGGGGTCACACACAACCGCGATGCAGAAGGTTCACCTCCTGGATCTTCCTGGGGATCAGCTGGTTTTCCTTTGCATGCTGGCGGAATTCGTCACACTGGAGCCCGTTTTCCGCGACTTTCTTCACCCGGCCATTGCGGATTTTGCGCATGGGTGGGTCACCCATTGTGTACAGGATTCTTTTGGTTAGGTTGATGGCACGGGGTCGCGCCCGTACATCGCTCCGCTCGTACGTTTTTTGGAGGGGGGTGCCTGTGGCGCGCCTGGAGGAGTCTGCGAGATGAGTCGAGGAGATTGTTGTTGTTAGGTCCACATGTCGTAGGATTAGTCATCATCTTGGGTTTGCCTTCCTGCTTTTACCCTCCCGCTGCGAGCCCCGCTGGTTCTTCTCCCCTCAGAGGCTCTAGGCCCTCTCCAACGTAGTGGATCTGAATAATTGCAAAACGCACTACTCGTATTACACTGCGTTGTCCCGTGGCACGAGCTCCGATGGAACCGTGATATTGCAAGGTCTTGATCCTAAGAAAATTACCAGTGGAATCCCCGGATGGCTGAGACAAGAGTTCAGAGAATTGTCCGCAACGCGCAACGTTCTGACGTGTTTTCCGCAGGGTTTCCGCATACGAAGGACGGAAAATCATATGTCGCCCCGATGTGCAAGCTTAGTTGTCAGGCTGGCATCACTTTCCTCGTCCCTTTGGACGAACAGAAAATACCTTTTGTAGTCGCGCTTCCAAAACCCTCCCGCCCTCATACCCATCCACCTCCACCCGATACGAAGGTTCCCACCCACGTGAAGTCGCTTTACGAGAAGGCCGTCCGTACCTTCGGGATTTCGATCGCAACCGTGAACAAAGTCGAGCAGGGTGCTAGGTTCCTGGAGGAGTATCGTGACCTGTATGGTGATACTCCGCCTGCGTAGTCGTAGTCGTAATCGATGTATTTCTTTCCAAATACAACCTGCTGCAGTCCATGACAATGCGACTCAGCCTACACTGGGGACGGGTGAGTTGGAGCATTCATAGAAACGGTATTGAGAGAAAGTCTGGATCTGCTGCCGCGGGTACCCGGAAAGACAATATCACTTGCGACCCGGGGGGTGGATATTCGACGCCGCTTGGATCAAAGCGCCGTGCTAGGGCCGTGCGCTGTTGACCTCGCTTTCGGCCGCTGGGGCGGAGGTCAATGAGTTGTCGCGTACCCTGCAAGACAATATCGCTTGCGACCCGGGGGGTGGATATTGTCCCGCGTCCCGCTTTCGACCTGATCGGTGGGGACGCTCGGGTAAGTGTAGTATGACAGGTATACGCGTGGGGATTCGCCTCGCCAATTAGACTTGAGTAAACACCATTTTAAACCCGATTTACTGGAATTCCACGGTTTAATTTGGGCCTTACTTCCTGCCTGCTGCGCAATGGTCTGTCCATGGGATCATTTGGGACTCTTAAAACGCCTGCTAAACATGACTGGAAAGACAGGACAGGGACCTGGGAATGAGCCCGGCCCAAGACGAATTCGGAGGCTCCCTAAAACCCGACACCGCGACACGGCGGTTAGCTCCCATCAAGTGCGCCACAGCCCAGACAAAGCCGACACATGCAGCTAATTTCTTTCAACTCCGACACATTGCCAAGCTTGTATACCCTTCGTGTGAACTGATGCGATTGATGTGCAGATCACCGAGTATGCCGAGCGTGGTTCAAAAGCCCTTGACCAGATTTACAGTGCACGAGGAATTGTTCCAATCGCGGGTAGAAGTATCTGGAGCAGAACACGTCACTCCTACGGATAGCCGGAGTACACCTGGCGCCTTCGAGGCGGGAGCAGGGTGCGGATATGTGAAGAACAGTTGGTCAGTTCCAGCCAGCGACTAAAGGTGAAGGCAGACCTGGCTTCCACAGAGTAGTGATCGGCCAAGATAAGTAGGCCCATATAACCATGAACCAACATGTGTTGAAGTGGGCAAGGATTCTCAACTTCAACCGTGCGAAATGGAGAGTGGTGGAGGCGGGAGGGGGCAAGTTAGGATTGGCTTCAACGTTGCCTGTGTCATATTTCAAAGCCTTTTACTTGCTGTGGTTCCAAAGAGAATGGGGTGAGCTCAACCAGGTTCATAGAGAGTCCGGGGGATAGGAGGAACGAGTTCGAGAGCCGGGGAAGGACCGCAGACGGTAGCGGGCGATTGCGTGGATAAATTCGAGTACAATTGAGGGTGTACTCGATAGTGGCGATGATTACGGTGAACATATTCTGTCTGCTCAGAATTGTCTGGAATGCTCTAAGTGAGGCAGGAGAAGTCGCGCAAGGTGCCATCAAAACTGTCAAAATGGCACATTTTGGGTCATCCTCCTCATCGGAGGGATTCCGAGGGTCGAGTAAGGACATATTACGACGCAATATGGTGTATAGCACCCTAGAAAAATGCTGACTCACCCTGGGAGTGGAAATAATGATTGATAAATGCATGCTAAGGTCAATATAAATAGTGGGGAAGACACTCGAAGTCCGAGGGGCTTCGACGGGTTTCAACGCGGCAACACAGTTTCTGAAACGTTCAGAAGAGACCGGACCCTCTATAAGAGGTCCGAATCCGATATCCTGTAGTTACCGCAAAAACCTGGCGCATGGGTCACCGGCTGTCCTGATTGGAACATTAACGTCGTACCCCGGCGCGGGTAGCTATTTAGGTATCCGAAGGGTCTTCCGTGTCCCCAGGAATATTTACGGGGTTGTTGAGTCAGTGGGACCTACGCGGGAGTCGCATCTTGTTCCAAGCTTTTGTCACCTGGGCGCGAAGTTTCTCTTGCCCGCGTGGGAGTTCCGGTATTTGTGTTATTTAAGGAAAACAGAAATTGAAGGTTCAATGGCCCCCTAAGAGCCTCCCTGAATTTATCTGGTGTTTTTGCAACAGCCAAACCTACGGGGTGCTCGCTTTTCTGAACTCAGTTCATCATTGTGGTCGGATGTGACCATGCCCACGGTAACGGTCTGCATACTCGCGCGTGGTCAGGCCGCCAGTTTCCGCCGGACAGCGACCGTCGACATATCTTTCCAGCGCAACTTCAGAAGAACATCGTCCTTGAGAACATCCCGGTAGACAGCCAGCTGTTCTTTTAAGACACAGGAAGTCATCAAGTCGATCTTGTCAGTGTCAAACTCGAGCGCCGTTGACGCCAATCGAGCTGCCTTCGACTTCTTCTTTGCCGCGGCTTTGTCCCTTCGTTCACGCCCCCTCTCGGCCTTCTCCCGCTGAAGTTTGGCCCATGCCTTTCTAAACTTTGCCTGCAGCCCACTAGCGCCGTCTTTGCGCACTTCCCTCATCACGAATTTTTGAACAGCCCGAAAAACACATCAAGAAGGTTTTCAAAGCCGGTATCACCATCCCAAAGTACCTTGTGTACGTTGACTGGTTTACCGCATTCAAGCGTCAACCGGAACCCATTCATCTGATGTACAAGGTATCGCGGGCGGAGAACCGGGATGGGGATCGTATGGCGAGCATCATTCCCATTGACAATATCCGTCGTAGCGTTCATCTGTTTCCGAAATTCGGGAGGGTCGCACCAAGAGAGTGGTCGAGCAGCAACGTCCTTGAGAAGTGTTCTACTTTTTTTGTTAGCTGTTTCACAGATAGACACAGCTATGTTACAATCTACTAGGTTATCCTTGGTAACGAAATACGGGCAAAAGTCAGGCGCGAACCAGGCGAGGCCAAATTTATCGCGGACTTGACACCATTTAGCCGAATGTACACAATTTAGACATTTCGGACAAAAAGTGACAACTTGTAACAAATTTGAAAAGTAGGATTTTCCTGATGTGAATAATAATCCAAGGATACAGTTCGAACCGAAGTTTCGCTGGCTGTCACCCCAGATAGATGGCATTAAAATCCGCCTTGAAATGGCTTCAAACCATCCAATTTACTGAAACTTGGCATGCTGTGCCAGGGTTCTTTGCCACTGTTTGGGCTGGAATGAAGAGTTCCCGGCCTTGATAGCCAGCGAAATTTCGATTCAAACTGTATCCTTGGATTATTATTCAGTGCCCTCGTTGGCTTTCAGGAGACGTGGATTGCAGCGAACACTTGACTGGTTACAGCATGAAGTTGATTCATCAGACAAGCTCTACCTTTTACACGGGCGTCGTGAACCTCAACGTGATAAACCTGCCGTCCAGAAAACGTTGAATCTGAGGCACTACCTATCAATGGTCAAGACACAGACTCACTGCAAAGCTATAACTTCGATCTTGCTGTCGACCCATTCCCTGGCCTTGGAAAAACTGCGGCATGTTGATCATGCACACCAGTACCCCGCAATGAGCGCTTCTGTCGGTTCTGTAAAACTGAGGCGGAAAGTCCAGAACATGTGTTGTTAGAATGCCAAACACCAGCGGCAGTTCTCAACTTGCGCAACATCTTCCTGGAGAAATTATTCCATGCTCTGCCACGATTGCAGAATAAAATGGCGGAACTTACCAGTGTTGAGTTCTTGAAAGCCACAACCTACGAGCGCTCGACGATTGTCTTGGTTGGGAAGTTTGTGCATGAAGTTCTTGAGGAACTCTACGCGATCCCGGTGTATCGTCCAAATGGTAGAAATGTTTGATGGTGTCGTGAAGTTAATAATTCCAGACTTACCTCTATTCGTTCTCTAAGGTCTATTGCTGGGCATGGGGCAACCTATGGGATCGGCGTAATGGAGCTTAGCTGGCGGGAAGAGGTCCAGGAACGATGGTGTATCTTTACTTGCTTTGTACACCGGGATAATTCCTGGAAACCGGCGTTCATTATTCGGACCGTGCCGTGTAATGCTACCTACCTACCTACCTACCGAAGATTTGAGAAGGGCGGGCCTCCAATGCAATTGCTTTAAATGCCGTGGTTAAGCGAGCATTTGCCGGGCCAAGCCGATATGCTCACATCAGCCACCTCTTGAGCTACTTTCGAAAAGCCAGTCCCACTGGAAACGACGCTCAAGGTCAGAATCATCATCGATCACCCTTGCTCATGTACTGGAACTGTTTCGTTAGCTCGATCACGAACTCCCGGATTTCTCGTTTTTCCAATCATTTTTTCTAGCGCCATTGCATCCCGATACATTCGCGTCTCACGTTATGCCGGCCTGGATACCGGCCCCATCGGTTCTGACATCGATTGCTCTCATAATCTACCCACACTGGCAGCAACGGCGCTCGCTCCGGGGTGGACGTGAAATATCTCCCTCGCTCAATGTATGTTCTTTGCTCGATGTTATCCGTTCACTTTGGGAGCTAACACCTGCACAATGACTACTTGGTCACAGCATGAAGAAAGCGACTATAACAACGCGGCCTATATATGTTTTTATAGTGCCCCGATTCATAGCACGCGAGCCCAAAGCTCGACATTTGGCGAAGGCCAAATTGGGCCCCCGATGTCAGAATCATGTGTTTCAAATGGCAGGCCATTGACTGCCCTCTGGAAAAGGCAATAATGGCTCCGAGACAAATCTGAACTACGAGAAACATTCGTACTGACTAGGCCGCGGCTATCCATTTCTGAAAAGCGCGCCTCAGAAAATGGCCCTGGGACTCCACTGGAATTCAAATGAACCTAGGACACAATACCTTGATCGACGCGGCCTCCGTTCAAGGCTGTTCCCGGGCGCTTTTTCGTTACCGCTCTGCGCGCTTACGTCCCTCATCGTGTGATCGTGGGACGTAGAACATTCTTTGATGTTCGTTATGTACCAAGATCTAAATTTATTGCTGAACCTTTAGGTTTGGCTACCCAGGGGAACTTGGATTTCGAGCCATTTTGCTACAAGGACAAACAAAGTTTAGTCATACAAAATTAGTCATTGCACAAAATTAATTCCTGAACCTTTGTAAGGAAACAGGAAAAAGTAACTCAAATGTAGATATTTTTTCCCAACTTTACTGATTTATCTGCCTGTGGGCCACTCCGTTTCACTCACGAGATTCACTCGTTTCTACTTTAGCTATTAGTCATTTCTGCTTGATGTTCGGGGCAGTATCCGTTGACGTGAGAATTGGGCAACGGTTAAATGTGATATTCCGATCAGATGGGTCGTTATTTGGCGTTACTTGACATGTTAATTGGTAAACCTCAAAAATCGACTTCCTTTAATCATGAAAATAATGTTGGGAGCACTAGAGGTACATTATAGAGAAGATTAGTGTGTCCAAAATCTAAAAAATCCATCCAGAATGTAATAACTTGGCTCGGCACCAAATAATTGGACAAATAACAACTTGTTATTTGTCCAAGTCAGCCACCTCAAATTTAATCGTCCTTCATCGCGCTGGAGTGCCTCGTCTTTCTTTTTGGCTCAGCTGCTCTCCTGTGACCTTCAAAGTCTCTGATTGACTCTTTTGTGTATCTTGAGGTTTGAAAACATCCCAAAAACTGCTGCTCTTCTCTGTCAGTAACATGGAACCACGGTGCTGCCCTGGATGCCCCAAGGGGTCAAAGGATCACCCACGACCACCGGATGCCCCTCCATGAGGGCATCCTCGGATCAGGAAAGACAATGAAGAGGACTCGTGAGTCGTAAGGTTCATTTCAGCTCACCACGGTGTGCTTCATGAACCATAGCCTGATTGCGGCAAACAGATGAAAGCCCTGGCAAGAAAACCAGAACCTTGCAGGAAAACATAAAAAATAAGGAGGGGGTACACCCACTTCTTCAACTAACCCTACATCAGAGCAGTCCGCACCTGCCGATGGTGTAAGAAGTCAACATGCCCCGGAAACCATGACACCTTAGACTGCAAGGTTGTAAGCAAGATTCACTGTTAAAAATGCGGCCAATTCCAGGGGTGCAGGGGTGTGGACAATGGCAGGAAATGTACACAGAGATCATGATAATTTCAATACCTCAACAGGCTCAACTTCTTGAAGTACTACCAGCACTCTGCGCATCCAGCTGTATATTTAATCTAGTCTTCTTGAACGCTCCTGTGATGACCTGGCAAGTTTCATTGAATTCCCTTCTCTTTTCCCCTGTTTGAATTCTTTTTTGTGTTTGTCGCCGTCGGGACAAAGGGTGCATTGAAAGAGAAACCCGGAGAATATCAATCCGAGTCTCCGAGATCAATCGCTTTGTCTCAATCTTGCCAGCGCATATGAAACTTGGCTCTCTCCTCCGTGTCCTTCCTTGCCATCTTCTGCAATTTGCCTGCCTCCACTGGATTTGACAGCCGTGCTGTACGCTCTTGTGCTATGACCGGATCACGGTGTCCTCTTTGCGGTTATCGGGTGATCTGTGTGCCTTTATCTAAGCGGCTCTGGCGTCTATTGTTTCGTTCGATAAAAATGATGAGATAATGTTGCCAAGTCCTAAAGGTTCAGCTACCGCCTCGGAGAGGCCTAATCCAAGTCATAGATTCCCGCTACCTTTAGGTACGGGTTCTTATGTATGTCGCAATCAAAGTGCTTTTTGGCGGTGCATCGCATTTTGGTCATTTCTTTTCGCGTAAGCACAAATCTTCTCCGCCAAATGCTCCCCGACTTCAAGGCATGGTAAGCTCATGCCGTTGAAGCTGCGAACATCTCATAATCCAGCTTACAACTCCGCTCCCATCGATTTCTCTGATGTTCGCCGCATAAAATTCAACACACATTCTCTCTCAAGATCCCTTGTTCAACTCTGCTCCACCCATTTTGCATCTTGTGCTTGAAACAATTTACAGAAGAGATCAGTTACAACTCAGGTACGCCGCCAAGCGGCACTTTCGGTGCAACAGAATCCAGATGATATCATTTACAGCTCTTTGCGGAACTTAGGCGCGGCCCTTTTTTTTCTCGTTTTGGACACATTTTGATGGTGGCCTCCCGTAGTCAGACTCCATACATATTTTATGATAGTCGATATTAACTGTATTTTCAGTGACCCCGTCTGACGGGGTCAGACACGAGCGACAGGACACACGTCAATGCGTGTTGGGTCAATCACTGACCCGACTGACCCTTTCTCCCGAGCGAGAAAAGTCTTAGGAGTTGCGTGTTCATGATAGTCTCTCGTAGACAGACGCTTCAACAGATTGACCTCGTACCTCGGTTTGTTGAATGATGACGTGGTGCGACAGTAACGTCGTTTATCGTGGGAATGGCTTTTCTGACTGTGATCGCCCCTTGGTCCGACGGCGTGTCTGACGGGTCAGTGAACTGACTGGTCACAATTCTCTGAAATTTTCTGACCCTTTTTGTCTGACCTTGACAACACTGGTCGATAAAATCCAGTACTGTGTATGCCACTGTATGGTAGCAACCGTAGCGCGTAACGCGGCCTCAAAATGTTTCGTCACCGCCGATCCGCATCGAGTTCCGCTCACAGTGCAACATACAAGATAAGGGGTCAGTGGGGAAAGAAAAAGGGTTCTTTTTTACATAATACTACTACCATATGCAATATGTACCTTGGCCCACTGCTTGCCTCTGCCTCACCGCTGCTCCCTGTTTCCAACACTTGTCCACGCTGCTCGCCGCATTGGATCCGCGGGGGTTCCCTTCTGCGGGACTATACCAACTTCCATCTCAGTCAACATCCTCGCCGGTCCCAGAGGAAAGGGTGGGAGGATGGTTGGGGCTGTAACGAGGCGTTTACTGCGGTTGGCCGCGGGCAGACCATGCATGAAACTGAGGCACCCATCTCAAAATTTGGCTCCTCCAAGAGTAAAAGGGCTACTTACAAATCCCATATGCGCACCCGACACGCCGTTTTCCAAATATTTGTAATTTCAGCTGGATGAGTGTACGGATTATGCCCCAGCCACCATCGATTGCCCCGGGGTGTGACCTTACCCGTTCTTGTCAATTGCACGTCATCCCGTTTGACTGCCTCTGCGAGCCGCTTGCGATAACGAAGTGTTCGAGGGGTAACAGACCTCCAGCGTGGTTTGGTTTTCCGGGGTTTGTTGTTAGTGGATCGTTGCTTAACAGAAGCAAAGCAGTTTTCTGGCCGATGCGACATTCCAGATACTCATCCGTCTTTGTGATCAGTTTATCCTGCTCATCCTCGCCCACCTCGAGTACTACCCCAACGTGCCGTTCCTTCCGCGGAAACATGGATCTGGCTTCATTGAACACTTCTTTGGGATCACTCGCGACTTCATCTCCGAATTTTCCTTCGGTCAACTCGTACAGATGAACAAGCATATCACCTTCCGACAGCGGATTTTATCTTCCGGAAAATTCAATACCAAGAAGGAGAAGGACTCGAACAATGGGTACATCATACACGACTGCGACTCACCGCTCACAGCCGACGAGATTTTTGCGCTCAAATAACTTCCTTCCCGTCCCGATCTGGACCGTGCATGCACCATAGCTTGGAACGAGGCCGCAGCACTCGCAATCCAATACTGCGGGATGGAGGTACCCAAGCTTCCGCTGAATGGTGCCGATCTACATCCGCATTTCCGTCCTTCAAACAATTCTCCATGCCCAGATTCAGACGCTGTGTCTGAACCCGAGTCGGAATTGGAATCCGACTCGGAATCCTACCCGCTCACATCGACCCGGGTCGATTTTGAGCTGGAAACTGTCCGGTTCCCTCCAGTTAAGGACGATGTTGAGGCTCAAAGCGATGCAACCTCACTGGGAAGAAATCTAACGGTATCGCAGGCTCTCGCGCACGCTGCCCATCACATCGTCACGGAGAGCTCCCTAGCAGGTCTAGTTGACAAAGACGAGGCCGAACTGGAAGCTATCGACAAAGAGCTGGATGCTAACCCTGAAACTCATGTCTCGGGGCGGCTGCAAATCGCCAACCTGCTCAACCCCGCACCCCCAAAGCTCATCGGCACCTCCACAATACCCACCTTCCTCAATTCTGACGGCAAAATCGTACGACAAGACCTGGTCTTGCAGCGCCGTCGTCATTGCGCTACTTGAAGTCGGGTCCATTCGGAACAAACTGGAAAACCACACACTTGGGGTGAAGGCCGTGGCGTCGCCCGGCATGTCCTCGAACTTATTTTTGAAAAACTATATTTGTTTGTGAAAGTATGGGTTTTGGGAAGTCTGGGAATCAGTCCGGGATCAAAGACGGCGGCAAGTCCGGCGGCAGGGCGCAGACGCGCTCTATTCGGCCTCCCCGCCGCCACCTTTCCCGCTGCCCACCACTGCCCACTTACACTTGCAGTGCCTGCAGTCAACAATGCCCTATACTCCAGGCCCCCTACGTATGATTAATCCCTAGAGTTTAGGGCCCCCCGAAATCCGCCGGATTTTCGGCAAAGTCCTGGGCTCCTCAGCAATAATATTATTTCTACAATATTCTCTGACCTGTGTGTTAGAGGGGAGCCAACCAGATTTTCAGAGGTATAATATTATGCCCACCACATCACTTGGTTCAGCCAATGTAGGACCAGATGGGTAATAATATTATGCAACTTGCATACATGGGTTTGGCCTATGCAGGTTTTGATAGACCATAATATTTAGCTGCCTACAGGCCAGGGTTTGGCCAATCCAATTACTGACCAACTGTAATATTTCATCACCTGCATACTGGGGTTCGGTTTTTGCAGGTCCCAGAGGACTTCAATATTTTGTGCCCTACAAGCTCAGCTTAAGCTGATGCACCTCCGTAAGATTATAATATTTTGCATCCTGCATGCGAAGGTTCAGCTGATGCACTAGATGGGTTGTAATATTGTGTAACTAACATACCTGTGTTCGGCCTATGCCAGTTGTGATATACTGTAATATTTTGCCACTTATGGGGCAGGGTTGGGTCGATGCAGTTACTGTAATATTTCATCACCTGCATACCGAGGTTCAGCCGATGGAGGTCCCAGTGGACTAGAATATTTTCGGTCCTATAACCTGAGCTTAAGCTTTGCAAGACTTTAATATTTCACCGTGTAAAACCCAGGCTTTGGCTGATTCAGTTCCAGATGGACTATTGTATTTCATCAACTATATACATATTATACCTTACATCAGTTTATTTAAAGCTGGTTTCAGCTGATGCAGGTCCGATAAGAAAATATATTTTGGTCATATTTGTTCCCCATCAAAACTGCTACGCTTGCATCCATATTTGGGAATTTTCTTTGTTTCCCCATATAGACCACTACACTTTTGTCCAAATATGGGAATTTTTCCTGGAACTCACTTCTCCAGGCTAGTCCCAGACCTTATTCAGAACCTATTTGAATCACACAAGTATAATTTATTGCAAAACAGTGTACTGACATGTGTAATGTCAATATAAAGAGGGAGCAGCTTGTCCATCAGGTCCTGACATTGTAGTTTCTGCTCTGTCATCTCAGAGGGTATGAAGATGCACAAGTGGTACACACCTCACTTATCCCATGTTTTATCAATGGACTGGCCATCCAAGGATATAGCTATCTACTCAAACAGCTAAAACACATTGGCTGTTCATTGACAGCTGAATAAAAATTCCCAATGGTTGAATACAGAATATGGCTGTTTTGAGTCAGTATTTTACCTATGGGCATATAATAAAACATTACCAAAAAGGACTGGAGCATGCACAAAGTTGCTACAGCAGGAGACTAAAGTATACATGTTGAGAAATTTTGTGAATGTCCAGAAATATGTCACACAACATAATCTCTTGGATCTTCTTGATTTTGCTGTATGTTATACCGACACTTTATTAGTATTTTTCAGCACTGAAGGAAATTCCATCTCCATAAGTATACCTCCAGTAGGCCCTTGCCGAAGTGAAAATGAATATAATGTATGATTTTGTTGCTAGTGTAGCAAATATGCCAGAGCTTCCTGACTTGGGCATTGTCAAGATATACATTAAGTAGTCAACATACATCAAAGAGAACATGCCAGTGTCTCAAATCTGGGTTCTTTAGCATGAAAGCTGCTCCAAGGTTCTGGAATGAAAATCAGCATGAAATCATGAGAGATAAGTACAAAAGAAGATATTTGAGCTCCCAATGGCTCAAATTTACATACCCGGAGGTTCCGAGGTCCTGAAACTCAAAGGAAAGACTAGTCCCAATTAGGAAACTGCTCGCGCAGAGCAGTTAAAATAGCTGCTACTAGCTAGGCAGGCAGCAAAGTATTATCGTCCTGCATCAGCAGAAGCTGGGTATGCAGGACTCAAAATATTATAACCTACCACCAATTTGTGGATAAGCCAAACCTAAGATTGCAGGTGGCAAAATATTCTATGCTCACATCGGCCAAACCTAGCTATGCAGCATTCAAAATATTATGGTGTCTCAGACACATGAGCTGAACCCAAACTCGTAAGTTGCAGAATAATATAATCAATCAATTCCTGCATAGGCCAAACCCCAGGATGCAGGTGGCAAAATATCACAGTCTGTCAGTATCTGCATGGGCCAAACCCTGCCATGTGGATTCAAAATATTATTATCTCTCAGACAGTGCATTGGCCAAACCTAAGCATGCAGGACTTAAATATTACAGTATGTAACAAATTGCAACCGCCAAGCCCTGGGATGTGGGGCGCAGAATATTATAGTCTCTCAAAAGGTACATTGGCTGAACCTAGGCTTCCTCAGTACAGAATAATACAGGCTCTCAAATGGCACATTGGCTGAATCTTCACATGCAGGGTGCAAAATATTATAATCTTACAGAGGTGCATCAGCTGAAGCTCGGCTTGTAGGGCTCGAAATATTGAAGTCTGCTGGGAACTGCATCAGCTAAACCCCAGTATGCAGGTAATTAAATATTAAAGTGGGTCAGTAACTGGATTGGCCAAACCCTGGCCTGTAGGCGGCTAAATATTATGGTCTATCAAAACCTGCATAGGCCGAACCCATGTATGCAAGTTGCATAATATTATTACCCATCTGGTCCTACATTTGCTGAACCCAGTGATGTGGTGGGAATAATATTATACCTCTGAAAATCTGGTTGGCTCCCCTCTAACACACAGGTCAGAGAATATTGTAGAAATAATATTATTGCTGAGGAGCACAGGACTTTGCCGAAAATCTGGCGGATTTTGGGGGACCCTAAACTCTAGGGATTAATCATACGTAGGGGGCCTGGAGTGTAGGGCATTATTGACTGCATATTGTGACACTTGCCTGTATGGCCAGAGAGCTGCATATATATGTCCTGTAAGACTGTAAGACTAACATACATACAGTCGTAAACTAGGAAGCGAAACGTGACGTAGAAGCGAAACACTACGCTTTTTGATGACTTAAATGTCGCCGATGACCCCAATGTTTTGGGAGAGAAGTCTTCTCATTCAGAAGTGTTTGTTCACAAAAGGAATTGCCTAAAAGCCTCCTACAGATCTCGTATTATTCAACTATTCTCGGACCATCTATTTGCAGTATTTTCCCGCGATTGTACCGTCCGATGTTTTGTCTGCACATATGGACTACGAGGGGTGTTTTTCAGGTCGTAGAACATGGATATGGACATCTTGGATCCTCAAGTCTTGTGGCAGAGGTGTGCCGGATTGTTTTGAAGTGTTTCGCTTCTACGTTATTTCGCACTTTTCGAGTTCTGCGAAAGATCCTCCTCGGTCTCCATAACCACGAAGCCAAACCGCATGGTTCCTTGACTTTTTGGAAGGCCAGGATGACCCTCCGTCCGCTTGCAACAAAAAATGATCTCATAGGAGCACTGCGGCACCAGCAATTAGGGGCGCAATCTGAGCGTTTCGCTTCCTAGTTTACGACTGTATACTCAGAAGAATATCTCACTGTGACGTTTCTCTATGAATCTGCGCGATGCCAATGTACCTTGTGCGCTGCGCTGAACAATAGTTCGGGGTGCATCCCGACGGTCGCCATGGTTTGCCTCGAGGCTGCACACTGAGACCTCGCTTGGATAAGGGGCAGCTGACTGTTTGAGACCATGGCGATCAATCGATCAATCGATCAATATGCCGACTGTGCCGCCGGACCATTACATCAGCCCCGGACGTTCTCCCGTCACGCACCCCGGACATGATCGCCGGACTTCCCATTTCCCATTTGTTCTCATCTGTTTAGTCGGCATATTAATTATTATCACTTTTTCACTAAAATGATATTGTGCTCAAAATTGAGAAATCTCATTAGGATGAACACCACGTGACCGTACGCGTCGCGTCTCCACAACCAAACAAAGTCAACTTGGATTCCAATCAATCCAATAGTCGGCCATCCGCGCTCCCTTCAAAACACTGCTTTGAATGGAGAGCCCTCACAATTATTCTAGAGTCGGGAGCATCACCGATGAAGTGTTCAGATCAGGAAGACATTCAGTCGTCGCCGATATTGATAGAGTATATAACCCCTACCACTTCTCGCGTGATATCCTCCCTCACACAAAAAACAAACATTCCGGCACCTTGAAATGAATGACCCCTTCCGGCTAAATCACGGCTCGCATACCGTTGAAGCTCGTCGCGGGATCTATGTTTTTCATGTTGTAAGACAACGAAAAATGTAGCAAAGGAGGAGGCCGGTCAATGGTTGTACACTTTGCTAATTTGCCGTTGCATCCAGGGCAATACTCACACAATTTGACAAATAGAATGTTTGTGCAGAAGCCATTCGAGCGATTGGATGGCTTTTTGGCATTGTGCAACTTGATGGCTAGTGGCTTGGGTGGGTTAAGAATTCCCCTGTGTCTTTGACACGGAAATGATCACTTTTGCATTGAATGCCTCAGATAGTAGTTTTTAGCATTGTTGTACAAACCCAACTCAATAAAATGCGCCGGAACCAAGAATTTTGGGCCGATTTGGATTGCCACAGTAGAGTGCAATGCCCATAGCGGATTGAGGGTTCTGTATAGTAAGAATAGACTGGAAGCCGGACGACTGGATTTATGAACAGGAGGTTTTAGTGGGTATACGACCCAGATTTGAGACAACTGGAATAGGATAATTGCAATGGTCGGAGCCCCACACTGGTTGAAAACGTGCGTAATGGCATTTCCTCCTTGGACAATATTCACGGCATGTCTGGCGAAACACCAGCAACACAGACGGATGAGCTTAGAATGCTTCTGCAGACTTTGTTTCATTTTTAAACGTCCCAAAAAAAGAAAAAAAAAAAAAAAAGAATAGACTTGAAAAATCTCAATACAACCTTCCGTTCAAAAGCCATACAGAGCAAAAGCCACCCAGTTGCGCAATGCCAAAAAGCCATCAGATGGCTCGAATGGCTTCTGCACAAACACGCTACTCTGTTAGCATTGAACCAATGGGAAATACTATATATTATGATACCCATTAGACTTCCGCATCACATACCTCAAATGCAATCGCAATACTTGAATTCACTCGCTCCAAATGTCGGAAAGGCACGTCGGAATGCCCACCGAGCCGATACACCTCGCCGCGTCGGGATCACGTGATCTCGAAATACTGTATCTCATACAAATCAGGATGATTCTAATGAGAAACCCGGCTTTCAATGGAAACCCCACTAGCCGAGAGACCCCACCAAAAGGTCTAATTGAAAACCCCTCCGGCGGCGCATCAAGGCTACCGGATCAATTGATCCAGATCAAATAGTCAGGTGACCTCAGACGTTGAGCAAAATTTGAACCATCCCTGCCGTCGATTTCTCCCACAACTCCAGAGACAGAAGAAGAGGATTACGAATCTTTTTGACTCTGGAGACAATTCATTCAACGCTCCAAGAGAGCTGTTGCACCAAGAAAACTGTATGCACTTTCCGTAAGTTCCAACCAAGTACGTATGTCGCGTCTTTTCGAGTCATGCATTGAATTATTAGCTCAATGCTGGCATCGGGTCTCAACTAAATCAGAGCCCGGTTTCAACCCAAGGTTCACATCGGACTGTCGGATCCCGGAGAGGCTATGATATATCTCCATTCGTACTTACAAGTTACTGTTAACCTCCACTAGCGTGTGGGCTATAGATCAATGTGTCTGACCTTTAAACCTTTAAAGTCAGAAAAAATATATGCCTCCAATGTCCACTCATGAAGCCTAGTTTTTTCACGTTCTTTTTGCGGCTGCCAAAAACTTTCAAATATCTAAGTGGGCGCTGTGCTTTCCTGGTCGGGCGCAGCACATTACCGTTTTCGCGTAGAAGTGACTCTATAGCAACGCTATCCTCAGGCAATTATTTTACGGATCTTACACAGCCTACAGAATAATATTGCTGACAATAGTCTGCCTACAGCATGCTATAAAAGCCAGCCTGTTTACTAGTCAATTATCCAGCAATGGCTACAGGTCTCTCTCCCTTCCTGAAATACTCAACCCCTCACCACTCTATGCTTTATTCCTCCACATTTTTTGCTGGCCTTACATTCAGACAGGCCGATAAACTCGTCCTTCCCACCATTTACCCGCCGAAAACCATCTCACAATGGACTTTCACGAATGAACTTCCCGCCGACTCTGATTGCGAGATTCAGCCGGGAGAGGGCATTCCAGATATGTTTGACCTTATTCCTATCTTGCGAGACATGGAGGCGGCATTCTTGGAAGGTTCACGTTCGGTTTCCGTCTCGATCATCCTCTCAGGCGGAACAATCTATCGGATGTATGGCTTTTCCAAGGTAAAATTTGTTTTCTGTTCGTTGCGCTTTTGTTTACCAACGGCACACTTAGATCCGACTCTTCAGCCACCTAAACAATAACAAAAGCGCGGTTCACTCTGCTCGTGCTCTTGTGGCGCACCTTTCCTCGATCTCACTTCTTAATTCATCGACATTGGATTATTTTCTCGACCTGCGGATCCGGCAGTCCATTTTTGGGTTTTGTGTCACTGACTTTCCCCTCTGGAAGTTGGGGTGCCTCCTCAATGAGGATTGGTTGCACGAGGACGTTGTCAATGCGCTCGCAGAGCTGCTGTACTTCACAGAGGCGGCCAAATCGACATCTGGAACACCATCAACTCTTATCCTTCCCACAAACTTCCTAAATGACGCCAAATATCTTTTCAACCAGTCACCCTCGCTCTTCTCTCCCAATCTGTCCGCCTTGCGCCACAGATTGGAAGAGACAGTAGTGGACAAGATATATTCCTTCAACTGTCATTCGAGCCACTATTCCGTGTACAGCGCCTGCGACGATTCTGCCACACTCAAATATGCAGATTCCATGCACCCTTTGCCTGACTGGAGTTTGTTGTCGATTTTCCAATGGGTTTTGAGTGGGACCGGATTCCCGGTGCCCTCGTCCGTCGGCTCTTCCGATCTGCCTCTTCAAGGCTCTGGCTCTGGCAGCTGCGCGATTGCTGCTTTGAACTTTGTTGAAAGTAATATCAGGACCGATGTTGGGGCATGGAGCCCATCGACGAGCCCTTTTTTCCGCAACCGCGCTCTTCGTGACTTGATTCTCTACCATGTGACCGCATCAGTGCGGTGCGCAAAACAGGTACAATATACCACTTTGTCCACTCGCACCCAACTAACATTACTTAACTCAGACTTACGACGACTGTGTCACACCCTGCCTTCCGCGTCTTCCTGTGGACTCGAACACTGACCACGGACCCGTTGGATACAACGACTTCAACCTCGATGCTCCAAACGTACAATTTGACTCCATCCTTGCCTCATTTAATCCTCTGACACACTT
Source organism: Mycena galericulata (assembly GCA_029289565.1). Lineage (NCBI taxonomy): Eukaryota > Fungi > Basidiomycota > Agaricomycetes > Agaricales > Mycenaceae > Mycena > Mycena galericulata. The sequence goes on along the minus strand of JARKIA010000122.1, from coordinate 309,798 downwards.
CAATCAGGCCTTGCATCCAATTCATCACTTTTTGGATATTTCAACACTGCAGTTGAAGACGGGTGAAGCGGAGGCCATGCGGGAGCCACAGGTTCATATTTTGCTAATTCAATCTCGCGTTGCCTGACCAGATTCTCAGCCGATTGACCCAAATTTCATATCCCTAGGAACTCCTTTCCATATGGACACAGAGGTGTCTCCGATGCCCCTATTGCCAGCTTTCACAGAGCTCCCCAGAACACACCATTCACGAATTTTCATTGACCTGTCCACCCCCACCCCACCCCCGCAACGTACATCAATTAAAACAGAGAGTCCAGCCGACAAAGAGCTGCTCTCTGGTGTCGATGATGTAATTGATCTTTGCAGTCCCAGTCCAACCCCGCGACGTACAGAAATTAAAACGGAGGCTCCAGCTGACAGGGAAGTGCTCTCCAGTGTGATCAATCTGTGCAGTCCTAGTCCCGGCCCACAACATACATTCATTAAAAGGGAGAGTCCAGATAATATAATCGACCTAACCACTTCCCCCGTGGCTCGTAAACCTATTCGTCCACTACCCCGCCGAGTACTCACTTTTTTGCACCCAAAGCTGGACCCAGATGCCATGCTTGTTGATCCCCCGCTGTCCCCTCCGTCGCCTTTTGGTTCTGACAAGGAAAATTTGCCGGACTCACCTGAGTTAAAGCCCGCCACTCGTACACTGGTTCCCCTTGATCATCTCCGCCTTGGCACATTTTTCTCCGATGATAAACAGGGGGAAAGGGCGATATATTCACGTGAAGGTCGCCTAGGTCAGTCTCCCATAATGCACGCTGCTGCTGCTAACACTTGTGTAGGCAATATTTGGCGTCGTGGTCAGACAAAGCGCGCCAGCGATGGCTCTATCCGCCGGATCACATTTCGATGCAACCACTACGGTCAGCCGAATGCGACACATCGAGACGATATTGATCCCTCTGACCACCGGGCCGGCCGTACAATCCGGACAAATTGCTCTGCACATGTTAATTTGGCGCGTGTTCCAGGCGGTGGATGGCATATCACTGTCATCGATTGGCAACACAACCATCCCCCCCAGGTGCCTGTTGGAGGCTACATTCCCCGGCCCCCAACGGAGGGTCAACGGGAACTGGTTGCAGAGTATGCTTCAAGTGGGAATTTCACCCGTTCCCATTTATCATCTATTCTCCGAGCTCGATATCCTGACAGCGTTCTGGAGCCCCGCCAGGTCTCCAACCTTATAAACAGTGCTCGGAAAAAAGCAAATGAGGAAGTGCAGGCACTTGGGGGTGATATTCCATCAGTGCTTGCGAAACTTCGCGAGTTGAAGGATGTTGATGCCCGGTGGGACTGGGATGTCAAGCTAGATGAGAAGGGGGTGGTTGTTGCATTATGGTGGCAGTCTCCGACTCAGGTGGAATTGTCGCAACGATTTTACGACATCCTCATCAACGACGACACCTATTGTCGCAACCAGTACGGCTATCCACTCAATATTGGTATCTTTCAGCGTTCAATCCTCAGACTTAAGCTGATAATACACCCCCTGCCAGGAATTGTTATCGATAATTTCGGACGCACTCGCAACTGTTGGTATGCCATTCATCGAACTGAAGACACGGAAACACACAACTGGGTCTTCAAAAATCATCTCCGAGGTTCTCGTCGGCCCCCCGAAGTCCCGGGTTCTGATCGACACCCTTCGCTCATTGCCAGCGCGGTTGACACTCTTCCTCTCACCTTTCATCTTTACTGCCTCCACCATCTTGGCGGCAATGTTGCGACGAATCTCCGCCCGGTTCTCCGCTCCGACTGGGACCAGTTCAACCGCGATTTCTGGGTAGTATATCGTGCTGTCTCTCCCGAGGAGTTTGAAAGGGAGTGGAACGTCTTGACTACCCGTTATCCATCTGCCGCGAAATATCTTGACGAAGAGCTCTACTCCTGCCGATCTCACTGGGCATGGGCTTGGGTAAGCACTATCTTCACAGGTGGGGTGAGAACCACCGGTCGTGTAGAAGGGGAAAATCGAGTCAACAAAGCTATCGGGGGTCCGAAGAAAACTTTTCTTCAGCTGTTCAATGGGCTCAACGACCGCACCCAAGAGCAGACAAGTAAGGATCTCATCCAAGTGCGACAGGTGAGTGGTGTAATGTTCCCATATGCTGAACCAAAATAACTCCGCCTTAGTCTTCGCGCCGTCGACACGAATCCAACTTGGACTCTCTGTTTGCTGCACCATTAAAAATACTACGTGATCATGCCGGCCCATTCGCGCTTCAGACTTGCTACAAGCAAATGGAAGACAGCATGTTTTATTCAACTGAAGTTATCCAACGCCCCAACGAAGTTAGCTCCTGGGTACGTTGAGATCTCTTCCATACTCCCTTTATTGACGACACAATATCAGAATGAATATGTTTTAAAAGCGACCCAGGGTGACCGTTTCGAGTGGCTGCCAGGAGAAGAAAATGTGTGGCTCATCATTTATCCTTCTCTGCGTTCTAATCAAAAGGTTTTCAGCAAATGTTCAATGCATTCAACAATGACAAGGCACATGTCTCGATGCAATGGTTGATTTCACTGGTAACGCGGCGAGGACTGACCGTGCGCCATTTACTATTGGTCAAGCATGAATCGACAGGTGTCGTGCACTACGTCGCAGTTTTATCCGATGGCCGCTACATTTGTGACTGTTGCATGCCTGCTAACCTTGGCATTCCCTGTCGCCACTTCTTCCGCCTCTGGATTGAGGTGCAAAATTTGCCCTTCCACATTTCATTGATACGGCCAAGGTACATGTACTTATTTCAACTAGATTCAAAAAACTAACGAGAATTTGTAGGTGGTACCAGGACCCCGGACTCGCTGCGGAGAAAATCCCTGCTGTGTGCAGAACCCGTGAACTGGCTCCTCAAGAGTTTAGGCTGCCGACCAGGACAATAAGATCCGCCTTTGCATCAAATCCTCTGGACACGACATCACATGATACTACTCCCCCCCCCTTCCACGCAGACAGTTCCGGCCCGTGATGTGTTCCACAACGTCCAGGCTGCAATCCGGCCCCTTATGGCCGGAATACAGACTCGTGAACAGGTCTCTGAGCTCATACATAATCTTGAAGATCTGCAGTACGTGTTGAATTTATTCTTTGAATTTATTGTGCTCACATCGATCAGTCAGAGGCAAGTTGATGAAACTCGACGTGAGCGGATCATGGATCCACCTGTCATCAATCCCAAGGGTCGTCCACGTACCACACGCCTCACGAATGCCAGGGAAGGCCGGCAACGTGGAGGGGGTGCAACAAATAAGACCCGCACTCAACCTCGGGCAGAGTCAGAAGACTCCGACTCTCAGGCTGCTTCCGGTCCTCCGCCGAAGAAATCACGAGTTGGTAGGACATACAAGTGCGCATTATGCCGGCAGGAGGGCCACAATCGTTCTAGATGTCCATTACAGCAGTAGATGATTTTGTATGGATGACTGGGTTCAAAATTTGCTCAACTTTGTAATTCACCCAGACATACATTTCAACAACCCTTGTGGCAAGAGTCTTGGACGTTCAAATTGAACATTATCCTCTTTAGGCATCCACTGATTGCATCAGTGATGGGCGGTCCGCCGGCTAAATTTTCGGACCACCACCGGTGGGAGAAACCCCAAGAATACGGGTTTCCAAATAACACACCATTTTTTTGAGGGGTTTCCATTGGAAACCGGGTTTCTCAGTAGAATAATCCCACCCGAACATCCACCGACGCAAAATGGTTCCCTTATCCAAATAAAATGGTACGCACTCATTGTTCCATGCATAAAATAAAAACTCACATTAACAGATGTTTCTACTGGACTCTATTGACAATTTACCTCGACTGCGCATTTCAAGCTCCCAGATGCGTGTCTTCATTTGGACGTTGAAAGAAGCGGGCTGCAAAGATGTTCCGTCGTTTTACCGTCTACGCCAAGTTCAGAAATCCATCAGGTCTGAATGCGGAGTTCGCACCATTCGGTGCAAGTCTGTTCAGGGTAATGTGTTCTTCATGAACGATCCAATAGCAATTATTGCCCAGGTTTGTTGCATATCCTGCTCCTGCACACTCTCAACCAAATTATACAGGATTGGTCTGATCCGACCACTCGGAAACTCATTCACGTATATCCAGAGATTCCGAAGGACGGAATTATTCGGGAGATCTGGCACGCTCAAAAATGGTGCAAGAATATGGATCTCGACATGCTGAGTCCCATGTATGATTCTGGCGCATTACTATGTGAATGAAGTTTCGAGTCTCAAGAACGGATTTTTTGTTCAACTCCGCCAAAACGTGCTGGAGGATGACCGATATTTTTTGTGAAGTATGATCGGATCAATATCCTACAGTATCCAGCTGGCGGTTCTTTCGCGCATCAAGCCTCTTTCGCGCGTCTAATATTTCCGGATCCGGATTGGTAGTATGAAACGAAGTCGCGTCGCACGCCATCCCCTGACATCAAACTTGTACCCGCTTCAATCCCTGACCGTATATGTTCGAAGTGGCTAACTAAACGGCCCAAGACCCTTCAAGTGAGTATCATATTCTCGGTGTAAATCGATAAATTTGAGTTCGTCAAATTTTGGGTGGTGGGTTTCGAACTCGAGCGGCCAACGATCATTTCTCGACCAATTCTCAACGGATTTGAGTGTTTCCGGGTGTTTCTGAAAGCGAACAAGGCGGCAACCATCCCCATGTCATTTAAATGTGTTGCAGCAATCATGCGTACCAGATGATACGTATTTACTGATTGAGATCAAGAATGCACCGTGGTGCGCCGCGTGGAAGAAATTTTCAAGATGTCTCGTTCCCAGCTCCTATGCCTCAATATTACCCTTCATTTGAGCCCAGGATGTACCTAATTGGATCGGAATTGACCGAGTAACGAGCAGTTCAAGGTGGGGTTGAAAAGACAGGGCCCGAATTTGGGAGCATCCAAGATTATTCATTCAGACCATGAATATGATACTCACTTGAAGCCCTTCTCAACAGCTCTCCGACCCAACTTGAATCAGCCCAATCGGTCCAGATTTGAGGGAGCAATGAGCGCCACAATATGTGTAGTTCAAAGTTGTTCTTTTATTCTATTTTTAGAGAGTGTCATCCTTTTTGCAAACAGCTGTAACAAGGAGGAACATCCTAGAATTTCGGATCTCCCATGAATATTTCTACGGCTTGTGCCATCGCATTACACCAGAGGATCATACAGAAATGTTAACCAGATGTCCATCGCACTGAAGAACAAAGTAATCGTCCATATCAAAGGCCGTGTATTGTCGTCTCATTAATTTTCCAGATCCGCCGTCAAATTGATGCTTGTTATGACGTTCTCGAGACCAAGGTTTCGTTGCAATGTGATTTTGGTCCCCGCTGGATAGCAACACTTTTTCTGAACCGGTTTGCCACCAGGAACGTTAAGATTGGCAAGGTATTGACTGAGTTATGAGCCAGACAGTGCCCCCCCACTCAAATTGAGTCAAGGGCGGGCTCGGGATGGCAGTGAGGCGCATCACAGCTGTATACACCCAAATACATTGTATGTAACAAACAATTAAGCCTGATAAAACCTTCTACCAAGCTGAAAATTCTCGAATGTTGAACGGCATTCCAGGACGCGCGTTTCAAGAATCTACAGCCTTTTGCGGAACTTAGGGCGGGGCCGGTTTTTTTTTTTTTTAGTAAGTTTTCGGCAGAATGGCTATCCTGACCTCAATTCTCAACGGATTCCCTTGGTGGTAGGCTCATTCTACTCGTGTTGTAAATGCGGAGGGCATGACATCTTACGATTTTTTCTGAGAACCCCGAAATCATTTATTAGGTCAGATTGGGCTGTTTTGAGCTGTCTGAGAGCAGAATATGCCACAAAGTAGCTGTAGTGCTCGGATTGACCTAGAATTTTGATACAATGCACTTATGGGTATTCCGGAGGGCAGCAAACACCGGGATAGTGAATGTGACTTGTATTAGTCATACGTGAAGAATGCGATGAAACCCGTTGATAAACTCCTCGCCATGTGGTCCCACCATAACTCGAGGAGGGGACCCGACGGTCTGAATGAGAAATGCACAAGTGTTCTTCATGCACTGGCTCTGGCCGAAGTTTTCCGGATCATAGCTAGAACGCCGCAATTCAGCAAATGGCATCTTCTTCTGTCCCCAAAGATCACGCTGTATGAAAAGGGGGAGCGCCTCTCTGGCCCGGCAGCTCCGGAAGTCGACGTTTTCCCCGTCGCAATCGTAGATCAGGAGTTTTTTCCCCGTGGCCGGTGCTTCTGGGCTGATAATAATGGCCGCCCATACGTGCCATTCCCCCAGTACTTTCTTACCAACCCAGCTCTCGATCGCCGTCACAAAAAGTCCCACCCACATCCGCCCAGGTGCCTTGTTTCGAAGACACTCCGCGAAATACGAATATTCGGCAAGATAGGGAAAATCATTGACCCAATTGAAACGTTTTGTTCCTGTTGCAAATCCGATAGGGTGGGGCCAAATCCTTATATATCCCTTGGATTTCTCGTCCCCATTTATATCGTCGGAGAGACACTGTAGACTTCCAAGAAATCCGCGTATTTCATCATTGGTTGAAAACGGTGCCGTCAAGGGTCGGATAACCGGCATCTACAATGGGTCAGTGGTATACATTAAAAATCACATTGAGACCGCATCGGCTCCATGCCCTGCAGATGTTCACTTCGCTTTCTGGGCTGTTGCGTGCGGGCCATGGTAGTGGTAACGAGGGAGCGACGGTAAGGCTGTATGCCAGGGGTCCGCGACGCGGACTTGGTCATTTATACCGCGGTACCATAGCTATCCACGGGGATTACGATGTGACGTTGGAATATCATAATATTTGTTGACTGTAGTGAGGATTCGTGGACAAGGTCAAAACCCGGCAACTAGAATACACCCCGCGGCCTATGTAATTGGCTCTGATAACGGAATAGGACTTGGCGAGCTGTACAGTATTGTGTGTGGAACAATTGAATTCGGTAGGTCAGGCGTCCACATGATATGGCCGATGACCGACAGTGAAACAGGCTAGCGGTCAATTGAATGATTATGATCGAATTAGAGTTGCTTGCATTTTACCAAACCCCTGGTTCGGTCCGGCTTTCTGGTCCATCGCCGACGATTATCGCCTCGCTACCCTCGGCAGGACGTGGTCTCATTCTCCGCTCGCTGCCTCACTATAAGCCCCATCATCACCGTACCGTCCGGAGGACCGACACAACGATGTGTCTGTGGTGGACCTTGTTTGTTGGAAAGCCAGCGCAATTTCGGTTAGAACTGTCTCTTTAGATTTCCTTCTAGTGTCCCAGGTCCTTTGCGGGAAGGCTTTGTGCTCTGCATTCCAGAGCAAACAAATGCAATTTAATGGTGGCTTGGTGTGCCTAGTTTCGGGCTGTGCACCCAAAAATGCAATTTAATGACGGCTTGGTGTGCCGAGTTTCACTAGAAGGAAATCTAAAGAGACAGTTCTAACCGAAATTGCGCTGGCTTTCCAACAAACAAGGTCCCGTGAAAATCTGCTTTGAAATGGCTCCAAACAGGGCAATTTACTGATTTGATGTGAAACTCGGCACACCAAGCCGTCATTAAATTGCATTTTTGGGTGCACAGCCTGAAACTAGGCACACCAAGCCACCATTAAATTGCATAAAGCTGGTAAGGCCGACGAGCGGCACGGCCCGCTACCCGGTGACTGTATTCGAAGACACCAATCATTCAATTTGATTGTAAAGCACTTGATTTGTAGGGACAACAGTGTACTGAATGGATGTAATAAAGGGTATTTTCGTTGCTGGCTGGGGCTTGGACACGATGCAGAGAAATTGTCGAATGCTTCGGCGTCTTCCGTTCAACATTTGGTGCAAAGAGTTGGGCGGAACATTACTTCCATGGACAATGGCCGTTTAAACATGGGCCTGGAAATCTGCACTGACCATTCGCTGTGAACATCAGCACAGCCCGTCAACAACAAACCATTTGGAAGAGAAATGTGAGGGTGTGCCAAATGGGAAGATTGTGCAGTGCCTTGATAATATATGTTGTGTGATAAGGGTCTGCAGCAAATCAATCGTAACTCTTTCGGGTACATCGATGCTATGCAAGGCGGCAATGGACAACAGCACGGACTTTTTATGGCTCTCAAAGGAGCTGAAAAAGTTGGCCATTGAAGCAGAAGAGCAGAACTCTGGACTTGCCTCGTTGATAGTTTTCGCGACTTTCCGTATTGCTGCTCGTAGCTTGAAACGGACATTACGGACACCAGGTACTGAGATATTTGAAGCAGCACCTATATGCGAAAAACTTTCCGTTGACAACTGCTTGTCAGTAGCGTCAAGAAACATGTTCAACATGGCCTTAGACGTATCAGCAGCTGATTCAAAATCTTGGCAAATAGCACGGCATGCAGAGCATTCGGGGCGTGGAGACCGAGACATGTCAACTGCATGGTCGGCACAAGTTCCAGTTGCAATATGGTGGATGAGCGCACATCGACACTGAATTAAACTCATATGGATATGTGTAATTGCATGCAAGTCAAGGGCTCGCTGACTGTGGGGAGGTCTGCGTGAAACACAGATATGCGGGAATGTGTCGTATGATGGCTGAGAAATATATCTTCATGGACATCATAGAGGGCATAGGTACATCTGGCAGCAGTGAGGTAGAGGTACAACGGCACGTCGACGGACTATTACACACACAGTGATGACGCAGAACTGTACATTAACAATAAGCGGACCGAAACAGAAAAGTCGAGACAGATACTTACATTGTGTTTGCAGATTGCGCATCTCGTCGCAGCCGTGCGTGGTGATATCCGTCGCGAACGAATTCGAGGTATCGATTCAATGCGAGGGATCTGCAGTATATCAGAAGGAATGTTTATACGACAGGAGTTAGAAAATACTTGATGGTTTTCCCGGCCAGACAACACCGGAGGACAGACTAAAGCTCGCATATGGAAGCGTTTGGTGGCAGAAGAATGACCAATCTCGGCCAAGAACAAGGTCATAGGGGAGGTCCGAGCACACAGACAGCTTGATGGGCATAGAGCAGACGGTTCCGCCAGACGGTATGGTGCGAATCCCGGAAGCAGCAGATTCATCAGGAAAAACCCCCTTTGCCAATTGTTCAAATTTTGTCACCAATTTCTGACAATCTCGGAGTGTGCAAATTGTTGAGAAATGCCAGCCAAATGTTGACATTTCTTGACATACTTGACCATTCCTCTGAAAGAGCTTGAGAATAAGTCTTAAATAATGAAATAACTGTATTTTAGGTACTGAAATGCTCAAGGCTTGGATGAATTAGGAGAGGTCATTTTTTTTTTCGGTCCAAGGTGACACCAAAATATTATGTCGGCATGTTTTAACCATTCATGAAGGTTCAGTCATTCAAACAACAAGATAAACACAGGAAAGTCTAGCTTCTGTCGTTACCAGCAAATGGTTTCATTGGGTTTCGACGAAATCCTTCTAAGTCCTAACCGACGCGTATCAACACCGCCCGTGTCAAGCCCGTGTCCGCCGCCGTAATGTGCACGTGTACGCGAAAGATGGTTCGTTTTGATGGAGCCACGTCAAGCAACGTCACATTCTTTCTTCCTTTCCCCCCATCTTCACCGCTCACCCTTCTCTTCCCACTTACCTAGGTATCGTTCTAAGGCCTCCACATTGAACCAACACCCCACTGAATGTCCCCAGAACCTTCCGTCAAGGTCTCAAGGGTGCATCGGCCATTCCCAATGGGCTGCATCGCTGTGCATCGGCTCCTAGCACGGTGAGGCCTTCCTTTGCCCAGTGTCTTGAACTCACCTTTCCTGTTAGGCCTCTCTGGTGCCGCATATCCTGCGCTCCCCGGTGGACTGCTTCTACAAGTCATCTCGCCCATCACAGCGGCAGATGTCGCTCTTTGCCTGGCCTGCACCTTCCCACCCTGTCAGTCTTGCCCATCGCAATTGTGTATAGTGCGCGTCTGACTTTCCTGGCCGATAACTACATTCCAGAGTAATGCAGCATCGTTGTGAAGGATATTTCGTGGCGTTCTGCATCATGCATGTCGCTCACCATGCTGTCTATCAACGCCGACTGACGGTGCTGCACCAGGATCTTTGCCTCGGGTACGTACGGAAGCTTCGTGCTGCATGTGGAGTTTGCTTCTTTCTACGTGCGTTCCCCGTCTCAATTATGGGGTCGAGTAGGTACGCTAACTCATTCATGTTAGCTTTCCTCACAATTCACATAGGAGACTCCGTCTTTCACAGCAACGGCGCGTTCCTAACTTGACAGGTCCGTGGAAATGTTTATATGTTCGTCATCCTATACGATATCTGGACAAACTCACGCACTGGGGTAAGCTAATATTTTCTTCAGCGTCAACCAATCTCATCCCTCCCACAGATGTTTAAGAAATTCTCGAACCCCCCGCACATCGACTCGGCTCGGCAGAGGGTACACACACTATCGAGGTCAGTTCCTTGTGTGTTTTAGATTGGCTTACTTAGATCCGAAGGCTGATGTGCGATGGTTGCGCAGGCTTGCTTCGGCTGTGCGCACGACAGCACCGGGGTCTTGGTTGTCAACATCATCAATTGGAAAGCTGGGCAGGTGCGCGGGTAAGCCAAATACCTTCTTTGCCATTCGAGGATTTTTACGCCTCCTGTAGATGTTTGAGAAGTTCTCGAAGTTAACGTTCGGACATGCTGTCCAGGGCTTAGGGTGGGCGAACCGCGTAGTGCTCCGGGTACCCGGACCTGCTTACCATCACAGTGACGGCGGGTGTGAGCGCGACCTGTGCCGGTCTTGTCGGCGTCGGTGAGGCGTGTGGAGATGTTATATATACACCTTAGTTTCGTTTGTTAAATGTATTTCCGATGTATAGTAGTCGGTTTTGGCCTGCAATACAATGATTACACCCCCCATTATCTTTCAAAAACCTCACATATCACTAAAATGTGTCCCTATTGGCCATAATTCTTCTACAATTGTTCAGAAATTGGTGAGAATATTTTGGGACCAGTCAATTTTTCCATTTTCTCGCAATCTACCATTTCTTAACATTTTGAAGGAAATGCGAGGGATTGCTCAGATATTCCAGCACTTTCTACCAAATGGCAAAGGGGTTTTTTCCTGATGTTGAGGAGCCCGAATTCCATTAGCCAAAATCCAGTCAAGAGATACTTGAGATTTCTCAGAGAGAGGGTCGAAAGAGGTGGAGAGCTGCTTGCTACAGAACGTCGCAGGGAGAGACATGATGAAAGCAGGAAGAAAGAAAGTGCCACGCAAGTGCCACGTCGACTGCCACGGCACTCGGCGTTCGTTGCCCGTGTGTTACGAGATGCAAATGATTCGCGGAAGCCTGGACCAGCCTGGATTGGACTTTCGGGGACGGAGCCGAAGCTGACGCAAAAACTGCTGACAAAAATGAGAGTTTACTGCCAGAACCTGAAAATGGGGCTCTCTAAGACCCGTACCTTACGGTAGCGGGAATTTGTTTGCTCTGGAATGCAGAGCACAAATCTTTCCTGGAAAGGAACTGGGACACTAGAAGGAAATCTAAAGAGACAGTTCTAACCGAAATTGCGCTGGCTTTCCAACAAACAAGGTCCCGTGAAAATCCGCTTTGAAATGGCTCCAAACAGGGCAATTTACTGATTTGATGCAAAACTCGGCACATCAAGCCACCATTGATTGCGGGATCAATTATCAACCGTTTGCCCTGGAAATGGGATCATTCAATTTGCACGGAAAGGGCGGAGGGCCTTGTCTCCTAGGTTTTTTTATGGGCACCGAAAATCTCCTTTTTGGGATAGATTCCTATGTTTTTCAGTGGTTGAGCAGAGAACATGTCCCATGGGACCTATTTTGCTCCAATTGGCCTAGATTTTTATTATGGTGGACTTGGACATATTCCGGAGGGCCTGAAATACCGGGATACTGAATGTGAATGCTGGTTCGAATCCACCATACACTTTGAGATCAGCAATATAAAAGGAATTTATCTGTGAACTGTATATTTGAAGTATTGATTACATTCAAAATACCGGTATTTGAGGCCCTCTGGAATATGTTCAAGTCCACCATAATAAAAATCTAGGTCAATCGGAGCAAAATAGGTCCCATGGGACGTGTTCTCCGCTCAACCACCGAAAAACACGGGAATCTATCCCAAAAGAGAGATTTTCGGTGCCCATAAAAAACCTAGGAGACGAGGCCCTCCGCCCTTTCCGTGCGAATCGAATGAGCCTATTTCCAGGGCAAACGGTTGAGAAATGATCCTGCAATCGCTGTTCTCGTGAAAACTTACAAAAAAAAAAAAAAAACATGCCGTGCCCTAAGTTCTGCAAACGGCTGTAACACGGCCACCTCGAATGTTTGAAATCCACAGTTTCAGATCGGGCGTGAGAACGCTTACGTAATAGCTATCAAGACGAGAAGATGTCGCGGCCGACACCCCACCTGTTATTGGTGTACCGCATCACATCAGGAGTAATTATGTCAAATTATGCCGAACTTAGGGTAAGTTTGGCGAAATTACCTGGGGGTGTTTTCCTGATGCATCCAGAAGGACCGCCCTCCCCCTCGTCTGCGCAACCCCGCCGCTGAGGTCTATCTCGGGCCATGGCCATGGAGGCAGGATATTGCCAACGAGGCAGCCAGCATGATTTGCGCCGTGCTACCCACCCACGACCTCCGCGAAGCCTTCGACCACGCCCATCAATACGGTCCGCTAGTACCAACATCGAGCGCAAGCGCTGCAATTGCCGTGAAGCGGCGCTTCTGGACAAAGGGCTGGTAAACCTCAACACGATGTCCCCGCGGAGATCTCCCCCACAATCTCGCGTACGTCCGATCGTCCTTGGACATCTCATCCACCGCAACCAAGTAATGAGCTGGGTATTCGGCTATGCGGTTTATAAAGTCGCCTTCCTGGATCGGATCCCTTGATTCTGGCGAACTAAATTGTGAATATGCTCCATTTTCAAAGTAATTTCAGCCTGCCTTCGCGGTTTTTTGATCGCGTGCGAATCTGTCAAGTCGATTTTCGAGAAAACTCCTGATTATTTTATTCTGAGACAACACAACCGGTACCATATGGCTTAAATTGTTCAAGAATCCTTGAAATCACTCGAATTTCATGCCACAATTTTATTTGGAGTGATTCGACTCAGAAATGGACCTAAATGAGCGCGTGCAGGACTTTCCATCCCCGCTGTATATTTCATTCAATTCGGCAGGGGGTCTGACGTGTGACCAAAAAAATCATTTCGGCAATTCCGCCCCAAGCAAAATTTTGCTTGACACCCGCAAAAATTTCGTGTGACACAGATTTTCTATTCGGCAGACCCCTGTGTGACCTGTGACAACAACCAAATTTCGTCACCGGCAGGGCAACCCCGCCATGCCAAGGGTGATGGCAAATCGGTCGCGAGACCGATTAAAACCGAACATGCCGGCCGGCGAAACCCTCGGCCATCTGATGCCATTTCCGGCCATTTGAAACCCTTGGAATGACCGATTTTTCATTCCCAGGGGTATTTCCCGGCATTATGGACAGATCATCCCAATCCAAACAGAAAACCGTGCAATTCCAATGATCTGTATATTTACAGCCCTTTGCAGAACTTAGGGCATGGCCCGTTTTTTTTTTTTTTGACAAGTTTTCACCAGAACAGCGATTGCGGGATCATTTCACACCCGTTTGCCCTGGAAATAGGCTCATTCGATTCGCACGGACAGGTCGGAGGGCCTGGTCTGCGAGGCCCCGGGTTTTTCTTTCATTGTACAGTACTGTACTGGGTATTCACGTGACAAAACGCAAGAAAGAATTGAAAAAGGGGAGGGTTCGGTTCTAGGTTCGAACGCCCCTGAATGCCGAACATGCAGATCTAATCGGAACTTTTGGGGTCGAAGTTTCTGTTCCTGTCCAATGTGTGCTCTGCGTAAGCCGATGGCGAGGTTGACAGGCTTGGTGTCATGGTGATTAACTGCTGCATCCTGGTGGTGTCCCTTTGGCCAACCAGTGGTCGACTGTTGGTTCGGTAATTGCTCGACTATCTTCTCTCGGCGACGGATCACTACTGCATTGTGTCCGGCTCCGCTCGCTTACATCTCCCTTGGTTCGATACCTACCAATGATGTCGCCTACTATGCAAGCATTTTCTTGGCTAGTCGGATATATACACGGCCAAACGGAAATTTTAAATTTCCTTAGGATTGATGGGTCTCGGATCCTTCAAAACACAGTTTTCAAGGAATTCACAACTCACCTGTCCGGCACGTATTCGGCAGCAAGCTAAGCGGGTCCATCCCTGGCAAAAGTCTCCGCAAGCCTCTTAGGCGCAAATATATACATGAAATAGGCATGACTGAGAGCCAAAGGCGGAGGACTGCCTTCAGAAAAAATCAAAGAGACCATCCCATGCGCATTCTCGATACAAATCGAGTGCTTATCGCCAACACTCCCGTGGCGGAGCATGACAGAATAAATGTAAGATGTACCTGAGAGTTCCACCATGCCGCTTTCCTCACACTTTCCTGCAGGCTTTGGGACAATGCTCTGGATGTGGTAACACATCGGCTCGACTCAGCACTGAATATTGCGGCCTCTGCGAGAAGAAGAACGGTATAGTACCGTCTCTTTTGGAGTATCAAATATCAACTCACTTCTGTAATACATACTGACCCCTTCTGCTAGTCTGGACCGGTGCGGCTCCGACTGGACCAAAGGCCAAAGATCACACAGGTTTAATCCGCTGGGGGATCGTCATCCACGGATTTATTGACGGATATTCCCGCATCATCACGGGGCTGCGAGCGAGCATAACAACAGAGGCAGCACTGTCCTAGCACTCTTTCTTGATGCAGCAGGGATTTATGGTGTTCCATCGCGGATGCGTGGTGATCATGGTGAATATCGAAGTTGCGGCATGGATGGCCTGGCACTGTGGGATGCGCCGTGGATCATACATCTGGGGCCGGTGGATATTTTCCGATTTTATGTGTTCCTGCCTCCTTTACTCAAATGTACGCATCGAGAAGCTCTGGGTGGATGTTACAGTCCAAGTTGGAGCAAACTGGAGCGACAATTTCACAAACCTCGAACTCCACCATGGCCTGATATCAACAATGTCAACCACATCTGGCTTCTCCACTACCTCTTCCTTACGACCATCAACGACCAGCTCACTTTTTTCATGGGAGCCTGGAATGAGCACCGGATTCAGATACGTAATGGACCCAACCGCTCACCTGCAGACTTGTCCATGGTGCCCGGGGACATCCTTTGGATTCTGAAAATCTTCCCGAGGAAGAATTGGAGGTCTATGTAGTAGATTGGGAGGACTTGCGTGACGCGGCAGTTCTCCAATCACAGCGCAGCAATAACAGCGGAGAAACTGGCTGCACATCTTGGCTCGGCCAAGCTGGCCCACTTGAACACCTCAATGAAGTCCCAGTTCAGCCGCCACAGGGTCCGTTTGGGCCTTTGGAGCTGCAGACTCTTGATGGCGCAGTTTCCCAGTGGTGTGGTCTTGCCTCCGATGCTGATATTGTTGCATTATGGATTAATGCTCTCACTTGTTGCCGTACTTTGAATGGAAATCGATTTTAGTCTGATTTTACAGCTATTTGCAGAACTTAGGACGAGATTTTTTCCTTTTTAGTCACTTTTTTGTATATCACCTGTTCCAGGCTCAAATCTTGGCGGATGGAAATATGTGCATATTGAATCGCGTCGCCTACGGGGACGGGGACTTGTATAACCAATGTGAGTCGTGGAGTCTCTTCAAAACACTACAGGATGAGCACCCAGCGAGTATCACGCTCACCTGGGACCAGAATATGCCAGAGCATTGTGTCTGAGAAGTGGGTGTTTTTGTTGGATTCAATTACATTGTTCACATGGTATAGGACCCACAGATAAAATCCGGCGACGAGGTGACCTCAGAAATACTTGTAGATATGCCCTAATGAGACCCCAAAACAATATATTCCCAACTCCCCCTGTGGGAGGAGATTTCCATATAAACATGATTATATTAGAGTACATTTTTTATAAGCCGAATAAAAAAAATTGAAGCACGAGAGGACCTCCAGAATTTCCTTGCGGTTCCGCTCATATAGTTTCCAGAATGATACATTCAGAATTGAGCACGCAGTGAGGGAAAAGGTCGAAAAGATCAAAAATGTCCCAAAATGGGAAAAAAATTGGCCGCGCCCTATGTTCCGCAAAGGGCTGTAAATACGCCTTCGAGCCGACCACACGCCCATACAATGTTCTATCATTTGCAGACGACTCTCATTGGTAATTCACACCGGAAAGGAGACTCTATTGTTGCATAGGGATGACTCGTTTCAACGCCAGTATTTCTCCCACATTATGAGGACAGAATGAGGCAATTAAATGAGTCGGCATGAGCCCAGATGTTCGCGTGCGCATCAACGCAGGATTTCTCCCACGGTTGAATTGATATGGTCGGAGTCACTGCTCCCAAAAGGAGACCGGCAACATCTTTATTGTTGAAAATTACTGACTCGTCAGTTGAACTCCGGCATTTCACCCACGATATAATGGATCCATATGACTCCAGGAAAGGTACTATTGTCTGTGTCCGACCTGAAAGCCCGAAATTTCACACAGTTAAATTGATATTACCAGCCGTTTATCCGTCAGTTGTGGTATAAAACAGGAGCTCCAAATCTGGGTAGCCTATGGTTAATACCACTGGTGCCAATGGCACTGACAGCGGCGTCTGTAAGCATTATTTTTGCTGCTAAATGCTGTATGATTTTTCTAATCCTTTGCAGTCCCCCCGGATGAAGAGCTCAGAGAAATACTCTTTGACTTCGAACGCAAATCCCTGTCTCGTGAACTGCGCCTTCGCTATCTTGAAGAGAAGCATCACATTAAAATTGGGTACATATTCACCTTGCCTGTTCAATGGTTACCGCAAGTTCACCGAGTATTTAGATTGACAAAGCTCAAAGCCTTGAATCTCAAATTCAATGTACCGAGCTCTCGCAAATTTCAGGCTGTCGAGGAGGCAACAGAAGCGATTGCAGACATCATCACTCGAGACGTCTATCAGGGGCAAGGACCGGACACCGTCAAGAAAATTGCTTCCTTGAGGTTGAATCTCACAATTCCTCGGTATGCATTCCACAGAGATTTGTGAATGCTGCGCTGACCTAAAACTCAGGGATTTTGTCCGGGCAACAATGAAGGGACTCGTCGGCCAAAGACCATCTGATATGCGCCGCCCGGGCCGTGGCAAGGGTCCAAAAATCCGCACCGCACTCAATGCTATTGGTATTTTCCAGGAAATTCATGTAGATGGTCATGAGAAACTGGGTGAAAAGGCACTTCGAATGGGCCCTGGTATAGGAATCGACGTATATGGAATGCGCGACCATGTCGGGAAGGTGCTTCTGCTCAAGGCCGTCCCAAACTCACGGCTCAGCGACACCGTTGGTCATTTGTTTCTGGATATGGTCTCTGACTTTCAAGGTATGTGACTTTATTTTTTCCAGCAGCTCTAATTCATGACTGAATGTCTCCCAGCTACTTCTGTCCAAGTGACCTTAGACGGCGGCAGCGAATTGGGCTGGTTAGCTGCATTTCAGACTACGTTGCGGTGCGACCCTTCTGTCGTTTAATTTTAACTCTCTGACGATGAATGCAGAGAAGTCTTTGCTCCCGAACTCTCAGCCGATGAATGGCGGCCAGTTGTTGCAGTGAAAAGCACATCCAACATCTCAATCGAGTCGACTTGGTCCTATGACCAGCAATTTAACGGACGGTCCCTCCGGGCAATCATTGAAGAAGGCCGTATTCATCTCATTCTGGGAGATTTGTTGCATAGGCACGTTCTTCCCCTCTGAATCTGAAAATCCTGTTTTAAAACTCTATTTAGAAGTCTCTTTCGCTGGCTCTGGTCCAAGATAGTTCAGACTGGACTGGACGAGTTTGTTGACTACTTCAACAACAAGAAAACTCGAATGCAACGCAATCGGATTCTGCCATCAGGTGTTGCGCCAAATGTTGTCTTTGACATGCCAGCCAACTACGGTCTCGAGAATCTAGCCATCCCGGTTACTCAGGCGGCTTTGGATGAGCTTCGCGGCCTCATTGACACACCAAGGGAAGATGCCTTCCGTTGGGTTTCTGATGAGTTTGATGAGGTTGCGACAGCAGTCTATATTAGGATTGGTTCACCTAAACTTGAGGCACTCTCTGGGTGGGCTATATTTAATGGCATGGCACCACTACTTCGTGGAGTAGTAGATCCAAGCCATTTATAGGCTAGACAATCATATCTAATTTACGCGTAGATGGGTGCATATATATCACGTGGGCGTGGTTAGATGTCCATCAATCGGGAATCAGAATCAAAAGTCAACCGCGACCATGCCGCCGACCGTAACTACCCTATATACATACCTCTTGACATCCCTTACTCTTTACGGCCCATAGGAATCCTTGAAGCGACGTAAATCCACCTACAGAATGTGAACACAAGATTTTGTATGCCAATCTTTCCAAATTCTGCATATAGAGTGGAACTTTCGTATATTTGAGGATAAGATACGGTATTTGGGATCTTAAGTCTGTGTTAGGCAAAACTTCGAGTCCCTACACCTCAGGAAACATGTCCAATGCGATGAATTGTTGCACAGCAGTATTATATAGATTCAGAACCCCAGGGGCCATATACACAGTGATAAAGGGTACAGATACCAATGAAGCAGTAGTAGTTGAGATATCCGGTGCTTCAGAGCTGTCAATATCGTGAAAGAGAAGACATACACGCAAAATGGGGAGACGCGACGCGTTTGATGGATTATATAATCGCAATTTGGACGCTATCTCCGGAGGTCGGCGCAGCCTTCCAAAATGGACTTTTGGCCTCGGAGAAATTTGGGGGACCTATTTGGGACCTATGTGCATGTATTCTGCCAGGCAGATTTTGAAAATCACCTCAGACAGTTTCGGCTGAAAATACAGAAAATCAATGAAAGCAAAATTAAAAATTTCGCCTCGCAGAATACATGCACAAGGTATAAAGGAGGCGGTCTCCCACTGAGAGTCCGGTTGCTGAAGCTACACCGAGCTCGCGAGTGATTTGCCAGAATTTCCGTGCTTGACAGCATTACATAAGCGCTATCAATACCCAGGCCGCTGCCAGTCCCCACTAAAGACAAAAAAAGCTGTGATTGAATTTGAATAGTTGTTCAAACCGTTCAAGTGGCCTCGGAATACCCTCAAATCGGCTCAATGTTCGTTAGGTCGTCGTTTGCGAGTTTACCGGGTCACATTGGGCCAAAATTAACAAGGAACGATGTCGTCGATGTACCCAGCATGGGACAATTGTCAGTTCGGAATCGAATGTTATTAGATACAAGCGGTTGACGACCCGCGGAGCGGGTCATCATCCCCTTTCTCAAACGTGCCAAAGTCAGATAGCTTGAGATCAATGAAGTGGTTTCGAGCCCGTCGGATCGCGCGTGACCACCACGGCCAAAACATCCAACATCGACGAGATGGAGAAGAATGCCGTCATCGGCGCCAGTCTTGCCGTCGAACGTCGGCGTTGGACAGAGCGCAGAAAGAAAATTGTTCCGCACCAGTGGCGGCTTTGCAGACTTTGTTATGCCTACATCGAGGACCGCGACGGTTTCACAAACGACAACAGCGCGAGCCGATTTTTTTTTGCCACTCGGGCTCATTGGTCCGGATCACATTTCTCGATTTCTTATTCTCTAGCTTCGCAACTATTGGCGCACTGTCATTTGTTGTGGCGCAAGTATACGAGGTTGAATTCCGCCGACGATTCAAAATCATTCCCCATTGTACTTCAGCTTCAGGCACTGCGCGTCTCGAACACTTACCAGAAAACTCACTCTTGGCACTCTTACCAAAGGATGAGACTGTCAAAACCTTCTACAACCATGTGGAAATCAGGGCTCGGGCACAACTAATCTTTGGGGAGCTTGTAGCGGAGAAGGAAGTGCTTTCAAAGGCAGTTGCAAGCCTGAGGACAGTGCGACGCAAGGGGAAGGCAAATATTCATATTACGGAGTTACTAGAAGACGAATGTGTGGATGATTCAGTTTATTAGAATTTAAACGCCCCGCGGCGCTTTGTGGAAATTTTCAAGGTCTGAGCCATAATCCGGACAGAAAAAATTGGGTGTAGGTCTGAGCCAAAATCCGGACAAGGTCTGGGACGGTCGACCGCTGAAAAGTCCAGACAAAATGTTTTTAAGGGCCAAAATCGGGATCGGACCTCCCAAGGGATAACCACCGGTCCTAGTTTGAAGGATCGGCTCCTCGGCACATCATGTAACTGCGCGTGAGTTCGAAGCTGTGAGGTAGAAAAACATTTCGAAGAGCAGAGGAAAAACTCGATTCAACCATTTTTACCGATTTTTGACACAAGGCTTGAAGAGACAAGGAAGATGTGAATAGGTTACGATCAAATGTCCGGATGCCGGATGAGACCTTCGCACTGTTGGAGCGGACTTTGACACAAACCTCTCACACTCGAAGGCCCATTTGTCCGGACTCTGACGGTGACATTCATGGCCAAATTCTCAAAATTTGTCCGCTGGATCGGACCTCCTAAGGGATAATCACCGGTCCTTTCAAACTCCGCCAGATATCAAGTCACGCGGTTCAAAATGTGGACTATTAAAAAGGCGATAGGGTCACGCGGTTCAAAATGTAAACAACTAATTGTGCTCTGGAAAGCGCAATAACGCCTCCGAGCGCGATCTTAATGGACGTAAATGTTCGCAGGGATCCGGGCTATCCATTTCTGAGACATGCAGCTTGTTTAGAAAATATCCTGGGATTTCAATGGAATCGAAATGGTTTGCAGGATGTCAAGTCACACGTTTCAAAATATAATCCAGTAATTGCCCTCTGGAAAGCGCAATAGTGCATCCGAGCGCGATCTGAATGACTGTAAATGTTCGTAGTGATCAGGGCTACGCGACTTGGAAAATAGCCCTGGGACTTCATTGGAATTGAAAGGATGTCCGGTCACGTGGTTCAAAATGTGGACCATTGAAAAGGCAATAGGGGCATGCGTTTCAAAATGTAACAGCTAATGTAACCCTGCAATATTGAAATGGTTTGCAGGATGTCAAGTCACGCGGTTCAAAATGTAGACCATTGAAAAGATCACATGGACATGATACTCGGGCTTCTTGAGGTATGAACTACGTCTACGGTAGCGGTGCGCCACCCATATCCGGTATCCAGTGGTATTTAAGATTTCTGATTTTGTTCGTGCATTTAGATGTGTGTTTAGATAGTTATATATATTATTTACATGTCACTTTTGTATTATGTAGTCTTTCAATGACATTCCTTTCTCTCCAATCAATGTTTTGAAATGGATAAAGCCTCGAACATTCACTGCCATTCCCTGCAAATCGGCTGGAAATGTTGAGAAATGTCAGAAAATACGTACCCTTTTTTAGGGACTGAAAAATTCTGCCATTTTGACAATTCGCAACAATTTTCAGGAAATTTCAAGATTTGGCAAGAATTGGCCACAGTTCTTGCCAAAAGGCAATGGGGGATTTTCCTGATGTGGAAGGTCAATGAAGTCGTAAGATGGTTGGCGCTTAAACCACATGCAATTTCTTGCTGGCCTGGCTCCGAGCGGATTTTTGGGACTGGACTTCGGCGCGAAGTATCGACAACTCGGCCTGTAAATCCGCGACATCGGATGTCAACTGTGTAACCTCGGCGCGAAGCTGTCCATTTTCCAGCCGAGTTTCCGCTAAGACCGCTGCCTGATCCGCATTAGCTTTGTGAGACCTTTTCAGCCTCTTTAGACCGTTGTAGAGCTTCTTCTGATAGCTATCTCCGCGCTCTTTAGCTATTTTGAGGGCATCGTGGTCAACCTGCGCGTTCTCTTTGCCGGCATCCGAGGCTTCCGAAGGCATGGGAAGGGAAGACTGGGAAGTGCGAGCGGCAAGAAGCTGGTCCCTCTGGCCCTTAGAGCGCTTTCGTTTTACCCCATGGAACCGAATGGATCCATCTTCGCGTACCATGGCCGTTCCAGGCCGATGGTATGTGGAGGCGAGCAGAAGAGGCGAAAAGGTAGGCGCGACGCGTTTGTTTGCCCGTGTTTGCAGAGCCTTCATCACGGTGATCCAGATGTACCTGGCCCACGCTTGCCCGCACCCGATTTCGGTCCGGAATCGGGCCAAAACCCTGTTTTTAATGATTTTGTATGTAATGTCCAGAACAGATTGTGAATTTTCGTGGAAATAATACGTCATTTAAATCACAGTTTGCTCTACATGGTGATCATTAAAAATGTGTTCTGAAGATTACATGTAGAATGAATTTTAGCGATTTTAGAAGCAAAGAACTGTGCCGCAGGGTGCCTGGTTGATTTTATACCAGGTACATCCGTGGGGACTGACGATTTGGCAGGGATTCCAAATTGGGACGAGCACGGTGATGCGATCAAATTCCCGTGGAAACGTCGGGGGCCAGAAACAGATTGCCGCTGGTCACACATCACGCACGTGATCATTGAGATCTTTTTACGATTACTACGTGACTGTTACAGATGGCAAATTGGCACGCGTCGCGTGCTAGCGCGAAGGTGTTTAACAGTAATCTGAGTCGTAGGGTCGATTCCGAGTACCTCATAGAGGGCCCAGAACAAACCTCTATGAAATTGGTGGATATATCATGCAGCAATTCTGTACTTGAGTAGACACTAATATTTCACCTTCAATTGCATTGTTTGGGCACAAAAAAAACGAAAACGGCGACGAGGCGACCTCTGAAATACACCTATGTTTGCTGTAATTAAGGGCTGGAGTATGGTATTAACATCTCCCCTTGTGGGAGGAGATCTACTTGAAACAGTAATAAATTCATACTACATAGTATACAGGCAGAATAAAAATAAACGGAAGACGAGAGGACATGCGGATTTGCAATGCGGTTCGGCTCATATAGTTTTCAGAGCGATCAAACGGGAATTGAGTCCGCAGCGAGGGAAATGGTCGAAAAGATCGAAAATGTCCCAAAAAGGGAAAAAAAAACAGCCGCGCCCTATGTTCCGCAAAGAGCTGTAATTTGGCCAAATTTGACCAAGTCGAGGTAACCAGGATTACGAGCGCTTATGTAATAAGTGATCGTCCATTTGGGAAACGAACATGAGGATTTTTCGACCTCTTGACAAGTCAGTCCCCTCTATCCGTTCTAATAAATTGATGGCATTTTTGTAGTGTTTTTAAGAAGATTCATTAGATTTTTTGTGATAAAATAGTGGCTGTAACCAGCTTATGTAATTTCCCGACCACTTTGTGCGCGTGTTCGATTCCCATTGCGAACACATTTTTCAGAACGGTGAACCAATGAAGAGTGACCAAGGTCGGAGATGAGCAGCGGGATATTCATCCAATCCCGAGTTACTCAAGCTTGAACCAATAGACTGCACATCCTTGGGAAACTCTGGTTCAATTGAATAACGAGTTCAGCCAACAGCACAGCAGCCAGGGTGGGCAAAACAAAAAAAAGGAAAACAAAAAAACTATCACTCTGCTAAGTGAAGGCCTGTGTTTATATGCTGTTCATGCTTGGCATAGTGCTTGGGTACCTGAGCATTTGGGATGATAGAAATGCATGCACCAAGATATTAGCCAGTAGGTAGAAGCTTGGAACAGGCCAGTGGAATAATGAGAATATTTGAGAAGACTCCTCAAATGTGGAGAAGTCCCAGAGATGTGTTTATTGAGATAACTTAGTAGCCAGTAGAAAGAAAAGAATACACCCATCTTTCTGCCCTGACAGCAGCGAACAAAACCAGAAAGTTGGTGTGTCTCCGCATGGAATGGGCCAATGGAATAGTCTGAAAATATTTGAGAAGAGTCCTTACACCATGAGGAGTCCCCAGAAATGTGTGCACTGACATGGTAGCCAGTAGAAAGAGCAGAATACACCCACCTTTCTGGCAAACAAATAAAGGACAAACACAAATTCGGGGTGTCCCAGCTTGGAATGAACCAGGGTAATAATCTGAAAATAATCGAGAACACTCCTTAGACACGGAGAAGTCCTTGAAAATGTGTGCACCGAGAAAACAGGCTGTAGTAAGAGCAGAATACACCCACCTTTCTGTCAAATACATAAATGACAAACAAAAACTCGGGATGTCCCAGCTTGGAACCGAGCAGCGGAATAATATAAAAATATTCGAGAAGACTCATTACATGCGGAGGAGTTCCCAGAGATGTGTTTACCAAAATATTAGTAGGTAGGAAGAGCAGAATACACCCACCTCCCACCTTTCTGGCAAACAAAGAAAGGACAAACACAAATTCGGGGTGTCCCAGCTTGGAATGGTGCAGCAAAATAATCTGAGAATATTTGAGTAGACTCTTCGATGCTGATGAGTCCTTGTCAAGCCCATAGCCTCCACCTCTCATAAATCTATGCATGTGTAAAAGGCTCAATACATCGCTTGGGAACTAGTGTGTGTTTGCTTGTTCAATTCAACAGCTCATCTGTATCGCTTTCACCGGTAGACAAAATATGCATATTCTCCATGCACTTCTATGGCACATATACTGTGCAAAAATTATTTGGTTGACATCTCTGTGGAAACAGGGTTTTTTGGTGTACATCTTGGAAATGGAAACAGAATTTTTGGTTGTATCTCTAAAAATGGGGACATCTTTCACCTTAATTGCATTCTTTGTAGAGGCTCACATTGTACCCAGCTCCAAGCGGCTACTTGGAGTGCCTTAGACTCTTGTTAGCATAACTGATCGGATTGATCAGATGATGATCCGAACGTTCCGTTGGGATGGATCTCACGAAAGGTATTTTATGATTTTCGAGCAGATACATGTGTTTATCTTTTTGGGTGAAAATAATTACTTCGGAAAATATAAGATGAATTCCAATGCACCTGAAACTTTGTGCAAAATTCCTTGTCCGTGAACTCAAACTACGGCAAATTCTCTTCAGTATATACCTGACCCTTGATGGTATGTGCTCAAGATGAGTCTTACACTGCTTCTGTACTTACAATATAATATCCGAGAGACTTAGATGAGGTATAAATGCAAGGCGGCCGACAGAATACGAACTTGATCCCGGGCCGGCAGTCGGAATCTGATGCCAAAACTTCGGCGATCAGCCAAATTTAGCCGAGATGCCAGCCACTCATCTGGAAACGCGTTTTGGGTGGATAGAGGCGCATGTGGTAAAGAGATGCCGTGGCACGGAATAGAGTTCCATAGATGCCGAGGCTCTGCTTAGAGCCGCTTAGAGCACCGGCATGTACCGACGACCTTGCCACTCCTTGGACCCGCGTCTTCTCGTCGGCTCTAACAGGTTCTAACTCGGCTGCTCTACGTGAAGGACCGCATGGTGTCGGCTAGGGCTCCGCCCGTTCCTTATAAGATGACCGATTCCGATTGTGCCATCATTTTCTTTCCTCTTTCCCCCTAACTTCAAGTTCTTGCGTGAATCTCTGGGATTTGATGCAAGATATCTTCGGACTTCAACTTTTCTGGGGCCAAGCTCAAAATCTCATTCAAAAGCAATTCAAATGCCTACGCCGTTCCACAATCTGTATTCTTCCTTGCGGGTGCTTGGGGTCTGCCGTGTAGCCAAACCTTTTTCTCGAGTATTGTATCCAATAGTTACATATTGTACTATCCCTCCGTGTAAATTTCAGTAAATTTCAGTACCTGGCTGCAATTTATGCCCCATTTTTTGCTTCACTGTACCAACACATCGTACGATGCTTGACGAAAGTTTTTAATGCCGGCTGCCGTGTATCGAAGATCAGCCCGTTGCGAAGCTGTCGGCTTGCCGCTCGGTTAGAAAACATGTGTTCTAAATGGCTCTATGTGGCTCTAACGCCCTAACGCCCTATTGTTCTAGTGTTCTACGGGGCCTCTATATTTAGGGTACCTTGCTGCCTCTCTAACACTCTACCAGACGCTATATGGTGCTGGTTAGCAGAGTGTTTTTTTGCAGATGCTCGCTAAGATGTAAGCTGTTCGAAGAAGTTGCACCTAAAAGATGTAAACTTCTTATGAGTTGCCACCCAGCCAATATATAGTCTCGCACCATCCTCTCACGACATCCCAATCTGGGAGCCCTGTCATGAGAGTCTGGGCCAAAGTCGGCTAAATAACCATACCATTGCGCTATCAAAAATCCGGTGTTTTCCGCCATTTCCCGTATCTGTTGCTTTTGGCCGATGTAAGTAGTTGTACTCCAAAACTTGGAGGCATAGCCATTTATTTTCATCCTTTGACAAGTCCTGCCTGTTCAGAACTGTGGTATGGCTTGTGAACAAGTCAGGATGGACGCGATTCGGTCCTCTAAGTAACCGGCAGCACTGCCACACTCGGCCTCCACCCAAATTTTGGGTGTCGCCTCACCTCTGCTGAGTAAACTCTGAGATATATTAGAGGATGCAGAAGGTATTGATTTATTCAACAAATTTCCCTCTCAAGTCTAGCCAAAAGCACCTGCAAAGTGGTAGAACAAGTACTGAAAAATCAGAGAATTGATAGCGCAATGGTACAGTTATTTATGGGTGATATACTGTGCAAAAATTAGCGAAATTTTACAGTGTTTTTGATGACAACTTACATCTCAATAGATTAGCTTGGGTGGCAACTCACAGGAAGTTTACATCTTCAATTTAGATGCAACTTCTTCAAACGGCTTACATCTTGGCAAGTGGTTGCATCTCGGCAAAATTGGGATTAATCATCAAAATGTTGGGATCAGATCCCAGCTACCGGCCCGGGATCAATTCGTTCTCTATCGGCCGCTTTGCATTTCTGCCTCAGCTTAAGCCTATCGGACATCATATTTTAGGTACAGCTGAATGAGAAGACCCCTTTGGAAAACCTACCATCAAGGTTCAGGTAAATACTGAAGAGAATTTACTGTAGTTTGACTTCGCGGACTAACAATTTTGCCCAAAGTTTTAGGGGCATTGGGAGTGGTCTCATAATCTCCCAAGTGACTATTTTCACCCGCAAAAATATATTCGTCGACATATCTACGGTTCTCTGCTCTCTGAGTCTCCAAAATCATAAAATCTCCTTCTTAGGATCCCAACGGAGCATTCGGATCACCGTTCCGATCAATGCGATCAGTTACGCTGCCCTAGGGATTATTTGGAGTAAGAAAAGATCCAAGACACTCCATGCAGCTGATTGGAGTCATTTGAATTGTGACCCTCTACAAAGAATGCAACTATGTTGAAAGATGTCCCCATTTTGAGAGATGCAGCCAAAAAACCCCGTTTGCATTGCAAAGATGTAAGCCAAAACACCCTGTTTCCATGGAGATGTCAGCCAGATAATTTTTGCACAGTATATGTACCATAGTTATTTAGCCGACTTTGGCCTAGACTCTCATGACAGGGCTCCCAGATTGGGATGTCTTGAGAGGATGGTTCGAGACTAGCCAATATATTGAGATGTAAGTTGTCATTAAAAAACTTGTAAACTTGGGCTAGTTTTTGCACACAACTTACGTCTAGATGGGTTGTTTGAGTGACAACTCTGAGAAAGCTTACATCCGGTGTTTGGATGCAACTCCTTTCAACGGCTTACACCTTTGTCAAGGTGCTGACATCTTGCCCCAAATTTGAATTGATTGCCGGACCTGTTGCATCAATCCGAGTTTATCGGGCCGGGATCAATTCCTCCTCTCTCGGCCGCCGCGCTGTTCTGACTTATTTAGGCCTCTCGGATGTGGTAAATTGGGTAGAGAATTATGTTCAGAGAGATTCAAGGGATAAAATGACCTGTATGTATGAGGACTTGAACATAGAGGTTGCTGTTTGAGGTTTGGAAAGAAAGACTTTGGCTAGATCCTCATAAATTTATAAATCCTCTTCTAATGACACAAGTGACTCAAATTGACTTTTATATGAAAAATCTTTGAATTAGACGTATCTGGGGATCGAATACCACAAAATATCCCTTTTGGGAGTCCGGCAGAGTTTTCGGATCATTGTTCTGATCAATGTCCCCAGATCCCAAACCTTCAGCATAAAAGAAAGTCTAAGGGGCTTTAAATTGTGGACTTGTGTTCTAGGTTGTGAGCACATATATGGATATGTAACCCTACTCAAAGTTGTCTCCATTTTGAACAGATCTGTCCCAAAAACCATGTTTCCATTTTGAAGATGTAAGCCAAAAACCACTGTTTCCATGAAGATGTCATCCAAATAATTTTTTGCACAGTATATGTGCCATACATACACTTCCTAGCTTCAATGTCATAGTGATCAATCACTGTTCACCTCTTCGTAGAACTTGCATCTCTTAGGAATGGGATTGGAGGCCTTAAGTAATCACCCTTTTGTTGGCTTCCATGAAAGGCCGGCAGCTCACGCATGGCATTTAATGTACACTGGCTTGAGTAAGTTAGCTGCCAAGTCAAATATAAAAAAGGGTGTGGCATGATGGCAGGTGGGAGAGAGGTAGCAATCTGAGACTATTTTGGGGGAGGGTTTAACGTGACCGAACACTCATAAGCGCGAGTTGTTGCCGGGCTCTGCCACGGCCCCCACCCAAGTAATTATGGGAAATTATGTCAACTTTCACCCAAGTTTGGCAAAATAATCTGGGGGGTGTTTTCCTGATGTTCGAATCTTGTGTCCCATTTCTTACACTTTTTGCATTTGTCTAAGGTGTAGATGAGGCCAGAATCCAGAACCTGTGGAATGCGGCAGACGTACACTGTCAACCTGGTTCCTTGAACCCCGAAGCCCCCACTTTAACTGGCGGCCTCGTATAGAGACGGAGAGCACGCTTCAGCGCCGCCGCTTTGACATATGTCGGCGCAGGTGGGACGAGAACATAGAAGCTACGCGGCCCAGGCAGGGGCGGGCGGTCCACGCAGGTAGGTCCTGGGGCCCTCACTGTCAGTGAGCTACCCGTTGGCAACAACAGCGGCACACCCTGCGACGGCCACGCAACAGACGATGAAGGCGGGGCCGAAATTACAATAGAAACTGACGGCGTGGATAATTCGTTCAAGGGAAGTGCTGCCAGCGCCTGGGCGCGCTGATTGGCATGTGGCGGCTCGTCGTCCGTTGTAGAATGATGCGCCTTCCCAAGCGCCCGAAAAATGTCGCGCGCAAGGAACCGCAGGTCCTCGTCCTTAGGCGTCCGCGTGGCCCGGTGCGTCGGCGCGGCCTTATGTTGTGGGGTGAGGATCGTGGCCGACGGGCGGCCACGACGTGGGACGCCACCGCCTTCGGTGGGAGGGGCTGCCCAGGGAACAAATCGGATCGGTTTCAAAACGCTCTGAAAATCGTGTCAGTGTGTGACGAAGTCGTGCTGATTGTGAATCTCAATTACTGAGGAGGGATGGGCTAGCACATGAGAATTAATCGAGTTGGATTGAATAGGAATTGGATATGCTGTGAAGGATTTCAGAAAGGAAAGACGAGTCATTCGAGACGGTTATCGGTTGGAGCATGCCGAAGGTCGACAAGAGGGGGGGGGGGTCCACGCGAGCGGTTGATCGGTCCGGCGGTCCTCGGTCCGATTTCCGCTCACAAATTTGCATTACTGCTCTCTGCTCGTTACTCGTCTCTCATCGCCGCTCGACCATGGACTAGAATACAACATACTAGAATACAAATATATTTTAGTTCAAGCTTTCTTCTTACGAGGCGGCCCACTGGCGGCTGATCCCGCGGCACGAGTGCTCTTTCTCCCCACAACATTCGACCTGTCGACACCTTCATCTGGCCCCGCAACGTAGCTGAAAACCGCCGAAATATTGTCTATCGGAATTCCTAGCGCAGCCTCCTCGCCTGCCGCCAACTTGACGGCTTCTCAAGGCCGCCGAATACCTCCGGGATTGAGCGGGGATGCGTATTCAAGGGCCCCGGGACGCCTTCTAGTAAAGTCGGAGGAAAGGTGAAGCGCCCAGTGAAGAAGTTGTTTTCATCATGAGCCGGGCTGTGGTGTCGGAGATGTCTGGAAGTCTTGGTGTCTGGAGTCTGCGCTGGGATGCATTTCAACAACGGACGGGCTTCATCCCCTGCAAGTGAATCCGCCATTGTGTCTCCGCTGGACTTTTTGCGGATGATGGGATATGCTGTGAGCCTGACACCCTGGTGGCTGGAACTTGAATGATGCGGGTTTTGCCCGTCGACGTTCCTTCCCTGTTCAAAGGCAGGTCTTGTGATCCCCGAGTGCTGGATATGGGCTGGTGCACTCTATTACATTAGTGGTCTGCTGTAAGGGAACCAAAAGTAGACCACCTTCTCCGATTGAACGACTGTCAGCGGGATATTCAGAGGCCCCCCAAAGGAATCAGGACCCGGGATCACAGTCTGTTCTGTAGCAGTCAGTGAGTGACTGAGCGTGTGTGATTTCATTGTCCTCGTTCCGGAGACCTTGTGCTTGATCGAGGGCTGAGCGTTTTTTGTTCCGTTTTGCGTCGCTGTTTCTGGAACTCCTGAGCCGATCGGTACTTTCGTCTCATAGTCTGGTGTTGCACACGATGGTTCCTTTCCCGCCCGTCCTTGTACCTGTTGAGCACGTTGAGGTTCGAGCCTCTGTGATCTCCGGGGAGACGCTTTTGCGAGTTTCTCACGTTCATTGGCAACGTTCTGGGCAGAAGAATCCGCCCGCAGCCCCCCAACTTCGCCTTTGCCGACTTTCAAGTTTTGGGTCCGCGTTCTACGAATTGGGATGTTACGAAAACATACATAGGCCGCGTTGATGTAGTCATTTTCTTCACTCTATGAGCGAATGGTAATTGTGCAGTTGTTAGTAATGTCCCCGAAGTAAAAGGAAACATTGCGCGAAGGACATACATTGAGCGAGGGAAATATTTTGTGTCCACCCCGGAGCGAGCGCCGTTGCTGCCAATGTGGGTGGATAGTGAGAGCAATCGATGACAGAACAGATAGTGGTCGAATCCAAGCTGGCACAACTTGAGACGCGAATGTATCGGGACCTAATGGGACTAAGAAGAATGGCTTGAAAAACGAGAAATCCGGGAGTTCCTGCTGGAGCTAACACAATAGTCAGTGGCAATCCATATGAGAGTCATTATTCTGACCTTCGGGCCAGTCAGAATCTCGAACAACCCCATAACAAGCTCAAACGCGTCTTCACTGATAGATACCCGAATGAATACCTCATCTGTATCTGCCGACGGCGTCTCTTGAGCAATTTGCTCTTCGACGTGACACTGGTGGTTTGCGTTGTCAAGCCACGTCTTGTCGGCCTCATCCATGAAATATGTATAGTCATGTGCGAGCAGGGCTGCAGAACATCAACATGCTTCGGAGATGGTTTGCGCGGACTGAAGGTATGTCTCGGTGTCCCTCCATCTATTACTAGGATACAGCTCCGCGTAATTCTCGACGAGGTGAATGGAGCCGGGTGTAGGGATTCGCACTGTGCTGGTGGCTAAGGCAGCCTGCAGGTGATGTTCCTCAAGGCCCTACGAGTTAGTTGGGTCCAAGATGTAGCCAGCCGTTACTCACAGATGTCTCATTTTTATCGATGTTTCCAACAACCAAAAATTGAAGCAAATCTTGCCCATGGGAATCTTCCCGGTTTTCCAAAGAACCCTTGTCTGTTTAATGATGGAGGCCTTGCGAGGTGCTGGGCTAATTGAGAAAGGTGTGGATTGGGAATCTGAGGCGACAGTTTTACTTGGAATTTTGCTGGCTATCCCTCAGCAATTCAGATTGATGACCTGGCTTCAATTGACCCCAGAGCACAAAATTGCGTGTTCCGCGCTGGCTTACACTCTTTGGATTTGTTGGCAAAATAGTTCGGGCCCTGAACCCTGGTGCAGTGCCAGTTTGATTGTGGCTGTTTAATTGACGACGGAGGGCTTGAGAGGCACTGGGCTAATTGAGAAAGGCATGGATTGGGAATCTGAGGTGACAGTTTTGCCTGGAATTTTGCTGGCTATCCCTCAGCAATTCAGATTGATGACCGGGCTTCAACCGCTCCATGGAGCTTAATCTCTTCGCGTTCTTCATAAGCGCGACGTTGTACTGGAGCATGGCGTCAGTATCGGAAGAGGAGGCACGAAAGGAGAGGTGGAAGGGAGGGGGAGAGGATCGGGGGAGGGAGAAGTGAGAAGGGAGGTGCGCGGGCGAGACAGGCTGCCTGACAACCCGCGTGCGCCACTCGAGGTGCTCCACACCAGGCGATCAACACCACATATCGCCGCTCTACATAATGCACCGAAACGAGGCCCTCACTCCCAACAAAACATCTCCCCGCCAGCAAAAAACGGATCACTCACGCCAATACCATCCCTTTTCTAATCTCGCTGCCAGCGGGTTAACAAAACTGCGGAAAGAATATGAATCGGATCGCAAAGAACTGTGAGGTCTTGCATTGCACAGAGGAAAGATTTCTCGACCGCTGAGAACTGGCACAAAGCATCAGCCTCGGGCCGTGGTTCTTCAGGGATAACACAACGTGTGGATAACAATGGAAACCGGCTAGAGCACCGCAGGGGTGGGCCAAAGACCCCGAAGAAGTGTGTTCTACCTTTTCGGGCAAGCAAATGAGGGTGCTTCTTGAGAGCCGCACAAAATCCAGCCTTTCACACGCAATGCCGCGCCGCGCCGCGATCTCCTCCCCGTCATCTCCCCACTCCCCACCCATCTCGCAAGCAACTCGCTGTTGCTGTGCTTCTGCCAAGGACACAACTTTAGTAGCATAGGCATTCAGCCTGCTGCCCGAAAGCCTATTGATGGCGTGAGTGCCTAATTGATCAGCCAGAACTCTGCAAGTGCCTAATTTATCAGCCATCAATCCACAGAGTTCTGGCTGATCAATTAGGCACTCGCGCCATCAATAGGCTTTCGGGCAGCAGGCTGAATGCCTATGCTACTAAAGTTGTGTCCTCGGCAGAAGCACAGCAACAGCGAGTTGCTTGCGAGATGGGTGGGGAGTGGGGAGATGACGGGGAGGAGATCGCGGTGCGGCGCGGCAATGCGTGTGAAAGGCTGGATTTTGTGCGGCTCTCAAGAAGCACCCTCATTTGCTTGCCCGAAAAGGTAGAACACACTTCTTCGGGGTCTTTGGCCCACCCCTGCGGTGCTCTAGCCGGTTTCCATTGTTATCCACACGTTGTGTTATCCCTGAAGAACCACGGCCCGAGGCTGATGCTTTGTGCCAGTTCTCGGCGGTCGAGAAATCTTTCCTCTGTGCAATGCAAGACTCACAGTTCTTTGTGATCCTTCATATTCTTTCCGCTGTTTTGTTAACCCGCTGGCAGCGAGATTAGAAAAGGGATGGACGCACTGAGAGCAAACTTTTCAGGGTCGTGGTTCGTTGGATGATCTTGACCGCGCCAAATTTCCGACACATGCCTAAATGAGCTGACACGTGTCGGGAATCGCTCGCAAATTTAGAAATTGTCTAGAACGTCTACGAGCGTCTACGGTGACATCGATTGAATGTACATCGAGGCACGGAGACAAAGTTTCCCTGTGAGAAGTCAATATATTGAGTTGCAGGGCAAGCACATCAGTAAAAGAACATTTTACTTGTCGGCTTGTGCACCTTGTTCACTTGTTGCAAAAAAAATAAAAGCACGGAAACGATGCCTAGATGCTAATGCACGCCTCAGAAAAAACTATTATTTTTCGAACTTGTCGATTTTTCGACATAGCTTGCGAGCTTGTCAGCTTGGGCACTTTTTTAGCTTGTACAAGCACGTACAAGCACTGCCAAGTGATCTGTCAAAATCACGATGCAACAACTTCGAAATTGAACTAGCCGGTTTACGGGTAAGCACTGCCACGACCCCAGCCTTGAATTCTTCAGCAGTTTTGTCGCTTCGACTCTACGTGCATGCACTTTGAGCTAAAATGTCGAAAGCGGAGCGGCCAATCATGTGCTTAGACTGGTCGAAGATGCTCTGGATTTGGAGCACATCAAACTACTAGATTGTGGCAGCAGGCCGCAGAGCTCCAAGGTTTATGTCTGATCGCAATGGAATCTCAGTTTTCCAGAACGTCAAGAAATTGATATGTCGCGCCAGATGATCTCCAGATTCGAAGTCGTTGCATATAACCTTCCGTCTCTGGGTTTATTGGCGTTCTCTTCCTCTTCCGCTCTTCGACCTCTACTATCTACTCTAGACAGAATCTTTGCTACACTCGCTCATGTCGAGCCCACTCGACTCAACCTACGGCGTCTGGCTGGTGGCCCTCTTTTTGGAGACTATTTTGTATGGCATCGGTGTTCTTCAAGGTTGGATCTGACATATTTAGGGTTTGAATAGATCCCACGGTATATTCGCATTTTGAACCCCGTGCCCCAGAATGCCATTTTGAATCACCTGCTTCGCAATGGCATTTTGAACCATGTGCCTCGCAATTGAATGGTTTAATTCGCATTTTAAACCACATGCCCCGGAATGCCATTTTGAGTCACCTGCTCCGCAATGGCATTTTGAACCATGTGCCTCGCAATTGAATGGTTTAATTCGCATTTTAAACCACATGCCCCGGAATGCCATTTTGAGTCACCTGCTCCGCAATGGCATTTTGAACCATGTGCCTCGCAATTGAATGGTTTAATTCGCATTTTAAACCACATGCCCCGGAATGCCATTTTGAGTCACCTGCTCCGCAATGGCATTTTGAACCATGTGCCTTCCCATCGAATGGTATAATTCAGCCGAGAGCAAAAGGGATAAGGAAGCACTTGACATATTTAGGGTTTGAATGGATCCCACGGTATATTCGCATTTTGAACCCCGTGCCCCAGAATGCCATTTTGAGTCACCTGAAGTATTTTCCATTGGCATGGGGGGATCTGGGCAGCGGCGGTCTAACCAGTACGTACTATGTGACGGTGACTGATTTTTGTCTTGGGAATCACTTGAAGTAGATTAGTTCCAGGAAATCAGTGACTTACAGTACAGCCCTTTGCGGAACATAGGGCGCAGCCAAATTTTTTCCCATTTTGGGACATTTTCGATCTTTTCGACCATTTCCCTCGCTGCGCGCTCAATTCTGAATGTATCGTTCTGAAAACTATATGAGCGAAACCGCAACGAAATTCTGGAGGTCCTCTCGTGCTTCAATTTTTTTATTCGGCTTATATAAAATGCAATCTGATATAATCATGTTTATATGGAAATCTCCTCCCACAGGGGGAGTTGGCAATATATTATTTTGGGGTCTCATTAGGGCATATCTACAACTATTTAAGAGGTCACCTCATCCACGGATTTTATCTGTGGGTCCTATACCACGTGAACGATGTAATTGAACCCAACAAAAACACCCACTTCTCAAACACAATGCTCGGGCATATTCTGATCCCAGGTGAGCGTGATACTCTTTGGGTGCTCGTCCTGTGGTGTTTTAATGAGACTCCACGACTCACATTCGTTATCCAAGTCCCCGTCCCCGTAGGTGACGCGTTTCAAGAAAGACTGTCGTGTTAGACCGCCTCGCGGGGACTTTTTAAAGCTCGGACACTCTCGAACACTTCGTGGTCAGAGTCACGAGACCCCAGGGTATGTGGACCCAAGAAAATCGGTGCAGAATTGCCGGAGGTGACTTACCTTTGGTCAGAATTCTCAATTCAAAAAAAGAATTTCCGGATTAGATGTGGCTCGTTTGGGATCGGAGCTTCCCCGATCTTTCCGACTCCAGGAGGATAAGGTTAAATTATACTGGTGAAACATTGCGATCGATCGGACCCAGGAACAACTCAAATCCGCCGGGAAATCCCATTGATGTGCATTTCGATCGCGCAGTTTCCTGACAGCCATTTCAAATCCTTCTCCTCTCTCTCTTCTTACCACCACCCTCTCGCACCACCATGAAATTCTTTCATATCTGTGCAACACTATGCCTCACCATCATCCTCCTATGCCTTACCGGGCATCTTGAACCTACCACTACCGCAGATCTCTTGATTCTGTTTCGGTCGTATATCAGGGGTGCTCTCCTGCAGGACGCGTTTCTGCCCATGCCTTAGGGCAAGATAATATGCATCGACTGGGAAACCAATCGATTGAATCGAAGCGAACTCAAATACCTAAATATTTTTTCATTCCCCTATCGGGTCAATTATACCGGAACTTCCAAAGTCTGTTGGTCTTGGTGTTTTTGACGGATGATCACGATTACCTCCCGTCAAGGAGATGTGTTCGGTTGGTACAGAAACTTATGCGTTTCATGACACTACGCCACGACTGGCGTATATTGCACATTAACCGATTTCGTCGCAGCACGTCTGGTCAAATGGCGGGAGCCTATTCATCTTATGTATACGGACTGAGAAAGCTGATATTCATTGGGTTATTTGGATTGTTGCTGATGCAAGTCAGTGCAGAACTTGTACTCAGCCCCTCGTCAGGGTATACTGTGCATTACAACCCTATTTATAAGCCTCACGGTGGGAGGGGTGTTAAAAAGTGGGACATGGACTTTGCTAGTCCTTTCGCGTTAGAGTCGCGGAATGCTCTCCACCACAAGGATGGGATAACCCTTGATTCCATTATTTTGGAGTCGGAGATATCTCAAGACTTGCTTGGGGATGAAACAAAACTTTGTGCATCGGTGCCGATCCCGACAATAGCCGCTGATTTAACTTGGATTCAGTTGCATCGGACATGCGCGCTCCACAAGATATCATATACTTCAAAAAATAGCAGCGCCCAACTGCTACATTTATTGACCGGCCATACTTGCAAGGGCTGCCCAAACATAATTCAGGTCTTTGACATCGTGCGCCACGATGCTGAAAATAAGAGGGCTGCGGCCAAACAGAGTGATGATAAATATCGCAAGAAGAAATCGAGAGCCAGAGAGAAACCTGCCAAAAGAAAATTGGCCCGTAAGACAACCAGTGAAGTACTGGGAAACAGGAGATGTGCCCTCAAGGCAAAATACTCCTTGAAAAAGCAAAATAAAGACGGAGAAACATTTACTTTCCCTCCGGAACCACCTACGATTTCTGTTAAAGATCGCACTGTTCGTGAGATGTGCGAATCTTTCAAGCCAGAGTCAATAGAAGAATCTGGGCGCACAGTGATGGGTCAAAAAAAAAGATTTTGGGACGTCTGGTGGGATTCTTGACCTAGCCTGCGATCTGGTGATCTGGCGGTCTTTTTCGACCTGTACAAGCCTGTACAGGATTGTACAGGTCGTCACAGGACACTGGTCAAAATCGCGATGGGCCGTGGATCGTTGATCCACGCGTTGATCCATAGCCGGAGTCACACTGTCATGATTCGTGACACGGACGGCTGACTCTCTTCCAGCCTGATGACAAGATGGCTGGTCTGCTCCAGCAGAGGTTCATCGTCTTCCTGACCTTCCATTGCTTGGTTGACATGACGCCGATCGTACTCTGCTTTGGTTCGTGCATCTAGCACCTCCAGTCTGGCAAACTCCATCAGGAAAAACCCCCCTAGAAATTTTTTGGAATTTGTTCACAAAATTTCTTTGGTGGGTTGAAATTTTGGAAATTTTTAGCAACTTTCATCAAAATCTGTACAAATGACCAACATTCATGCAAGGTTTGCACATTTTTCTTATCCTAGGCTTACACCAACCCAAATACAAAACACAAGCACACTCACGATATTCGGTGTAACAAAGACCCAATGTTGGTATAGAGCTGGTAAGGCCGACAAGCGGCACGGCCCGCTACCTGATTGAGCAAGTGCCGCACTTTTGTATCATTTTGAGTAACTTGGCAAAACACACATTTTCATTACAGCCCTTTGCGGAACATAGGGCGCGGCCGATTTTTTTTCCATTTTGAGACATTTTCGATCTTTTCGACCATTTCCCTTGCTGCAGACTCAATTCCCAATGTATCGCTCTGAAAACTATATGAGCGGAACCGCAATGGAATTTCGCATTTCCTCTGGTGCCCCGTTTATTTTTATTCTACCTGTATAATATGTGGCATGAAATTATTACTCTTTTAAGGAGATCTCCTCCCACAAGGGGAGATGTCGATACAATGATCCAGGCCGTGATTAGAGCAAACACAGGTGTATTTTGGAGGTCACCTCGTCGCCGTATTTGCTATTTGTGCCCTCTGCTGCCCAAACGATGCAATTGAATGTGAGAATATTAGTGTCTACTCAAGTACAAGGTTTCTGCATGACATATCGACCAGTTACTCAGAGGTTTGTTCTGCGCCCCCTATGAGGTCCTGATAATAGACCCCATGACTCAGATTCTGAGTAAATGTCCTTGCGCCAGTGCGCGACGCGCGCCAGATTGCCATCTGTAACAGTCACGTGCATAACTGATGTTAAATTGAGGCACGTCGCGTTCCATCGTGAGGGCATGCACCCAGAATCTGAGTCGTGGGGTCCATTACAAGTACCTCATAGGGGGCGCAGAACAAACCTCTGAGTAACCAGTCGATATGTGATGCAGAAACCTTGTACTTGAGTAGACATTAATATTCTCACATTCAATTGCATCGTTTGGGCAGCAGAGGGCACAAATAGCAAATACGGCGACGAGGTGACCTCCAAAATACACCTGTGTTTGCTCTAATCACGGCCTGGATCATTGTATCGACATCTCCCCTTGTGGGAGGAGATCTCCTTAAAAGAGTAATAATTTCATGCCACATATTATACAGGTAGAATAAAAATAAACGGGGCACCAGAGGAAATGCGGAATTCCATTGCGGTTCCGCTCATATAGTTTTCAGAGCGATACATTGGGAATTGAGTCTGCAGCGAGGGAAATGGTCGAAAAGATCGAAAATGTCTCAAAATGGAAAAAAAAATCGGCCGCGCCCTATGTTCCGCAAAGGGCTGTAATATTGTCTCTCGAGGTTCGTATTTCACATGAGAAAATCACAGATGCAATATCGTAACAGGGGTGTGTGTTGAGTTTGAATGTCAGGTTCCTCAATGAGCTGTAGTTCTGGTGCAGTCCTTACATTCCTTGACAATTCACTGTACCATCTCGACTGTCGGTTCTTGGGTATTTTCGATGTCCGGGATGCGCAATGAATTTTATTTTATCAAGGTGATTTTTGCACATCAAGATCCCCCAAAAAAATGGCTTGACTGAACCTACAATCGAAAAGGGTACAGTATCGAAAGGACTACCGATGGAATGATGATGGGAATGCTGAAAATTGACCCCGTCAGCTTCAACAATAGATAAGTACAAATCTGACTTTGGTCAGAACATTTCTCTGCCCAAAGATCCGTAAACTTGAAGGGCTGCACTCTGCTGCGCAACGGGGTGCAAATCTTCGAGAGTCTCTCTGTTTACCTCTGACCTTGCCTACAAGGTAAAGTTGATGCTCCAGAATGTCCCACATTGGGATACACCCTTAAGATATGAACTCATAAACGAATTACCAACTTGGGTTGCCCTTCCTCGAGGCTGTGCCGGTGAATATGCAGGTTGGTTCCGTGTTCTGGTCAACGGACATTTGAGTAGAGTGAATCGGTACAAATGATTCACGCAATTGTTGCCATACATTGGAGTAGATTATGAACTGTGTACATCAAAATGCTGCCGCATGTGGTTGTGGAGATGAAGTCAAGTTGCGATGCCACTGATAGGAGGAGCACAGAGTGCCTCAGAACACCTTCAATGCCGGGTATTACTCCTCCTTGATAAGTGGCATAGGCATTGAACAGTGTACAACAGAATCCAAATGATTCTCGAAGTTGGGGTCCTCAGAAACTGCGTCCGAACAAGCTTCAATTGCTGGGTAGGATCCGCATACAGCTCCGACGCAGCATTTCCATGCTGAATGTCAATGGAGGGGAGGAACTAACAATATACCGGCATGATCCAATCGAACATTTGAATCCAGAGAAGAACTGCGTCCGATCCAGAGGAACACAGGAGAAAATTGCCGCATAGGATGCTACAAATTTTGACAGAGAAACAAGACCCCGAAGGACAGCTGAGGCGGATAGCCACCGGAGAAAGCACGGACGCGGGGTCCAGATGGCGCAGTCCAGAACAAGTGGCAAGCAAAGGAACAGTCCCGGGAGAATACGGGTGAAAACACAGTAAATGGCATCTCTCTAGGTCACCACAGGGATAGTTTAGCATTGACCAGAGCAAGATCGGAGCTGAAGCTCGGAGGGACACAAGCAATAAAGACACGAGTAGTACTGGGTGGAGAAGTCAGCCAAAAGGTGGAAAACCAGATTGTAGATCTTAGCAGTTACATGGTAGTAAATTCGAACATCTGGAGGCAAGGTCGCAGACTGGCTTGATGTGGAGGAAGAAAGATCTAGAACTTCACGCAAGCAGGATTACGACGTCACCGCCGGCAATCATCGGCGGCACGACAAGCCGAAATAGTTTGGCGGGGACGAAAGGTGTTTACGCGAAAACTGCTGACGAAAATGTGATGCACGGCCAAAATCAAGAACTAACCGACGAGGATATATTGGTGCTGTATACTTGGAGGTTGAAAACAAAGGACTGACCACCGAAGAGGAGATGATTGCAGGGAGATCGTGTATGGCTTAGCACCAACGAGCAAAGACAAGGGTCAGGTAGTCTCTCCTAGACAGACATTTTATATGAACGCTCGTACCTCCATCTGGAAACGCATTCTTGCGGCATAGACACGGTATGTCTGCCGCAGACGCCGCTAGACCAGCAGACAGCTTTAGACATCATCACGAAGTGATAGACCGCGATAGACACGGTCTCGAAGCGGATTTTCAATTGCGCATTCAATTTGAACACTTGCCCCGCAGTGTTTGCCCCACAGCTTGCCCACCGCTGCACCAATTGCCAAGGTCTAGTAGGCATTTCGACTCAGAATTGCCGTGGCTATCGAATGCACACGGCGCTGAAATTGTCTGTTCAGAAACGGGCAAGCTGTGCATTGAAAAGGTTCAATTTTGCATTGAAATAGCCCCTATTTGCGCTTTTGATCCATGTTTGCACTGGAATGCAGAGCACAAAGCCTTCCTGCAAAGGACCTGGGACACTAGAAGGAAATCTAAAGAGACAGTTCTGACCGAAATTGCGCTGGCTTTCCAACAAACAAGGTCCTGTGAAAATCCGCTTTGAAATGGCTCCAAACAGGGCAATTTACTGATTTGATGCGAAACTCGGCACACCAAGCCATCATTAAATTGCATTTGTTTGCCCTGGAATGCAGAGCACAAAGCCTTCCCGCAAAGGACCTGGGACACTAGAAGGAAATCTAAAGAGACAGTTCTGACCGAAATTGCGCTGGCTTTCCAACAAACAAGGTCCCATGAAAATCCGCTTTGAAATGGCTCCAAACAGGGCAATTTACTGATTTGATGCGAAACTCGGCACACCAAGCCACCATTAAATTGCATTTGTTTGCACTGGAATGCAGAGCACAAAGCCTTCCCGCAAAGGACCTGGGACACTAGAAGGAAATCTAAAGAGACAGTTCTAACCGAAATTGCGCTGGCTTTCCAACAAACAAGGTCCCATGAAAATCCGCTTTGAAATGGCTCCAAACAGGGCAATTTACTGATTTGATGCGAAACTCGGCACACCAAGCCATCATTAAATTGCATTTGTTTGCCCTGGAATGCAGAGCACAAAGCCTTCCCGCAAAGGACCTGGGACACTAGAAGGAAATCTAAAGAGACAGTTCTAACCGAAATTGCGCTGGCTTTCCAACAAACAAGGTCCCATGAAAATCCGCTTTGAAATGGCTCCAAACAGGGCAATTTACTGATTTGATGCGAAACTCGGCACACCAAGCCATCATTAAATTGCATTTGTTTGCCCTGGAATGCAGAGCACAAAGCCTTCCCGCAAAGGACCTGGGACACTAGAAGGAAATCTAAAGAGACAGTTCTGACCGAAATTGCGCTGGCTTTCCAACAAACAAGGTCCCATGAAAATCCGCTTTGAAATGGCTCCAAACAGGGCAATTTACTGATTTGATGCGAAACTCGGCACACCAAGCCACCATTAAATTGCATTTGTTTGCACTGGAATGCAGAGCACAAAGCCTTCCCGCAAAGGACCTGGGACACTAGAAGGAAATCTAAAGAGACAGTTCTAACCGAAATTGCGCTGGCTTTCCAACAAACAAGGTCCCATGAAAATCCGCTTTGAAATGGCTCCAAACAGGGCAATTTACTGATTTGATGCGAAACTCGGCACCCCAAGCCGTCATTAAATTGCATTTTTGGGTGCACAGCCCGAAACTAGGCATGGCAAACTCCAAGTATGTTACCGTTACCGTAACAGTACGAAGCCTTGTTCGTTTATCTCTCCACGTATTGCATTTTAGGTTACTTTGACTACCAAATTAGTACTTATATAAGTAGTCTACTTTGTACACAATACGTCGTCGGGATTGCAGCAGAGCAAGCCCAATTCAACCTTCTGGCTTAGTCAGCTTGTCTGAATCTCACAGTGGTGTCTGCCCGACAGGTACCGGTTGAAAGGGACGATCCAGGAATTATTGACCATGTGTCGACCAACTTCATAGGCCCGGCCATCCTCACGGCGTTGATAAAGTGGGTACCCATCCGTGTCCAT
Source organism: Mycena galericulata (assembly GCA_029289565.1). Lineage (NCBI taxonomy): Eukaryota > Fungi > Basidiomycota > Agaricomycetes > Agaricales > Mycenaceae > Mycena > Mycena galericulata. The sequence goes on along the minus strand of JARKIA010000122.1, from coordinate 267,211 downwards.
TGACGTATACGGTTGGAACGGCTTCAGGAAAAATTTCGTGCATCTCCCGTTCTCCATGCACGGGTAACTAAAAAAGTCGCGGGTTTGGCAGCTATTCTTTAAATCTTTTGACCCTTCTGCATACAGTGGCGGCAAAAAAGAATGAGCGCGGTCGTTTGGGCTCATTTCTGGGCCACGCCAAATAACATGGCACGATGAGCCTTTGTCGATTTCATGATGATATGCACAGTTTAACCCATATCTCACAGACGCTTGAATTCTTTTAGGGTCGCCTTGAGCGCATTTTTCAATGATTTCCTCAGGGAAAACCTATATCTGGCTCTACAGTAACCTATAGGCCTATCTTACCCGAGGGAAATTCTCATACCGTCAGACGTGGCGGGAAAGAGAAATTGGCCCCCGAAGTCCGGGTTTGCGGCATCCGAGATTACGGCTGGCGGGAAGCCGTCCAGAGTATTATAAACCTGTACCTTTGCTCAGATAAATCCAAACTCATTTCCGCGCTGAGCGTTCTCGACAGCATTATCCCCTATCGTCATACTCCATACCCGAATTCTAAGCTCATTCGCCCCATCAGCAAAGATGGCCGGCCGTGGAAAAGGAGGAAAAGTTGGTGCCCATCCATCTAGCTATGTAGATAAACGGAATTCTGACCATTTTGGTTCCTCAGGGCCTCGGAGTCGGCGGCGCCAAGCGTCACTGAAAAATTCTGCGCGATAACATTCAAGGTTGGTTAAAAATCAATATACGCTTGGGTATGGTTACTGTATCCGTTTGGTTAGGCATCACCAAACCAGCGATACGTCGTCTCGCTCGTCGGGGTGGAGTCAAGCGTATTTCGGGTTTATCTACGAAGAAACCCGCGGCGTATTGAAGATCTTTCTGGAAAATGTGAGTCCATGAATACATCTAGTATTGATTTCCCTTTGAGAGACCTACTTTACACATCAGGTCATCCGCGATTCTGTAACGTACACGGAGCACGCCAAGCGCAAGACAGTCACGGCCCTGGATGTTGTCTATGCCCTCAAACGAAGTGGTCGCACACTTTATGGCTTTGGAGTTTAATCAGTACTGCGGAAAGGGATTCCGAGTTAATTGAGGAGGCAAAAATTAGTTTTGGACTTCAACATTTAGTGTACACTAAGTTGACAAAAGAATGTTTGGATTATTCATCTGCGAGCGCATTGATGGGCTTTGCAACACACTCGGTCCGGGCCCTCGATAAGTATTCGGGGTGTGTTTGGGGCAAAAGAACCACTTGTCGCCGGAATTATGCGTCGAAGAGTCAAATCGTTCTTTTGAATTTCCCTGGCAGGAGGGAACTCCTACCACACACCAGCATATTCGGCTGGTGGTAAGGAGGACCGATGATTATCCCATGGGAGGCTACATCCAGATTTTCGCCTCACCAGCGACCTTTCACTCAAAGCCCATTGTCGAAGTGCAGTACTGCAGTTGATTTATTACCGGGGTTTCTAGTAAATCCTCAGTTTTTTTGACTGGGTTTCTGATCTCACCCTAGTTTCATCTTTTGGTTTCTTGGTCCATGAGAAAATACAGCGAGTTTTGGGTTCAGACCACACATGTCTTTCTTTTTCTCTTTTTTGAGACTTTGTTCAAAGTTTGAAGCAAGAAAAATATTTCCGACTACAAAAGGTTACATCTCTATCAAACAAAAGCCCTTGATGGCTGCAACCCACTCATTGTTGTTCCTCTGGATGCCCAGCCTGTTCTCCCCCCCCCAGCCACAAGTTCAAGCATCCACTCCAATGACAGCGTGAGACAGATCCCGGTGTTGTTGCGCTCCTTGCGCTCATTGCTGACCCATACCTGGTTCACCCTGGATCAGATTTCCTTGAGCATCTGGAACATGTGGCTCTGGACGACATTTTTAGACTTGTGCTCTCTCGCCTCAACATCCGTGATGTTCGGCTCGCAGATGACAATGACTTTCCCAGCACTGCATTTGCCAGGGATGCAGGGAGCATGGATGAGGAGTAACACATTGCAGTGCATGGGCTCTGTGGCCCACTCCTCGACAGACTTACCCACCGGATTTTCCGGCCACACAGCCAGCCCGATGGTGAATGCACGCTGCGGCCTGCAGTTGATCAAGCGTGAGAGTGTGCCGAAAGGTTGGAATGGGACGCCGCTGTCCTGCGGCGATGTTTTCTGGTTATCATTGAGAAACATGATGGGCTTCTGGCAGACCTGAGAGAAGTACATATATATTAGCAAGAGAGAAAACACAGGCTCCTCGAATATGTTGTAGTCACCATTCGGTAGGTTCGGGCCCGTTTTGGAGTTGGTTTTGCTCTCGGTGAGCACAAAAGCGTGAGGGCTTCGAGACCTAGTGGCCGTGTTGATGTACGACAGCTTTGCCGAGTTGACGAGACCGTTAGCGTTGAGAGAGTATATTGAGAACGACATGGCGGCGGCAGCGGCGACTTGTAGAATGGACGTGAGCACGATAATGGCAGCCAAAAAGTATAACGTGTTCGGGGGCGATTTGGGTACACGACAATGTATGCTACCTGCAAGAAAAACATGGCGGCCCGTCTCGACTCTCAAAGGACCGTTCAGTCTCCGCTTTACGCTAAAGCCTCGTGTCCCGTCAGGACCCCTGGTGTAGCGGTGCGTTAAGCACGGTTTATGCATCACCAGCTCTCCTTGATTGTCGGAGCGGGCCGCCATCAGAAGGCTACGAGGGGGGCGAGTCAAGGGGCAACCCACTCACTGGCCGGGACACTCTCCTACCTCGATTTCGACCTTCTGGCCGTAGAATACTGCCCATGAGATTTTTTCCCGCACGCAGCCCGATGTACGAGAGGGAGATTTCACATTTTCTGACTTTGATCAAATTGGTCCGTCTTATTTCAGAACCAAATCATCAACCGTGAATGTTCATTCTCACCAATTTGTATGAAGCTGGGCGTATTCAGTAGCCGAATTGGGGGGGTCAAGCGACACTTGAATTGAATGTAGGAGACCCAAAACCTCTTGAACTTATGTATATTTGAGAAATTTGGTGAAGAATGGAAAAGTCCATAACAGTTTAGTGGATCATTGAGAAACGGTTCAGGCTTTGACCCCTCCTTGACCCCGGTCAATGCCAACACTGATTGGCATTTCTAACCACCTCTCTGTGGGCAATGGATTAAAGTCTGGTCCATCCAGAAACATTTTACAGCTCTTTGCGGAACATAGGGCACGGCCAATTTTTTTCCCATTTTGAGACTTTTTTGATCTTTTCGACCATTTCCCTCGCTGCGCGCTCAATTCTGAATGTATCGTTCTGAAAACTATATGAGCGGAACCGCAACAAAATTCTGGAGGTCCTGACATGCTTCGATTTTTTTTATTCAGCTTATATAAAATGTACTCTGATATAATCATGTTTTTACGGAAATCTCCTCCCACAGGGGGAGTTGGCAATATATTATTTAGGGGTCTCCACATTCACTAACCCGGTATTTCAGGACCTCTGGAATATCACCAAGTACATCATATTGAATATCTAGGCCAATCGGAGCACTGTACCTAGTATGGGACATGTTCTGCTGTCGGACAGTGGAAAATACCGAAAATTGAACCAGTGAATCATTTTGAGATGCTTAGAAAAAATCGTAATACACCGAGTCCTGCGGATGTTCCATGCGAATCGAATGAGCCTATTCCCAGAGAAAACCGTTGAGAATTGAGCTTGAAATCACTGTTCTCGTGAAAATTTACAAAAAAAAAAAAAAAAACGGGCCTCGTCCTAAGTTTTGCAAAGAGCTGTAAAATACCATCTAGAATCCATTGGCTGCGAAAAAGCGAAAAGAAACACAACAGAAAGAACTGATCTGAACAACTCAACATTATGTGCACTTCATGAAAACAGTGTACTCTGAGCCCTCCGGTCCCTTAGAAAATCAGAGAAGGTCTTACAGCCGTTTGCGGAACTTAGGGCTTTTTTTTTTTTTTTTTTTTTTTTTTGGGTGGGAAAATTTCATGACTACGCGCTTATTTCTCACCCGATTACCTTGGGAATAGGCTCATTCGATTTGCATGGCGAATCTGCAGGGCTCAGTGTATTACGATTTTTATTCAGCCCCTCGGAAGCAGTTTGTCAATTAGATTTGCCTATTTTTGGATATCTGAGGGCAGAACATGCCCCACAATTGCAATAATGCTCAGATTGACCTATATTTTTGGTATGATGTATTTACAGGTATTCCGGAGGGCTTGAAACACCGGGATAGCGAAACTGACTCCTATTTCAAATGTATGATACATTGTCTCTGACAGAATATAAAGGGAACTTTCCTACTAGCTATACATTTGAAGGAAGAGTTATATTCACTATTCCGGTGTTTTATGCTCTCTGGAACACCTTCAAGTGCATCATATTAAAAATCTGAGTCAATCGGAGCACTACCTCTACTGTGCCAAATGTTCTACCGCCAGACTCCCAAAAACGCGAAAGTCTGACCCATGAAATGATCCTGAGGGCCTGCGAAAAAATCGTGATACACCAGGCTCTGCGGATTCACCATGCGAAATGAATGAGCCTATTTACAAAGTAATTGGATGAGAACTGAACTCGTATTGGCTGTTCTCGTGAAAACTTACCAAAAACAGAAAGGCCGCGCCCTAAGTTCTGCAAACGGCTGTAAAGTTCGTGTATTATAGCTCTTTGCACGTGGCCTTTTTTTTTTTTTTTTTTTTTTTTTGGTCAAATTTCACCAGAATGCTTATTGTGGGCTCATTTCTGCACCTGATAATCCCAACATTCCTCTATAGTTATAGGAGCTAAGTACCCCCATAAGCTCTTATAATTATAGGTGATTTTGGGTGATTTTCTTACCACTGATATTCCATCCTTATTCCATGGTAACCACAGAATTTTCTGAGGTACTGGTGGAAGAAATTTTCAATTTTACTCTCCATTAGACTGCTTCTAATGGCCTGTGGTGGGGTAGCTATACAATTTTACTGACTTAGATTACCATGCATACCATGAGTATTGCCAACACTTTGACCAAAGTTTGTGACTTGGAAGAGGTACCACACATACCATGAATACATTCTTAGGAGTCACAGAAAATGCTGACTTGTCTGATCAACCACCGTTACCACCGTCCGTCGCTTTGGTGGTCAGTAAATTTGTGACTGGGTTAAGCAACCACCATTACCATGAGTACATTTTTTGGAGGTCAATAAACTACTGATGTACCTCAGTGCCCACAGCTACCACAGACACTGTCAACTGAAAAGACTTAGCAAATTTCAGGCATGCCAATTACCACTGTTACCACAGTGAACCCATCCAGCACATGGCTCGCCAAAACAGGCCGAGGTCGGCATCACTGGATCAGACTGATGCGCCTCCTGTCGGCTGTGACCACGGTTACCACGGCCACTGACATCGAAACAAATTACAGCTGTTTGCAGAACTTAGGGCACGGCGTGTTTTTTTTTTTTTTTGTAAGTTTTCACGAGAACAGCGATTGCAGGATCATTTCTTAACCGTTTACCCTGGAAATAGGCTCATTCGATTTGCACGGAAAGGGCGGAGGGCCTCATCTCTTAGGTTTTTTTATGGGCACCGAAAATTTCCTTTTTGGGATAGATTCCCGTGTTTTTCAGTGGTTGAGTGGAGAACACGTCCCACGGGACCTATTTTGCTCCGATTGACCTAGATTTTTATTATGGTGGACTTCAACATATTCCGGAGGGCCTGATATACCGTGATAGTAAATGTGAACATTGGTTTGTATCTACCATACACTTTGGGATCAACAATATGAAAGGAATGTATCTATGAACTGTATATTTGAAGTATTGATCCCATTCAAAATACCGGTATTTCAGGCCCTCCGGAATATGTTGAAGTCCACCATAATAAAAATCTAGGTCAATTGGAGCAAAATAGGTCCCGTGGGACGTGTTCTCCGCTCAACCACTGAAAAACACGGGAATCTATCCCAAAAAGGAAAATTTTGGTGCCCATAAAAAAACCTAGGAGATGAGGCCCTCCGCCCTTTCCGTGCCAATCGAATGAGCCTATTTTCAGGGTAAACGGTTAAGAAATGATCCTGCAATCGCTGTTCTCGTGAAAACTTACAAAAAAAAAAAAAAACACGCCGCGCCCTAAGTTCTGCAAACAGCTGTAACAGATCTGTAAATGTTGCCCGCCATTACCACATTACCACGGCTAGATAATAGTGCTTTTTTGCAGAAAAATCAGTGTGGAAATTCTGTGGGCAGGTTATCAGCTAGTAAGATTATACATATAATCATTGTGCACACCAATCACTCTGTTCTGAGGCTCCCATTTATTACTTTCCAAATTTGGACCACTACGCCTAGCATCCCAAAAAGGAAATAATCGCTGATTCAGAGGTTTCTAGCCAGATATTGGCAGGACAATTTTCAGGATATGTTGATTGGACATTTGAATGCATTTATGAGCCATTGTACTACCATTCCACTATTGCTACATCTTGCTAATTCAATATTTTTATTGTTCAAAGTTGCTGGTACCCTCACATATACCCATCCCCTGTGCAACCAATTGAACATTCCCATTTACTTCCTATATCATCATTAAACATATTTTAGGCCCGTACCATGCATATATCCTTTGATGGGAGCTTCCATAGTGAAAATTGATGAGGGATCAAAATGCAGCCAGCACTGTATTGCTAGCTGTAGGATGGTCTAGTAATGGCATATAAAAATCCATTTGCATGCTAGAAACTCGAAATGGGTGAAATTGCAAGTTCATCTACTGCTCAAAAAAGCATGCAGGTCAGTTTTACATTTGAAACATTATATCTTCAAAACATGGTCCCAACTGTTATCCATGTGTGTAGGTACATCACCAATGTATAAGGGATGATCTAAAAAATTTTAGGACACTTGAAACCACCTTTATACCTGCTCAACATGGTAAAATCTGAGAAATCATGTTTCGACATTTGGACAAACCTTCACCAAAACACTTCAAGTAAATTGTAATCTGGAGTATTTATACTGTCTGATCTCATTTCTGATGTTTATGTTGCGATATCTGGTCTCCTTGGTGCCCTATTATTGAAATAGGCAAAAGGTGTCATTTGAGACTTTTGAGATTTATCATGGTATATTGGCCTATATGTTGGACCAGGAATGTTCCGATAGATTAGGGGAATCAGTAGGTACCCTCAGAACGCTGTCTATGACCCTGTGGAATGCAAAATAGGGTGAACAAGAGTGTCAAACAAGATCACTTCAAATCGTGAGGTATGGAGTACCCTGGGTGCCAATTGTCTACTTTCCTAATATCAATGGATGATACAATGCCAACAGTTGTGTTTTGGGATCTACCACATCATGATGAGCGCATAGTAAGGCCTGAATGCAATTTCCCTAGATGTCCAATTTGTGATGTTCTTCATGACCAGAGTATGATGCATCACCAGGAGGGTGTCTGAGGAGCATGAGGGAACATGTCAATGTATCCAGCAGTCATTTCCATGTGTATATCCCCAAGATATTATCATCAGGACCCAATTTATTAAGTGTCACTATTTCCACCCAATTATTCCACAGGGCCCAAATCGGAATGCACCTCATTCCATCTTTCAACATCCCGCCCCTTTATACATAATATCTGAAAGCAATAATACTCAGACGGGCACGGATAAAGTGAACGGCTATATTATATACCTGAAAGCAATAATACTGACACAATAAGTAAGAAGAATACATAAAAGAGTACGAAAGGACAAACCTCAGACGGGCACGGATAAAGTGAACGGCTGAGGAATGTCCCTGCGTAGCGAGGCAATATAAGTAAAGACGGCATGAAATGCCCGGGTACGCCGATAAGTAACTGTGAACAAGGAGATGGAGGATAAAAGATGGATAGTACACAATTACTGGGGTAGATCTACGCGCGTTGGACACAAGTCCAACGTGCCGACTTTATGGCGCGTCGAGCCACTACTTCAACAATATCAATCGTCGAAGTAGCTCAAATAATGGTGTTTTGCACGGGAACTGAGCCTGGAAAATGACAGGAGGCCAGCTTTGTTAGCCGATTGCAATTGCATCTCTACGCACACCGCGAAGTGTGCTCCAGCAGAAGAATCTGCAGCCAAGATGAAATGTGCATCTCGAAGCTGCGCCAGGGCCAAGAGCGCTGCATCGGCTTTGGGAGCAGCAATGAAGTTCGTTTCACGACAGTCGTTGGCATGGATGACGACAGTTACAACCTCGAGCCGGGGCATGTAGGTGGGAAGGTTGGCAATGGCATCCATGACGATGTTAGGCATGCGAGCCCTGTGCACCGAGTTCCTCAACGTCAACAGCCGGAGATAGGGGATTGCAGGGAGATCGATAGGGTTGTCGTCTAATCAAATGTGGGACGGATCAGGATTGCTGGGCGGGGAAAGGAAACGTCCAAGAATGCACATGCCTTTTAAGTCAATGTCCAGATGTTGGAGTGAAGGGGAGCACCGAAGGGCAACGCTCTCTAGACCGTGCAGCGAGAAGTTGGTTGGAGGAGATGATCGTGACACTCTCAGATGCTGGAGAGTATCCATTGAAACTATCGCAGAGTCCAATAATATCTCCTGGACAGCCGGCACCATCGTTGGAGGGAGATCAAGCACCAGTTGCCGAAGTGACGATCTTCCTTGCGGGCTAACGGCAGAGGGAATAAATTCGCCCTCCGATTTCACAAGGATATAACGCAGCGCCACAGCTGTGCAGGATGAGAGTGCATGGATAAGGATTGAAGAAGGGAGGAAAGAAGGCCGGCGCCCATGAGTGCAGCCGAGAAATAGAATGCATCGCAAGGATGGAAGAGAGAGGAAGTCGATGATGGCCGCACGAGTGGTTTGTTGGCAGAACTCCGTAAGCCGGCTACCCACAGATAGTGAGGAGCGCTCGACTTTGGGAAATCGACGTAATAGCTGGACTGACACATCCTGCATGTCCTCGCGGTCGACTTCGAAATCAATTTCGAGATCGCGCACATATGATCCAATGTGTTTGGCGGCATCGAGGGCCCTTGCCAGAGTCTTCGCATTCGAAGTATGGAGACGGAGGGAGTGAAAAAGGAGCCTCTGGCTGGAGAAAAGGAAAAAGCGGGACGCCAATGAGCATGATTTGAGACTGGTCTTCCATAATCGTGTGTCCCCCGCGGGCACGGTGAAAGTGCCGCCACTGCCGCAAAGTGCCGCCAACTGCCGCCACCAAATGGGGACTGCCGCCAAATGTGGCGGCAGTTGGCGGCACTTTTTTGTCACATTGCCGCCTCTGTCACAGCGTATTTGCCGCCACCTGCCGCCAACACTACTTGCACATTTCCTTCTGCACTAGGTATACATATAACTTGATTCAAATACAATGGAGAGCATCATTAGGATCAGCAACTTGAAAAGTCCTAAGTTTCCAAGATCTTACCGCGACTTTTCTTACCTTTTACATATTTTGGCTTTTGTAACAGCTTTTTTACTTGCATTTTGCTGGCTTGTATGACTTTCATCTTTTTTGGCTTGTGGGTTTTACTCCCTTCTGTCTTAGAATCCGCTTTTGGCTTTCTGGTGTTGTAGTAGCTGATTATCTTGAAATAAAAATATTTCTCGGCCCATACATGACTGTGAGTCTAATCATTTGTTCACCTGACAGCAACATATGGGTTGTTTCTGGAAATCTGCTTGCTTTCTACGTCTGAGCCGGCCCCCATGACGTACAAAAATCACAAGAAAACTGTTCATGATCACCGGGCCGTGACACCGGGACGCTGGCAAACAGTACTAGTCGGAGTAAAATTTGATATATTTAAAAGGCTATTTCATTGTGACGGAGAGCAGTCGGCCTGTGAGTCGGCTGCTAGTTCCGGCACACGAAAGATTCGGTTCGGTGGGTGGTCGGTCCAACGAGATGAGTGGCGTAGAGATAATATTGACCAAGGGGCTAACTACGGACATCACAGGCTTATATACTACGAGTTTGACAGGTGAAACAGAAAGGGGAAATGAATCAAGGAGCGTGATCATGGCGACATCAGTCGCGTCGGGTCCAAATCAAGGAATGTGCATAGAAAATAAAGAGAGGAATTAAATAAAAAACTCACTCGTTACATCCGCCCTCCAGGTCGTCGCTACACGACGATCTACACGTCGCGTTCGATGTTGGAATCTCCAGTGGAAATCTTGCACGCGTCTGGAGCGCAATCGGGCATCAAGAAATATTTGTGGCCAGAATTGATCTTGAATAAAATTCCGGGCAAGTGCGTGGCCCATTCGTGGCCTGAATCAATGTGTTCTGCGTTGGGTACATCTTGCTCGGCGGGAATTGGTCCCGCGGAGATCAGCGACGGATCAACGGGATCTCCGTGAGGCTGTGAAGCGGATTCAGGCTTGTTTCTTGCGTCCATCTTCGCAGCGTCCGCACTGGTTCCCGTGTGGTTGGCGTTATACGCCGGCGGCACTTCCAAATCACATTTGGTACTCCCGCTCTCCTTTCCGGATGTCAGAGTTTCGGGCCCAAACGGCCGATCGTCTTTCGCGTTCTGATGCAAGGTTGCGCAGCAGGAAACTTCTGGTGTGCTCGGGAAACTGGCTAGAAGTCTTCCAGAATCGGTAAGCAGACCTGGTATTTCTCCAACTGTGTTCCAAGTCTTCGTGTCTGGCGCGTGACGAGCGAACAATTCCGGCGGCAGGTCGACGACAGCGCGCAAGTTCGACTTGGTTGCGCGCATATCTTTACCAGGTGCGTTCTCGGAGCCGTCGTATGACATTGACTCCTTATCGTTATCGTATATTGCTTCAGTAAGTGAAGGCATATCGGGATCGGTATCATAATCAACTTGAGTCTCGGAGTCGGAACTCAAAGTCACCGCGTCAAAATCCGCGCTAAAATCATCGAAAATTTCCATGGGCTCCACCCCGCCCTCCACGACTTCGAGACGGAAACCAAAGCGCACGCTGCCGACGTGGAACGTTTCCAGGACCTCTGTGCTGGCATAGAGCGCATCGCGCATGCTTGTATCGGCGGCTATTCGCACCGCGTGAGTATCAAATCTTGTTTCGTTCGTGGAACGTGCTGACTTGGGGCTCGGACAGTCCCGAGCCAAATGGCCGCGCCCACCGCAGTTGAAACATAAGCCCTTGCGCATGTATTTGTCACGCCGTCCATGCGATAGAGGCTGATCATCCTCAGGATGAACTTCAACAGCGGCTGCACACATTGTCTCGCGCGATCGCGGCGTCTCAACGCGCCCTCCGTTTCGGGGAGCGGATGCCTTGCGATCATCTTGGTTTTCCGCTCGTGCGTCAGCGTCATCTGGTACGTCAACGTTATCTTCTTCATCGTAGTCAAAGTCTGATTCATCTTGATCTTCGTCTTCCTGCGACTGGTACTCAGTCTCAGTGCTTCGATTCTTCTGGTCTATTTTCACCAAGATTTCTGCCTCGCCGGCAGCCTTGACAATGTCGTCCCAAGTGGCGACCTCGGGATCAAGACCCTTTCGATATATCTCAGTCTGAATCTGGTACGCAAGACTGTTGAACAATGTAACAATCTTTTCCTGGGTATCGTCTAACCCAATTGTATTATAGATCTCAGACCATTCTGCAATATGAGCGGCGACATCTTTCGCGCCCTGGAAGCACCGGCTGAGGCGCTTCCGCTGATCATTGCGGAAGTCGACAGGGAAACAAAATTCAAACAACTCAACGAAGAATCGTTTGAGATCCCAGCGCTCTTCATCAGGTACGACAACCTGATTGTAAAAATCGAGGGCTTTCCCATCCAAATAATAGGAAATGAAATAGATCTGTTCGTCGTCGGGAACATGACCCATTTCCACGTAAGTCTTCGATTCTCTAGCGAAGCGTTGAATCGCGTTCGCATTCGGTTCGCCATTGTAACGCGATGGCGGAATGGGCTTCAGCAGCATCTTCTGCTTGCGCACGAGGCCCCGTTTGCGTTTAGACGACAAACGCGAACTTCGCGCACCGCGCCGCAATGATCCATACCCATCATCGCTCGAGGAGTTGGAGCTACTGCTCGAGCTTGAACTCGATTCATCTGATGGGTCGGAAGGCGGCGGTTGGGCTTTAGCAGAACCTGCTGGAGTGCCACGCAGAGATTTCTTAAAGAAATTCTCAGCGGCCAATCTGCCAGGTGTAACACCCCGTGAGATGGGCGTGTCGTGCTTCTTCGAAGCGCGCAACGACTTCGTGTGCTTCTTAGCACTCTGCCTCACTTGAAGCTCTTTCAACTCGCTAATTTTCTTATCGAGAAGAGCGTGCATTTCTGCAACAGTAAGTCCGGACAAAGACTCGCGATCGTTGTTCGCATCGCGGTCGGAGGCAGATGCAAAACCCAAAGGTTTTGCAGGTTCAACCTTGGAGAGTTCCTTCTCCACAGGCTTCGGGAGTAATTCAACCAAGGCAGGTTTCCCAGCCTTGACTCCCTTGGATCTCCCTGACTTCGGGCTCTTAGAACGTCTTCTTTGAGCCTTTCCCTTTGAAGAAGGGGTCTTCACGGTTGAAATTTCAATCGTGTTCGTGGAGAAATCAGAAGGTTTCGTTTTTCCCTCCTGTCGAATTATGGGATTCATCTCAACATAATTCTTCAGCGCGTCGCGCTGGGCTTTGATTTCAGCATCAGAAAATCCGTCCAGGGAGGCAATGCCATGGGCTTTGGCACCGGATGAGCCCGCGACCGGCGGTGATGCGACACTGACGTCCTCCACAGCCCAGCGTGTTGCGCGCGTGGCAGGTTTCACCGGTCCGGTTTCTTCGTGATGGTTGATACTGACATTCTCAGCATCAGACCAATCTGACCTCTCAGATGTATTGCGGCGTCCCGACCCCGCCCGCAACTGGGCGGCGTACACTTCATGGCGCCTAGCAAGGGCCTCGCGGTCTTCAGGACTCATTTCACCAACAGCTTGCACTGTGGTCGACTCAGCATCCGACGTTGAACCAGAAAACATGTTCCAGGTATTTCTATTCTGATTCGATCTCGACTGCTCACGATGGGACCGCGCGGTGTTACGAGTCACGGGGGTCCAGCCCCCATCATCCTCCTTCACGACAGGCAGTGCTGGCGCATCGCCAAGCACACCCCAGTCCACCGAGTCAGCCAACATCGTTGGCGACTTGGAGGAGGAAATATCTCCAGCGCGCACGGCGCTGGCAGATGGTCTCGCCACCGAAGTGACGGAATTCCCCAGGGACGCAGAAGCGTATGGGTTTCTCGCTGCCGAAGCAGCTGAGATGCTCATCGACGGATCGATGGCGGGGGTATCCAGGTCCAGCAAGTCTCCAGGCTCGACAGTGCCGAAAGAAATTTGAGCGGGACTGAAGAGGGGCGGAGGAGCGGGAAGAATTCCAGCGCGAGTAGCGCTACGTGTATTGTATCGTTTCGGATTATCGGTGTCCATAGTTAGTCGTTCGGGGTGTCGACAGCAGAGCGGTAATCTCAGGGGTACGGCCCGAGGGGAAACCAGGAAAGCTGAGACAAGTTATTGAGAACTCAAAAAGATGTGACGGAGAGCAGTCGGCCTGTGAGTCGGCTGCTAGTTCCGGCACACGAAAGATTCGGTTCGGTGGGTGGTCAGTCCAACGAGATGAGTGGCGTAGAGATAATATTGACCAAGGGGCTAACTACGGACATCACAGGCTTATATACTACGAGTTTGACAGGTGAAACAGAAAGGGGAAATGAATCAAGGAGCGTGATCATGGCGACATCAGTCGCGTCGGGTCCAAATCAAGGAATGTACATAGAAAATAAAGAGAGGAATTAAATAAAAAACTCACTCGTTACATTCATGAGCATGATGATCAGCATACTTGTTAACATAGAAGGCCTTGAATGCATCTAAAGAATCAGTGAAACTGAAATTATGTACTGTACGGGTATAAATTCACGTCCAGCAAACACCGATCAAGTGAGCACCACGAAGTAAACAATCCAGATGGGCGACGGCAAGACTAGGCCCGCGCCCACCGCGCACCGTGTCCGGTATTATGATCCACATCCTGTTTCCGGACAAGGATGCTCTCCCCGTGCGGAAAACCAGTGATCTAAAGCACACGGATAATCAATCCCTCCAAGATTTAAGGATCAATTACTAGAAGATCGCTGGCCAAGTTGCGTTCCGAAATTGCTTTACAGACAAGGAACCATTGCGAAAGTTGATACATGGAGGCTCGTGATAGAAAGCAGAGGTGGTCATACATCCATATAAATTGAATTTAGCGGTCAGATTCACCGCACCGGTCCAAAGTCTTGGAATATATGAGTGTTGGAGGTTGTAATAACGACTAGACTACTCGTGCGAGTAATCTAGTGGTTATTACAACCTCCAACAATGAGCAGGTATTTAAATAAGTAGTAGATTCAAAGTCCAACTAGGACCTAGGTAAGCTCCGTACATACTACACTGCCTTACTAGATCTATCCTTGAGTCTCCCACTCCTACGTACATCTTCTGGAGTGGGTTTCGGCTCGTACTTCTTTTTGCGCTTCACTGCCAAAGTTGCCGCCAAGTTGCCGCCAAGCCACAAAAATTGCCGCCACCGACGTCACACTGCCGCCATGTCACAGATGAAACTGCCGCCCGCACTGCCGCCCTCAAACTGGAGTGCCGCCCACATTGCTGCCCAACCCTGCCGCCCACACTGCCGCCAGTGGCGCCGACTGCCGCCCAAAAAAGTTTCATGTCCGCCACATTGCCGCCACCTAAAAAGGTAAACTGCCGCCAACTGCCGCCACTCGATCGGAAATTTCCAAGTATATGACTATCCACCCTTCTTTTTTGGCGTGAATTCGGTGTATAATTGACAACAAGGTACGTAGGAAATGTGTATATAACTGAGAAAGCCAGAGCAGGCACAGGGTGACCTTATGTGTCAGAGTGCCGCCATTCGTTGCCGCCCACACTGCCGCCATGGCGGCATTTTCACTTTGCCCGTCCCCCGCGACCCTGAAAAGAATTGTGTCTATAAGTTCTGGTGGCAATTGGAGAATGGTTGTCATCTGCCACGAGCAAATGGCGACAGTGTCAGAGAGCGAGGGAGGGTGTTGTTGGTGTGCGTGGTATGCAGGGCTGAATATGGGAGATGTATGATGGGAAAAACCGAGGTTAGGAGCGCAGGTCGTCTCCCCTTATATACAGTGTTTGGTCCGGTAACTAAACTATCATAAAGTCACTGATGCCAACAGGTAACTCCCAATCAGATAAATCCAACGCTTGAACCCAGCGTTCGAGACAATGTCATTCTTCGGACTTGCTGTGAGGCTGTACATGCGAATGCAACCGAGCCGAGGCGTGGATATTACACGGCAAAAAAGGGAACAGAGAGATCGACGAAATCGGTTAGACGCTGATGGACAGCCTGCAGAGATGGTGGAGTTAAAGGCTTCAGATGGACATGCTTAATTTTATAAATGAGAGTGCCTTGCATCCCCTTCCTTCGGGGTGAACTCAACTTAGTTGGATGTTCATGTTAAGAATTGAGCCGCGGAAGTGCCTGTAAATCCCAACGAAATAAATCCAACTCAAATGCTTGAACCGAGAGATCAATATCACACTTTGCAGGTTCCGTAGACTTGCTGAGGCTATATATTTCAGTGTCAACGCAGGTGAAGGCCAGATATAACGCAGCCACGGCATGCACAGCATGAGGGAAGATCGACGAAAGCGGTTGGAAGCTGATGGACAGACTGTGGAGATGGCGGAGTTTGAAAAGGCTTCGGACATGCTTAATTTTATAAAGAGGGAGAGTCACTTGTACTTCACAGTTTTCAACATCTTTTATTAACTTTGGGAATTTAACCTCTCTGGATCTGTGTTCTAGACATCAAAATAAGCCTGAGATAGTGAGGCAGATCTGAAAAAAATTCCCGGCTAGTTAAGTAACCTCTTTGGGGGCCGAATCATTATTTAATCCATATGCAGGTTCAATTGACATTCACTCTCGTCGACTGGGGGGGCGGGCAGATTAACTAAGGTTTCACAGCATTGTGCAGTAATTTATAACATGTTTAAAACGGTTCTAGTCACATTCAGGCTATTCCCCAGCAATTTCCATGAAATAGGATGCTGTTTGAAGTGACAGAGATGATTTTAATGAAAACAAACAAGCAGTTGTTCCTTGGCCAATTCTCAAGTTATCACAAGACATGCCTCAGCTTCCCTCTGGTATCTGAGATGTGAAAAGAAAAATAGTATTTCCCTGAGCACTATACATCGAATTACAGCTGTTTGCAGAACTTAGGGCGCGGCGTGTTTTTTTTTTTTTTTGTAGGTTTTCACGAGAACAGCGATTGCGGGATCATTTCTCAACCGTTTGCCCTGAAAATTAGCTCATTCGATTTGCACAGAAAGGGCGGAGGGCCTCATGTCCTAGAATTTTTTATAGGCACCGATAATTTCCTTTTTGGGATAGATTCCCGTGTTTTTCAGTGGTTGAGCGGAGAACACATCCCATGGGACCTATTTTGCTCCGATTGACCTAGATTTTTGTTATAGTGGACTTGGACATATTCTTGAGGGCCTGAAATACCGGCATAGTGAATGTGAACTCTGGTTCGAATCCACCATACACATTTGGATCAACAATATGAAAGGAATTTATCTACGAACTGTATATTTGAAGTATTGATCCCATTCAAAATACCGGTATTTCAGGCCCTCCGGAATATGTCCAACTCCACCGTAGTAAAAATCTAGGTCAATTGGAGCAAAATAGGTCCCATGGGACATGTTCTCCGCTCAACCACTGAAAAACACGGGAATCTATCCCAAAAAGGAAATTTTGGATGTCGATAAAAAAACCTAGGAGACGAGGCCCTCCGCCCTTTCCTGCCGAATCGAATGAGCCTATTCCCAGGGCAAATGGTTGAGAAATGATCCCACAATCGCTGTTCTCGTGAAAACTTACAAAAAAAAAAAAAAAACACGCCGCGCCCTAAGTTCTGCAAACAGCTGTAAGTAACACTTGCGAGTGGAAACTTTGACAGTCGCACAAATTCCTCACAGTAGTCTCCTCCCGTATCGTACTAGCCGCTGCAGTCCGAGTCATTGGAATTGTGGGCATGCCCTCCAACCATGTTCTCGCAGTGTGTCTTGCTCAGCTGAAAATAGCGAAGAAAATGGATTCGAGTGCACTGGGCTGGATATAATTCAATTCACACAGTGCCGCGACTGCGCACGTGAATCACGGTGCAGAATTTTGAATGGAAGCGAGAATTGGTGGGGGGGGGGGGGGGGGGGGGGGGGGGGGGGGATATATTATACTTATACTCGCGTGGTCCACAACATGAACGACGAGTTTACCGAAGACAAACATGCAGTAGTGTACGGGTGGTTATCCATACATAAAAACCACAAGATGCCAACGGAACACACAGCTTATACTCGCGTGGTCCACAACATGAACGACGAGTTTACCGAAGACAAACATGCAGTAGTGTACGGGTGGTTATCCATACATAAAAACCACAAGATGCCAACGGAACACACAGAGATTCCATGAATAGGCGGGACCTCCGGATAAAACCTCGGGGGACCTGACCACCAGCAAAGCTGGTGTGCGGAAGGAGTTCCCTCCTCCCAGGTAAAAATCCCCGGAGTCCACCAGGTCACGAACAGCTGTCGTAGGTCTTCCCTTTGCAGACTGCATGCAAAAACCACAAGCAGTGTTCAACTTCCAAGGAAGGTCCACCACTAGTGTAGCCGATGTGTTCAACTTCCAAAGAAGGTCCACCAACGACAGGGGGAGCCAACAACCCAAATAAAAAGTCCGAATTCGAGGATACATGAGCTTGCTTAAATTGCCACCGATTGCGGTGTTGGTGCGCTCACAAGGAGCATTGGAGTTGCATCGAAAATTTTGAGGACATCATAAGCCAATTTTGCGAGGAGCGGGGTGATTTCCCTCCTTGGGAGAAGTCCACGGAAGAGTTGTAGTGCATCCGTGAATTGGGCCGCAATCCCCGGGATTTCCTTGTTCAATTTGTTGTGGAAAACTTCTCGGATATCTTTGAGTTCTCCATGATCACACTGAAACATTGCATGTGCAGGGTCTTCCACGTAGAGGTAGCAGAATCTGCAGAGTCGCCATTGACGCGGAACAATCTTCTTGCCACGTTCTTTCCAACGCCGGCGTTCCACGGCGAGGCTATGACTTGAAAGCACCATCTTTGTCAGTGCCTTGCGGTGCTCCGGTTGTTTGACCCTCAAGTAGTGCCGGAAAGCTAGCGACTTCTTGGCCAACTTCCCTGTGTCCTTGTCGATCTCGAGACGGCCAACCAAGAGATCGCGCACTCTGGATGAGGAATCAATTTCATCGTCAACCCAGGCTTCCATGGATTTTATCACAGCTTTCATGGTAAATTCCACTGTTGCAACATTCATATTCGTTGATATATCCAACTCGACAGGAACATGTAGGCGTGAGAGAACGATACGGAGGTCGTTTATCCAGGAAATCTGGCTTGCACGCGCCAGGGTAAGTGAATCTTGCAAGGGATTCCATGCCGGCCTCTTGTGGTCCAGATCCAATAGGTAGCAGAGATTTCTCAGCGCAAGATAGACTCTGCGATATTTAATTGGCCAAATTCCGGTCTCAGAAAAGAGCACTGCTCGCAGACTTCGGGAGCCAACACCCAGCATACGGCGCAGGAAACGAAGTTGAACCTTTTCGAGAATCTTCAGGCTTTTGAGCTCAATGTCCAGACAGATGTCGCATCCAGCTGTGAGATATGGATCCACGCGTGCCATATACAGAGTTCGAGCATCCCATGCTGGTATGTGCCCCACAAAACGATCGAGGCCCAGCAGAACATTTGCGACCACAGTAGCTTTTTTGGCCTTGACCTTGTATTGCTCCTTCCAGATGAACTTTGTGCCAGTTTCAAACCAGATTCCCAAGTAACAGGCCTTTGGTACCTGGTTGATAGTATCTGTCCCCAGATGAAATGTTGGATATGCCTTTTTGGCGTGGCCCGAATATTTGGTACATGCACTTGGCAATAGAAGTTTCGCAGCCATTATTGTCTGCCCAAGATTGTGCACCATTCAAGTGGCTCTGAAAGCCAGGTGGAGCCCCTGAGGCAGTAAGAATGTCATCCGCGTGCTCGATGTTTGATATCGGTACACCGTTGAGTTCAATATCTTGAGGATGGTGAGCCAGAATAAAATCTGACATGAACAAATTCCACAAATGAGGTGATCCCGGGTCCCCAGTCAGGATACCAAGCAAAGACCTGAACGCGGGCGCAAACTGTCCATCCAGCCGGACTATATAGCGGATGCGATCATATAGAATCTTCAACCACTCGATCATGGGACCTGAGATACCCATGGTAGCGAGTTTGACCCACAACGTCGACCTATCGGTTCCGGGAAACGCATTTTTGAGGTCCAAGTATGCCACATAAAGGGGCTTATTCAGGGACTGTGCCTTGTCGATGAGACAGAGGAGCACGAACACATTGTCATTTGTGCGAAGGCTGTCTTGAAAGCCATTCTGGCTTGTGGGAATTGCGCCGATATCTTGTGCGCCCTCACGAATTCTTCGATCAATGATTAAAGTCAGCATCTTTAGCATGCAACATTCCAGCGCTATGAGGCGATAGCTTGAAGGATCTGCTGCATCTTTGTCTTGTTTGAGAATGCCAATAAGTAGCGACATCAACCAGAAGCGGGGCATATCCTGATTCTTCAAGCAATACAAGAAGAATGCCAGAAGTTTTTCATTGGGAATTGCCATGCAGTCTTCGTATGAGAAAGCATCGACACCCATGGCTGTGTCAAGCCCATGAGTCTTGATGTGCCGTTTCATTTCTTCAATCTCCGCTATAGTTATGTCGCGTGTATACGATTGGTGCGGAGATAAATCTGGGGGCGGGTGTAGATCCCGCGCCATTCGTGCGTTGAAGGCAAGCTGTTCCATGTTGAAAGACGCTGGAACCACCGTGGGGTGGTTCAACCTAGCCTCGAAGTTTTCAGACAGCTCAGTAACATTAACTTTTGCTTTCTTCGGCCGCGGGTCAGTTCGTTTTCGAACAAAGTCCCAGAATTCTTTTGGATTGTTGCACGCCAATAGCTCCGTTCGGAGGGCGAACTGTAAGGCGTGGACTTTAGCGCGGCCTCTATGGCTCCTCCCAGTGTCCTTATCTGGTATATCTTCGCCCGTTGTCCATGGTTTTGGCTTGACTGGGGAGGTTTCCTCCAATGCTGTAGAGACTTTGCGGTGAGCTGTGTTGCCAAGCATCGCATGTTCACTTTTGCAGTGCATATTGAGTGCCAGGGACTCGTCGGCACGTGTCGTCTCAAACAAAGTATGGGGACCAGAGATGGACCGAGCAATTTTTGCCAGCGAATACGCATCTCGTTTGGCTTGGTTGTTCTCCCTAGATTCGATGTAGACGAAACGAGTACCTGCATGTCTCGCTGACAGCATCTTCACCAAGGATTTGAAGATATCGCCATTGTGGCCTGCCCATCCAAGTGCCATGTTCTTGGCTGCCGAATAACACAGCTGCCGAATCAGCATCTTCGATGTGCAAAATATTAAGAGGCTTCGATCGGATGGCGCAATCCGGACGGCTTCATGAATTGCAAACAGCCTAGCTCGGTCTGCAGTTAAACGTTCGGGGCCGGGCACACGAAGCGCCATATTTGCGGTGGATTCGGTGCCATAGAAGACACCTGCACCAGATGGACCCTTTTTGTTTTTGGGGTCTGGTAAAAATGACGCGGCAGGCGCGCATTGACGCGCACCGGCACGGCGTTGACGCGGCACTGACGCGGCGTTGACGCGGCACTGACGCGCAATTGACGCGGCGGTCGGCGCGCCACCTCTAACATTCAAACTAAGCCCCCAGAAGACATGATTCCACCTCAGAGAACCATTTGTGGCCTTAACACATCCTCTGAAGCAGAAAAACCCTTCCCCAAAATGTGGTTAGTTAACACTAAGCCACGTCGGGGAGTATTAGTCTTCATTGAATTCAGGGTAGATAGAGCGGACTGGGATCACTTCTGAAAGCGTCTGTGATTGGGAAATGGACGGTATTGTTCGCCTTCGGGTCATGTTTTCTGGTTTAATTAATTGGTGAACCCTCTGTTGTGTCTTGTTCATTGTTTTCCATAGACGTGACACAGACATACTCGGATCACTCATCGGAGTCCTGAATCCTCTCTAACTTGTCACTCTGCTATTCCATTCCATTGTGTGACATGGATGATACAAATTTCAAATCTCGGTTGAGACCACTGTACAGAGTTCTCCTTTTTTTTTTGAGCGCCTTCAGACTATCCCTGTATTAAAAATCGGTCTTCGGTTCCTCGTCAACACAGCAGGATCCGTGACGCGCCACAGCAGGGACCAGCGCAGTTTGATGGGCCTCTGACGCAGCGATCAGCGCGCCCCCTCCCATTCATCGTAGATTACTCCCCGTCCCCCAAACCAAGCTTCTTTCGGTGAACTGATGAAGATTCCCTTCCCAGTACTCTCCTATCTTTTTTAAATGGTTTTGAGGGGAACAATTAAAGTTGCCATGTCGGTGTACTCTAACACTTGAACCACTTGCTTCTGGATGCTAATTTCACCTTGCCTTAGTATTAATGACCCCGAAATGGGTGTCTTAAGAACCTACGGGGTATTTTACCAGCCACATTTCTTCTTGTTTAAAAATACGGCCATGGACCTATTTGCACTCGCAGAAACGAGGCGAGTTAGTGTTCGACTACCAGGTGTCTGAGACCCCAAAGACTGTTAAGGCCCGATGATAACGAACCTCATCCAAGGGTGCATTCAATGTCCCGGTGCCACGACGATAAACTGTCAATATTAATTCAATGTGCCAACAAATATCGAACTTCAGGCTGTACGTATATTGACAGTTACTAATGAACCATTGTCCATAATGCACACTGGTAGCCTTTGAATGACAACTCACCTAGGGTACTGCTGCATAGCCATCACGGCCAGGTACAGCAACAATATAAATCAGTTCAGTACAAATGCATAGGCCAGGAGGATCCGTGAATTGCTCGGATGTATACCACACACTTGTACTAATTTAGTTATTTATCAACGTGCATTAACGATGCGGTTGATGCGGTATCGATGCAATGAATCACCCCTATAATGGACTTTTATGTGGCAGAAAATTTGAGGGTGCTGTTCCGCTCCTCAAATGGTTCCCAAGTCAACAGCGGGTAAGAAATTGGTGACCCAACACAAATACCTCAACGTTGAAGACTTGAATTGTGTACTGTAATTTAAGTATGTACCTTATTTGTGTGTGGATCCTGAGTGGACATGTTTTCAATCTGAATGGAAAGTGGAACAAACTTGAATAAAACCTGTGCAATCGCTAAATTCGAGATTTAGACACCCAAAAGCAGGTGAAGGGAAGTCATTGAACAATTCCACATCCTGAGTTGGAATTTCAACAATGACCCACCACTGTTCCACACACACTTTGCCGCTCTTCCTAGTGATCGTCACGGGTCGGGCCACCCGCGGCGGGTCCCGGGTACGGGTCAGTACGGGTACAGTACGGGTCCACCTGAGAATTTTTATCGGACGCGTACGTACCAGTATGGGACCCGTGGTTGTATATACTTAGTTTAGGCCGTTACCAGAACAATACCAAGACAACTCCTCCGACCGCGAGCATGGAATCCGTCATGGAGATCTCAGAGGAGGAGCAAGATAAACTGGATTTGGGTGCGTCTTTGGCTGATAGGAATTGTTCGAGACTACCATGTAATTGCTTTTATTCAGTCAATGCCAAACGATCCTGGACCAGTATTCTCTCCCTCTACGCCGGCGATGTCAACATGTATTTATATCTTTGATCGTCTCGCGGCTAACCATTTGAATGTAACAATCTCTGTTTATGTTGAATATCAATTTAGCTGCGGCCGCCTCCTTGTTTTGAGTGTCCGTACTCGCCTTTCAGCATAGACCATCCAAGAGTTGATGTGTTTCCCTTGGGTGCTGGAGCCGCAATGGATTTATCAAGGACAAAGACTTCATGGTAGTTGCGCAACTCCCAACAGTTGAGAAGGAGAGATGGGGAGGACCAAGATTGAATAAAGTCGATATGTGGCACATTTTTTTGGTACTTCTTCGCTGCTGGCTCAGGGCTTGCAGCCAAGCTAGAGCACCATTGATTTACACAATGTAGTGAGGCATCGACTGTATACATGATTTGAAAAATTCACGGGAGCATGAAATCACATAGAGGACCATCACACACACAGTTCGACTCATTGGAATAGGTCTTCCACCCAATTGAACTTTCTCCCAGTGTCCTCCAGATTCACTGAAGTTGCTCAGATGTGTACAACACATATTTTGCTTTGGTCATCACCCAGTAATCTTGAATGTAACAAGAGAAAGCTGATGATCTACTTTATTGGCTTATATTGTTGTATTGACTCGGCCTGTACCAAGTCATGGCACCATTTCATATATTTTTCATTCAGCTGTATCTTTGGTTCACACTAAAATTACCCCGCACAGATGGCCCCAACTAGAATTCCTCAATCGAAATACCCGAAGCTACCGAGAGAATCCGAGTTGCCCAGAGTTCAATGACCACTGATCATGTTGAGGGTTGAGAACAGGGCAGGCTAAATTTGTTCACCTCTGCCCGCAAATTAATTAGGGGCATTCATCTCTCCTCTTTCGTTAACTTCTGTCCAGATTCAGTGTGAGGTCTTGATCTTGAAAGGTATACCGTATCCTTGATAAATGCGGGGTATATTTCCCTTTCCCCCAGATATAATTATCAGTGATCACTAAATTTAACCGGAACGTTTGAGTGGTGAGGGATTTAGTTCAAATGCCATGGTCTGCACTCCTTCAAAGTTGAGTACATCCACTGTATGTTTGACTCTTACTCAATTTTGTCCAACCACACGACTCAGACCCAATCTGTTGAGGTCAGTCCATGGAACACTGTTTGTTTTTACTAATATAGATCCTTGAATGTGAATATGGACGTTCAATAGGTGTGTAGAGTCAGAAACATCCAAATGAGTAGCGCCGCGTCAATCACGTGATTGACGCGGCGGCCAGTTCAATTGCCATCCAAGCCTACGTTCCCTGCCACTACATATATTGGATTGAGTCATTGATATATACCGTAGTATCCACTGCACAAATTCTGGTCAGATGGCCAGAAGAGCTGAAAGATGGGATGATTATAAGGGGAAAGTAGTACCCGAGAAATGTTTGACTTCCAAGTTGAAGCTCTGCCCCAAGATGTATATTAGACACTGTGTATAAAAAGGTACAGACATTGAATAGAACTGGGAGGGGTGCCGCGGCGCTGACGCGCAGTGACGCAGCATTGACGCGCATTGACGCGGCACTGACGCGGCGTTGACGCGCATTGACGCGGCATCGACGCGCATTGCCGCGGCGTCTGACGCGGCGTCGGCGCGGCAACCCTATTGCTAAACCACGATTCTGCAAGTCCTTCAGTGCATTTGAATGTCCCTGCGCCTACCCAAAGTATTTTACTGGTTAATACGGGGCGGAAAGTTGATTCAACAAGGTAAATAACTTAATATTGACGCCCGGACAAGGGGCTAAAACATAGTTTAAGTATGTACATGCTGTACTATCGCTGTCCGGGTATCATTCAAGCAATTCTGTATGCTAGGAGCCTTGTCCAGCTGTCCGAAACATGCCGCGTCACGCCGCGTCAATGCCGCGTCAATGCCGCGTCAATGCGCGTCAATGCGCGGCAGCCGCGTCAAAATCTCCAGTCCCCTTTTTGTGGCCCTTGGCCGCAATTCCCTCAATATAAAT
Organism: Mycena galericulata; assembly: GCA_029289565.1. Taxonomy (NCBI): domain Eukaryota; kingdom Fungi; phylum Basidiomycota; class Agaricomycetes; order Agaricales; family Mycenaceae; genus Mycena; species Mycena galericulata. The sequence goes on along the minus strand of JARKIA010000122.1, from coordinate 242,369 downwards.
GTGAGTGGGCGCCGACTCACAGAGTGCGGGGCCCCAGAGTGATTCGAGTGCTTCAACTTTGGTTTCCTTTGCATCCATTGTCTCTTGATACAGTGTGTCAATGTGTTCTGAGCCACCCAGATGAGGCATTTCTGCGCGTTGGGAGGGTTCCGAGGGCATGTATTCGAAAGCTTTTGCATCAAAGGTCACACATATGCGCATGTGGTCTGCCCAGTCATCGTCTTCATTTTCAGCCGGTTCTTCAACATGAAACCTCTGCACCAGGGGTAATAGACTTGCAGACACAATAGCATAGTCGATCACCGATTGCCCAGCAAATTGGAAGGAAGTGAAGCGCCCGGGAGACGAGGTTTCAAGCATTGTCCCATTCAACACACACAGGTCATAAAGATTACACTCTTGAATCACAGCGCGACCGCGCGCATTGGATTTCTCGTCGGAGTCGGATGAGATTCGCTTCCAGTGTTGTGCCCACTCTACCCCTCGTGAGGAGGCCTGCAGGGAACCAGTTCGTGCATTGAGGTCCGCTAGATTCGCGACAGGCTTGTCGTCATTTTGGGTACAGAGAGCAATTGTCTCCCACAGTTTCTGGAGTGGCTCCACATCTGTCCAACCTAGCCATCGAGAGGTTTCCGGGGGAATATATGCTGCGATTAGCCACATTGAACCCATATCCAGTACGAGTATGTCCGGAGAGCTGAGGTTCGATACTTTGAACTTGATTGTGTCACGTATAATTAAAGCGATGCCGCCGCCACGTCGCGCGTTATTCAACAGTGGCTTCCGAGGGAGGGAGATTAAAGTATAACCAGCAGGAACATCTGCGGCATCTTCTTCCCCCGGGAGCATGTCGGTCTCACCAAAGAACATGATATCGTATTCTTGCAACAACAATTGAAATTCCGGGTCAGTGAGTTTCAGCATGAAGTCATGGAAAATATTCCAATACATGACATTAACAGATGAATTACAGGCATTGGCTTGGCTTCGTGAGGTAAATACACCACTAGTTGCACGCACATCATTGGAACGGGACGGCGGTGAGTCGCTATCAGCACGGTTGCGGCCCGAACGATTTCCATGGCCCTGTGAAGTTGCGCGTGATCCAGATGCACCATTGAGGTTACTCTGAGAGCCCGTTTCGCGATTGCCGGTTGCGGCACTACGAGCATAGTCGGCCGCGATGGTTTCCAGAAGTGGCGTCGAACAGTTACACAGATGAGCCTGGCTAGTTTGAAGAAAAGGCCCGGAGATGCACGACGGTGAGATCAAAACCTGACGGAGAATGCGCAGTACTTGAAGCAGAGTGAAATGAGGATGCATTGTGGACTCCATGATCTTCATGCTGAGCCACAGGGCGGCGAGCAGCAGCGCGAATGCGACCAGAGAGAGGCGAATCCGCATTGGGGTTGATGCATAAGCACGGGGAGATTCGGCTGGATACCCGGCGGATCCGAGTTCTGTCCATGGTCCGTGCGCGGGGGAAAAGATGGGGGCAAAGCCAGGCAACTTTTCTAGCGCGCAGGGTAGCCCATAAATTTTTCTTGGAGATCCGCGGATTTTGCAGCGCGGATTTTGGATTTTCGGGGTTCCGGTTGCGCGCGGGGCCCACTGCGACGCTTGCGTCATTAGATGCAGTGACTTGTGGCCCACAAAAGGTGCAACACGGTTTCGCGGGCATACCCGAAAATTCGCGATTTGCGTCATTTTTGAGGGTTTGGGCTCGACTGCCGGGACAACGCATTGCCACGATCATACGATCTACACTCTTGGGGAGTGGCGCGTGTCCCAGAGCAGGAGCGACGTGAATTTGACCAGTTTCAAGAATCAACATGGTGGTTCCGGTAAACGATCAATCCTAATGTGTGTTTGAGGGACCCGACGATGAAGGACTGACGCGGACAGGAGGAGGAGGAGGGAACGGGTAAATGAGGGGAGGAGGAAAAGGGAAGATGGAGGCGGGAGGCAAGGAGCCGCACCTCCTGCTCGTGATTGGCTGAACCTTTAGGTTTAGCTACTTACATGTGGGAGCACATCGATTGGGGTCACTTTTTGACAATAAGTACAAACACAATTTAGTCATGACAAATTAGTCATTGTACAAAAACCGATTGCAAGAGAAAGCAGAGAAAACAGAATCGAAATTGAAAGTGTCGGAACAGGGTTTTGAACCTCTCTGCTGGTCTAAATTTCTACCTGTATACAATTCCATTTCCTCTCCTGTGAGCAAAGAGGTACGGGTTGGATTTTATGGTTAGTCATATCTGCTTCATGTTCGGGCCGTATCCGTTCGGACTCGGAATCCGTCGGTCGAAAGCCACCCTGCTGGAATCAAGCCGGTGGGTAATCCCGATTGTTCCGCTGCGACGATCACGTGAAGCATCGACACGATCTCCGGATGTCCTGTCCATTCAAAAGGGAGGATATTTAAATTCACAGGTTTTAGAGGTATAAAAAAATATTGAATCCCTCCCACATTTTATGAATATTTTGCATCATGCATACCAGATCTCCCTATCTAAGCACCTTTAGCATTTATCTCATCCAATTCTGCCCCAAATAATTTATTCATTCAAGGTTCAGCCTCCGCCTCGAAGAGGCCTAATCCATGTCATTTTCGAGTCAAGTATACACTATATATGGTCCGACAACTTAATTTGAAGTCACGTTGAATATTGGTGGAGTTGATCCAGAGCTCGGGCGTCTCGGGCATGACCGCGAGGTCGCATTGTATAGTTTTGAATCTCAAACTTGGTATTGGTTTTATTCTGACTTCGCCCCCAATAGCTAACTCTCAATGGGAGCTGGTTCACGAGAACAAACTGAAGTGCCTCATGTCAACCTCGAGTATCAATCAGATGAGTTGTCTCTTTAGCACTCCTGTCCTCAAATGACATCGAAGTCCATCTAACCCAAGTGAAAGTAGCCAAGCTACTGTAGCTTCTCAGGGCCGAGAAACCAGCCACAAAGTTTCGTTTTTCACGGAACCGGGGTTGCACATATTTGCTAGGTGTTTCAGGTCCACACTTCGGCCGATCGGGAATATCGGACTCCTGATTGCATTCGGAGCGTGCCGGGACAGCGAGCGAGCGGTCACGAAGATTCCGAGCATCTGTTCACAAAAGACTAGCGTATAAGTGTAGCGCGCTTAGCGGCAGAGCCCACTAACTTGGGACTGATTCAAATCATTTTTTTTTTTTCGGTACAAATGGACGCCAGTTTTACAAGCCGAATCTCGGGGACTCCCACTCTGGTACCCCTTGTTGCATCGACTCAGGAATATTCAGAGGATCTAATAGAATTCTCATTAACGTCCAGAAATGTGTTCCTGGTTCAAATATATTTTTTCGGTACAAATGCACGCCAATTTTGCAGATCTATCAGAACAACCAAACATCGAACAAACAGAATCTCGGGGACTCCCACTTTGGAACCCCCCATTGAATCGACCTAGGAATATTCAGGGGAGCTTATAGCATGCGTATTAATGTCCAGAGATGTGTTCCTGGTTCAAATACTTTTTTTTCGGTACCAATGCACCCCAGTTTTGCAGATCTATCAGAACAATAAAACATCGAACAAACAGAATCTCAGGGACTCCCACTCTGGTACCCCGTGTTGAATCAACCCAGGAATATTCAGGGGAACTTATATGATTCTCATTAATGTCCAGAAATGTATTCCTGGTTCAGAAAAAAATATTACAGCAGGATATATGTATCATGTTTACTGGCTTAAGCCTGGTCTTCGGGGCCGCGATCGAATGGTTACCAGTTTGAGAAAGAAAATTGTAAAACTCGATGCATGAAAGAAACTACAGGGTTACATTTACTGTGTGCCCTATATGCAGCTCCAATCATGTGTGGTCAAGTCCGGTACACAGTAAGGTCCGAGTTCAAAATCTGAATGCACCGGAGACCTAAGTGTGGGACGTGTTAATTCACCTGAGAAGAAAAAAAGAACAGTGAAGAGTACATACTTCTTGGTACTTGAACCAGGGGCAGTGTACGTTTGAACAAGTGTCACACAGTTCCCATTTTGAAAGCAGGGAACAAGAAAGAGTATCTGTTGTCCGAGAGGTTCGAATAGAATGACCACGAGTTTCGGAGGGATAACTCGTATCATGTGTTGACGAACAACCAGAAGGAACAGCTACTTACCGAGCAAAGAACCAGTGAAATGGGACAGCGAGAACATTGTATTCAAGGCCGACGGAGCTAATGGCTCCGAGCTTGAGGCTATGGGGTGTGTCAAAGTTGGGGCTAAACAAGGGTAGGATTTTCCCTGTTACAGAGAGAAACTGAGGCAATGTAGCACTTACAGGGCGGTGGGGCATGTAGGAAAGCAGCGACATCGAGATTATCCAAATGCCCGTGACCTAAACCATGAGAGTACCAATCACGTAGACCCAACTGCCAATCGAGACCAAACATAACATCCACCATGAGATAAAGTGAAACAGAGCATGCAAAGCTAATAAGTAGAGAAAGAGCCATGAGAATTGCCAGCAACAACAAATTCAAGGCGAGTAGAGTGTCGTGTGCCAAAGTGTGCTTGAAAGAAGCGGGTGGACAGTCTGTTGAGAGATGGACAAGGGAGACACTGGATGTGTAGACAGAGTCTACGAGAATAGACATAGGAGAGGCAGTGAGATGGACGGCAAGCTGACAGCAGTAAGGACGAGGGTGAGAGATGGAAATTTTCACTAGAAAGCATTAGTGAACAAAGTACGCAATATTGGCGTTGGCATCGGCGGAACTCGCTAATGCCCATCACTTAATGCCATTCACCCGCATTTGACATTTCAACCTTGCCTCGGGATAATCGGAACAAGGAAAAGAATGCAGGACCGGGACTCGAACTCACGAGCTCAAGCATTGGCATTTCGGACTCTATTCCCGAAAAAATGAAAATTTGGCGGACGCTCTGCACCATTAGGGCTCCACAGGACCCACTACCTAAAGTTAGTGGGCATATCAGCTGATGCGAGCTTGAGTGCAACTGATATCCACAGCTTACTCCGGATCCGCATCGTGCCTTACTAAAAAAGTTAAACTCTGGACAGACTCAGACTCTGAAGATGACACTGCCCTAGTTTCAGGTCCAGCTTTGATGTTCAACTACTTATGGTAAGCCACCTAAAACTTCGGTCGCTTCGGTTAAAATGTCCTTCAATGATTTTACCCGTAGGCTACGGCTCTCAGATGCAGCTCGTCGAATTGGCGGCCCGACATGGAGCTACTCTGACCTAGTTCGTGGCCGCCGCCCATCCGAGTGATGAAAAATTGATCTTCCAAATCGCATCACGTCCCGGATGTTGAAGTCGTGCCTATTTTGGTGTCATACCATGAGGCGTGTAACAACACCCGTTGCATTCCAATGACGTGTGCCCAGCAGTCCTCATCGTCAGCGCTGCTAACACATCACTTGCAAATCCACCCCGCCACACTGAAGCCTCCCTGGCCACTGCAACACATAATCACAATAAAAGTCAGCTTTTTTGAGCAGTGAAAGAAAGTGAAAGTTTGAGAATTCCTCCCTAAATCAAGCACTATCTCCGCTATCAAATAGTCCGAGATCAAAGGTCAAAGGGAGGTCGTGGAAAGAAATCCCCAGATTAGGAATGTGCTGCCCGACTCTATGGCACCGATGACGCACTAGCACTGCAGGATTGGGGAAAGTTGGAAATCCCACAATTGATTCTCGTCAGGCTTACTAAATTTGGCTGTCTGCCAGCGTCAGCGTGAGAAACTGACACTGCAGCTCCCACAGCTCTTTGTCTCCTTCACTCTTTGTGCACAGACTCATTAAACGAGGAGGAGCAGCATCGGTTCGAGGATGGGGTTTTGCTGTACTCCCACATCGATGATCTTCAGTAGAGTTCCTGATTTCCTGTCCGCTGCCACCATTACCACACTTACCACCATTACCATTATTTTATACAAATCACTTATCTTGAACTTCAAACGTAATGAAATTGAGCAGTCAAGTCAGATATTTGTAACTTCAGTGTTGCGTCCTTGACAAGGTTACCACCTTACCAGCCATAGTCACTGATCACCAACACGCCGTTGTAATCACTAACACGTCTTGGCCTTTATTTGGTCATGATCTCCTCACCCTCTGTGGCTTCACACTTGCCAATTTTTCTGGGCATGTCGGAGGGGTATGGATCCCTCTGGGACAGTCCGTGGGTTCTCGAAAGGATTGGGACGAGGAGGTATTGTTTTTTTCCTCTTTATTTTCAGCTCACAAACGTGACTTCGGACGCAGTCCGACAGTCGGCTCTGACAGTCCGAGGAATGTCTCCTTTATTCCTTACAGGCCAGGATACCTTCAATAATATTTTGGAGAGTCCTGCGAGACCAGGGAACAACATTTTTTAAATTTACATTCATTGAGGTCTGTGAAATAAATCTGTAAAACTTTTTTCATCGTGCACCAAGAATCCACCAAAGTTCGGTAACTACCTACCCGCATTCAGACGAGCCTCTTTCCTTCCAACTTCGATGTTGACTGATGGTCCCCACTCACTCTCACCTCTGGACAATCAGACACTGAGATTGGCTCCTTACGCCCGTGTTCCAAGCTGTCCTCTAGCTCGACGAGCTTTAGCTGTGAAGAAATACGCAGAAAAGTGATGTTTTGTTGTTCTGCAGCTCATCTGCTCACACCTCTCCCTTTTCTTTTCTCAGAAACAGACTGAACCTCCAAGACAAAGCACGGGAGGTCATGACGGCTCCGGGCAACACCAGGAGGCAAGACTGGACTAAAACAGCGGAGATTTGGACATGACAGGGGTTATAGGGAGAGGTGCGTTATCTACCTCCCAGTTATTTGCATACCATCCAGCTCACACAATTTTCTCTTCAGCAAAATTGGATCGCAATTGACCGAGTAATGAGCAGTTCAAGGTGGGGTTGAAAACACAGAGCTCGAATTTAGGAGCATCCAAGATTATTCATTCAGACCATGAATATAATACTCACTTTAACCCCTGCTCAACAGCTCTCCAACTCAACTTGAATCAGCCCAATCGGTCCAGATTTGAGGGAGCAATGAGCCCCACAATGTGTGTAGTTCAAAGTTGTTCTTTTATTCCATTTTTAGAGAGTTTCATCCTTTTTGCAAACAGCTGTAAACCAGAAACCTGTGTCTATGCTATCCTGCTCGCACGAAACCGACGAGGTGGCCTTGACGTGACGATTTGATCCGACTTTTTTGCCCTACTCTTCAGGCCACTGTTGAATTCAATTCAAGTGTACCAGTCACTCTCACACCAAAGCCACCCTGAGCAAGCCCGCACAAGCCCAAGTTAATGAACAAAGTCTCAGTGTATGCGCGAGTCGCCCCAAGCTGTTCCAAGCCCAAGCCGGTTCGGCTTATTGCCCTCTGGGTTGAAAAAGCCCGTTTGCAAGCCGTTCTGCTCGAGCCCAAGCCCGACCCACACCAGCGTCAAAATGACATCCAATCCAGGGCAATTTACTGATTTGATGCGAAACTCGGCATCCCAAGCTGCCATTAAATTACATTTGTTTGGACTGGAATGGAGAGCACAAAGTTTTCCCGGAAAGGGCCTGGGACACTAGAAGGAAATCTAAGGAGACAGTTCTAACCGAAATTGCGCTGGCTATGGCACAAACAAGGTGCTGTGAAAAGCTGCTTTGAAATGGCTCCATACAGCTGGATGATGTCAATTGCTCCACGGTTCCACCAAAATCCGGAAAGATGATGAGTTCTTGCCAGTCGCTCCACCCGACTGTTGGACTCCTATTTATAAATGCTGAGATGTTAAATGCTCCCTTCTTCAAGTAACCTAACTTTCAACTGGTCCTATGAAGGTCCTTTTTCGAAGATTCCGACAAGAGCGAATATTTCGGCCAAATCAAGGAGCGCAGGTAGGTGTCTGTAGGTAAGTCCTGGTAAATCAGAGACAAGCACTGTCCATGAATCATATAATGGGAGTTTAGGTTAGAGGGAGTGCATGAATTTGGAATAGATTTGCAAGCAAACCAATAAATATCAGCACGCGGATTCAACTTTTGTGCGAATCCTCAAACATCCCTGAGATGCCCGATAGGAATAGAACATGTTCAACCTTGAGAGGGTGACCGCTGAATGCTCCCGACCGGTTAGCGAACGCCATTTGGACAGACTGAGACTGGTATGAGATCAGGATGTCTACTCACCTGATGGGAGAAGATAGATTCAAGACTGAACATCTTGGCGCAGGTAATCGAGGAGCCAAATATAGTACCTGTCCACAAGGCCGCGAGGAGTCGACTGGAGGTCGGCGACGAGTGGCGTCTTAAAATCGCTGTGATGCAAAAACCAGTTCAATGTGCTTTTCTTTCATCAACTGGTTACCTTCCCAATAGTAAGTGTTCCCCCATTTAGTACCGCTCTCGCCGTAGCGAAGCACGGGTTACTGCTAGCGTAAGCAAAAAAACGAAGCGCAACATTCCATCAAAACCCGTATACTGTTTTTAAAACGGCTGTATGCCCAGCTCTCCTCAGTGTCAAATCAAGTTTGGGCGGCTAGTTGATATGAATCGCCATAAATTCACGATCCATCACCGCTTGGGAAAGAATGAGGCGAGTTACAACTGAAAAAGACAGACTTTGGTGTCGGGAATGTGCAAAATTACTGTGCCGACCGGATTCCCGGAGTCCAGATGTCCTACAACATGCAAGGCACGAGCTTCCCGTTGTAGCGTCTGTTTATAAGAGACTACAGATGTCCTGCTACGAGAAAGAAGTATATTGGTGGAAATTTCTATTTTTGTGTGGAGCTGTGGCTTTAGCCAAAGTCGAGCCAGAGCTGTCCAAGCCAGCCAAGCTGGTGGCATGGCTTTCCCAATTTGGAAACGGCTTGCAAGCCATCAAAAAAAGCCGAGCCGACCAGCTATATAAGCCTTTGTTTAGGACAATTACAACCAAACAAGGCCAAAGCTGTCGGATTCTGTGTTCGGCTCGAGGCGCAGTCACGCATAGTGACTTGTCACTTATGTAGTTACGCCGCTGTAGCCAAACAATTATCAGAGCTTTTTCTCATTGCGCCCTCGTCCTCCGGCCAGCTTTTTCGTTTCTCGTCGGTACACATATCCCTAGCCAAACTCTGAAAGGTTATGGGCCCCGCTCAGCGCATCTCTTCACCCGGCACAATCTCTCGATCAAATTATTTTTTCATCCCCGTCACTTTCTTTTCTCATCATGCCCGTCACCGACTTCTACAATCTTCTCCGGACCTTCGACTCCTCCTCAAAATTCGACGGCAATAACTGGAGCGACTATAAACGGGAGTTTAACGCCACCTTCCGGGCGGATCCTGATCTGTACGAACACTTCGGCCCATCGTCCACGTGTCCCCCCTCCAGCGAGCCCACGCTTGTCCAAGCATGGAAAGCTGTCGAGGCAAACGCCTGGACTGCGATCTACAAAACTGTCGCGTCCAAACAAATTCAGAGGTCGTATTGCAAGGAGAAGGATACAGCGGCCAAAATCTGGGCAGCGCTTGTAGCTGAGTACGAGAAGGACGTCCGCTCCGTCCGTTTTGCGCTGAAAACCCAGGTGTTTAACCCCGTCCATGACCCCTCCGCACCCATCGCCAACTACATTGACGCCATCGTCGACGCGTCCGACAGCCTAGCGGCCATCGGCCATGAAGTCGAAGATCTCGAGATCATCGACTCCATCATCATGCACCTCGATCCGACCTGGGGGATCATGCACTCCATCCTCCTTGTCCGCGAGACCGACCCGAACCTCCAGGAGCTCACTGGTCTCCTCAAGGAGTTCGAGAAGGACCCGAATCGCTTCAAATCGCCTGGGGTAGAGGAAGCGATGCACTCGAAGAGCAAGAAGAAGGGTTCGAAGGGTGGAAAGCGGTCAAGCAGGAAGGATTCGGAGGAAAAGCGGTCGAGCAGGAGGGATTCGGAGGAAAGCGGTACGGAATCTGATTCAGGTTCGGACTCCTTCGATTGGCTGAACACGAAGGGGCGCGACGATGTCTGTCACCGATGCGGTCGCCCCGGGCACCGTTCTTCTCGGTGCATGGCAAACATGCCACAGCATGTCAAGGACAAGATCATGGAGCGCGCCAGCCGCGCGCGTGCAAACCGGACCATCGCATCGGACTCCGACGACGATGGTCCCGTCGATGCCCATTTCCTTCACCATTTCCTTCACGCTGCACGTCCCGCCAACCGCGCCCAGTCTGCTCACGCGTCATCCACCCACCAACACCACGACGCGGCCGCATCCGGTTCCGAGCGCACGTCATCCTCAGTCTCCAGCTCCGACTCCGATTCCGACTTTGCCGCCTACATGGCGCCGCGCACAAAGGGCAAATCTCGCGCGCCTACCTCGAAAGCCGACGTTGCGAAAGAAGCTAGAAAAATGTTGGCACGGTTGCAGGTGTGAGTGGGGAGGTCTTAGATTCAGTGGGGGGATTTTTTGTGTTGTTTCTCTTCTTTTCTGCGCCTCCTCTCCGAGTGGGGGTGTCGGATTCTGTGTTCGGCTCGAGGCGCAGTCACGCATAGTGACTTGTCACTTATGTAGTTACGCCGCTGTAGCCAAACAATTATCAGAGCTTTTTCTCATTGCGCCCTCGTCCTCCGGCCAGCTTTTTCGTTTCTCGGTACACATATCCCTAGCCAAACTCTGAAAAAAGCCTCCCTGGACTCCTATACCGTGCTTTTAAGTCTTCCATCCACATCCTCCTTCTAATGGCTGAAGGGCTGGATCTCCAGGTTGGCGGGATATACAGACTGTGCAAGAAGATTGGATCTGGCTCCTTTGGTGCGCTGGCCCTTCACTTTTCCTGCCGGCACTCTCGTGATCCGCTGCTCATTCCTGATTGCCTTATCAGGGGAGGTTTACCTCGCAATAAACGTTATTTCTGGGTCGCAGGTCGCCGTCAAACTCGAGTCCGTCGGGGCGAGGCACCCCCGACTCCAATACGAATACAAAGTTTACAAGACGCTTGAAGGTGGACTGGGTGTACCCTTTGTTAGGTGGTTCGGTACCCAAGGAGACTATAATGCCCTGGTTCTCGATCTCCTTGGTCCATCACTCGGCGAGCTCTTCAACCTTTGCAATCGTAAATTCAGCCTCAAGACTGTTCTGCTTCTTGCGGATCAACTCGTGAGTCAATGGCTTTTTGCTTCCTTCCCTCTTGCCTACTCGCTATTTCAGATATCAAGAATCGAATATATCCACTCTCACAACTTCATTCACCGCGACATTGACGCGCATCGCGTCCCGCTGCGTCCGTATGATATCCGCCCGATCCAATATTTAGATCCGCCTGTCTTAGACTCGGCATCTTCCATTTCGCTCCTATTCTACTTACTATATATTCTGTACCCAGTACCACTCCCAATACGATCCCCCTTTGCCCCGGATCTGTCCTACGTCGTTCTCACACCCGGCCTTCGTCGTTGCCGCGGTCCCGCCTCGTTCTCGCTCGGCACAAGACTCTGGGCTTTGCATTGATCCAACTCGCACCCTCAGCATCCTTCCGACCTCCTTGCCGCTTGCCTGATTTGTTTCAGGTTCAGCTCGCGCTTGGAACGTCGGCTGGTTCGTCATTTTGGAGCCCACCGCGAGGGGATTCAACAACTGTCTCAGGCTTGCTGCCTTCACTATATTCCTCGTTCGCCTCGCCCACGTATCGCATCGCCCTGTCGCCCTCGTATCGCTTCGTCCACGCTTCGCTCCACTTCGTCGTCTTCGTATCGCCTCGCCCCTTTGTCCACGTATCGCTCACATCGTTTTCGACCTCGCACGCATTGCTCCATCGCTCGCCCCACGTCGACATTTGCCCCTGATCCATTTCGGCATCGCTTCCGCTCCGCATCCCCTTTCGCACTACCATGTCTCACACGCTCCCATTGCCGCCGTCTTTCTCATGCGCCCCCGACGCTACGACCGCTACGCTCATCGAGCTAATCTCGGCGCTCATACGAGCCATCACCGCTTTTTGTATCCGCGGTTCATCGCACGTCTCGCAGCCGCCTCGCCGTCCATTCACGTGCAGTTATTGCAGCAATCCCGCTCATTTTATTAGATGCTGCCCTCACGTTGCCGACGATATTCGCGCCGGTATTTGTCACCGTAACGCCCGTGGTAAAATCGTCTTGCCATCCGGTTTATTCGTCCCGCATTCCGTTCCAGGTTCGAATATTCGCTCCCGCATTGCTACATATACTCGCCAACTCGCCGCTACCGCACCATCCGCATCATCTACGCCTCTCGTCGCTGCTTCCGCTTCCACGCCATCACGTCCAGTCGGCTCTCTGTCACCGTTACATCCCGGTACAGAAAAGCTTCGTCTCGCCGCTCTCGAACGCGAAAACAACGCGCTCCGTTCCGAGTTAGGTATCGATTCACCGGATCCCGACGAAATTCGCATCGCTGAAATCGAACGCGAGCTTGCTTCGCTCCGTACCGCTTCCCCTTCCATCGCATCACCCACCGCACCACAACCGCCGTCGAATTCACCGTCTAGCACCCCGTCCGCATCCTTATATCCACCGCACCATTTGTCTCGGCCCACGTACCGTTTACCTCTCGCATCGAACCGCCCCGAGGATTTTCCCGGCTATGCTCCACCTCGGATGCGCAATGTCGGTCTTCCTCCGCCACCACCGCCGCCGCCGCGTCGTAAAATATCTGTTCCATCACTCGACACACCATTTCGTTCGACACCCACGCCGCCGCCCGAAGATTCCACGCTCGCATTCGCATCGAACCCTGACGCGCCATTCGCGATTACTATGCGAGATTTATTATTGTTGGCACCCGACGCACGTGCGCAGATTCTCGCCGCCGCCACGAACACATCAGGAATCGCGTACCCGGTTCCTCTGATCCCGCATCTTCCAATCGATGCTCCTATGCCCAACACGCTTCCTCCCACCACCTTCCTCGACAAATATTATGCAGATTTCAAACACAAATTAGATTCTCCGCTCAGCCGCTTTACCCATCGCGTCTGACCATTTTCCGACGCCCGTATCAACTCTTGCATGTTTTTCCCGTTTCTCCCATACTCCTCCATGCCGCCATGTCTCACGCTCTCGGCCGCCCACGCTACATTTTGCTTCTCCCATCGTGTTTATTCTATTGCATCATCCATCGACGTCGTGCTATTCAACGCCCATGCTACACTTTGCTTCTAATCACCCGCTTCACCCTTTCTCATTTATCGACGTTGTACTATTTCAACGCCCCCGCTGCGTTCCTCGACCACCCCGGGGCCCACAATTCTAGTTGGGAGGACCTCCTCCATTTGTTCGCCCCACTCTTATCGCATTTTCTATTCACATCTGCCCCATTTGTTCTCGCCATTTGCTTTTCTTTTGCCACGCTTTTCCATCGCTATCAGTCATTCGCACCCGGATCAATGTCGCGCTGCACCTTTACCCCGCGCCAATAATTCCGCCTTTTCACACACCATTTCTTCGCCGCCGCTTTGACACATCTTTTCTCGGCTTTATTCATCTTCCACCCCATCACTTTCACTTCTGTCCTCTCGTGTTCGATTTTAACGTTGCAAGTGACTAGGGACAGTCACATTCTCAGTTGGGAGGAGATGACGCACATCGCGTCCCGCTGCACCCGTATCCGCCCAATTCAATATTTAGATCCGCGTTTGTCTTAGACTTGGTATCTCCGTTTCACTCCTATCTACTTACTATATATTCTGCACCCAGTACCACTCCCAATACGATCCCCCTTTGCTACGGATCTGTCCTACGTCGTTCTCACACCCGGCCTTCGTCGTTGCCGCGGTCCCGCCTCGTTCTCGCTCGGCCCAAGACTCTGAGCTTTGCTTTGAAACCAACTCGCACTTTCAGCATCCTTTCGACCTCCTCGCCGCTTGCCTGATTTGTTTCAGGTTCAGCTCGCGCTTGGAACGTCGGCTGGTTCGTTATTTTGGAGCCCACCGCGAGGGGATTCAACAACTGTCTCAGGCTTGCTGCCTTCGCCATATTCCTCGTTCGTCCTCGCTCACGTATCGCCTCGCCCACGTATCGCTTCGCCACGTCGCCCTCGTATCGCTTCGCCCACGTATTTCTCTGCCTCGTCGCCTTCGTATCGCTTTTCCCCTTCGTTCTCTATCGCTCTTATCGTTTCACCATCGCGCTTCGTGCCCACGGATTTGCCCCTGATTCATTTCTGCATCACTTCCGCTCCGCGTATCTCATCGCCCCTTTTGCGCCGCCATGTCTCACACGCTCCCGTCTCCGCCGTCTTTCGCATGCGCCCCCGACGCTACGACCGCTACGCTCATCGAGCTAATCTCGGTGCTCATACGAGCTATCACCGCTTCCTGTATCCGCGCTTCATCACACGTCTCGCAGCCGCCCCGCCGTCCATTCACGTGCAGCTATTGCAGCGATCCCGCCCATTTCATTAAACATTGTCCCCGCGTCTCCGACGACATTCGTGCCGGTATTTGCCACCGTAACGCCCGTGGTAAAATTGTCTTACCATCCGGATTATTTGTCCCGCATTCCGTTCCAGGATTGAATATTCGCTCTCGCATTGCAGCTTACACTCCCCAACTCGCCGCTACCGCATCATCCGCATCATCCGCATCACCCATCGTCGCCGTTTCCGCTCCAACACCATCGCCTCCCGGCAGCTCTCCGCCACCGTTATGTCACGATACAGAAATCGCCGCTCTCGAACGCGAAATCAATGCGCTCCGTTCCGAGTTAGGCATCGATTCACCGGATCCCGACGAAATTCGCATCGCTGAAATCGAACGCGAGCTCGCTTCGCTCCGTACCGCTTCCCCTTCCATTGCATCACCCACCGCACCACAACTGCCATCGAATTCACTGTCCAGCACCCCGTCCGCATCCTTATATCCACCGCACCATTTGTCTCGTCCTATGTACTGTTTGCCTCTCGCATCGAACCGCCCCGAGGATATTCCCGGCTATGCTCCGCCTCGAATGCGTAACTTCGGTCTTCTTCCGCCACCACCGCCGCTGCCGCGTCGTAAAATTCCTGCTCCATCACTCGACACCCACACCGCCGCCCGAAGATTCCATGCTTGCATTTGAATCGAACCCCGACGTGCCATTCGCGATTACTATGCGAGATTTATTATCGTTGGCACCCGACGCACGCACCCAGATTCTCGCCGCCGCCACGAACACGCCCGGAATCGCGTACCCAGTCCCTTTGATACCGCATCTCCCCATCGACGCTCCTACGCCCAATATGCTTCCTCCCGCCACCTTCCTCGACAAATACTATGCTGATTTCAAGCGAAATTCAGATTCACAACTCAGCCGTTTCAGCCATCGCGATTAACCACCATTCGACGTATCGCTTCTTCTTCACTCCTCAACATTCTACACCTTTCTTGTTATGCCAACATCTCTTATTTCACCGCCAATGTTTCGCCCACGGACCATTATTCCCCGCATTTTTCAGGATTTTTCACGCCACTTCCATCCACACATCTACTCATTGCAGTGTCGTACCGCCTCATTCAACCACGCATTGAAGGTTCTAATTAGGAACACCGCCACCTTTTCACGCACCATTTCTTTGCCGCACCCCGTCGACACGTCTTTTCTCGGCTTTATTCATCCTCACCCCATTCCACTTCTGTCCTCTTGCGTTCGATTTCGACGTTGCCAGTGACTAGGGACAGTCACATTTTCAGTTGGGAGGAGATGACGCGCATCGCGTCCCGCTGCGTCCGTATGATATCCGCCCGATCCAATATTTAGATCCGCCTGTCTTAGACTCGGCATCTTCCATTTCGCTCCTATTCTACTTACTATATATTCTGTACCCAGTACCACTCCCAATATGATCCCCCTTTGCCCCGGATCTGTCCTACGTCGTTCTCACACCCGGCCTTCGTCGTTGCCGCGGTCCCGCCTCGTTCTCGCTCGGCACAAGACTCTGGGCTTTGCATTGATCCAACTCGCACCCTCAGCATCCTTCCGACCTCCTTGCCGCTTGCCTGATTTGTTTCAGGTTCAGCTCGCGCTTGGAACGTCGGCTGGTTCGTCAACATCAAGCCCGAGAATTTCTTGATAGGCATTGGCAAAGGCGGGCACCAGGTCAACGTCATCGACTTTGGTCTCGCGAAGAAGTTCCGCAATCCCAAGACTCATCTTCACATCCCATACAGGCAGAACAAGTGCCTGATCGGGACGGCCCGATACACTTCGATCAATACTCATCTCGGAGTTGAGCAGCCCCGGCGCGACGACCTTGAGTCGCTAGCCTATGTTCTCCTGTACTTCTTGGGGAGCACTTTGCCATGGAAGGGAATTGAGGCCACAACCAAGGAGCAGAAATACGACCGCATCATGATGAAGAAGATAACCACTCCTCCAGAGATTCTCTGCGGTGGTTTCCCTACTGAGTCCAGCATCTTTCTTAACTACACCCGCACACTATGCTTCGACAACAAGCCCGACTACTCCTACCTACGAAAGCTGTTCCGCGACCTCTTTGCGCGTAGGGGCTATGAGTACCACTCTGTCTTCGACTGGAGTGTATAGCGCGATGGATCGGTACGCCACGAGGCCCCACGACGGCACTGAGTATAGAGAGGGTTTTCCGGGTCGGACGATGCAGAAGATAAGACATGTATAGGACGTCGCGACGGCATGGTGAGTAGGAATAACATACAACAGCCAAACTATTGTATGCTACGGCCATTCCAGCCCATGAACAAGAGATTAGAGATCCTCTCACGAAACGAATAAGTGTACATAAGTTGGGGTTTGATTAAAAAGGTGATTTTTTATGTTGCTAATTTACTTATGGAGGCGGATAGAGAGTATGTGGACCTCTGATACTTTGCGTGCTTGAATTGCAATTTTCGAGGTCCTAAAATTGGATGGAAAAACCTCCCGAAAATTGCCAAGGGGAAAATATCGTTTTTTCACAAATTTAATATTACACTCAGTATGGGGGCTTCCAACTCAAATTCAAGTGGTGTGGTTGGACAAAAATACATCCTAGAGCAGTTATGTATCCATAACAACAATAAAAGCTTAGGCAAAGGGTGCAAAAAACCGAATGTTCGGTTACTTTTGGCAATGCTGAGTAAGTGGACAAAAAAGAATGTCCGATACGTTCTCGACAACAACAAAACATTTTGACAGAAGATATCAGATTGTTGGGCGAGGCGAGGCGACCCGCTATGCTCTTTGATAGCATCAGAATATCTTGATGCGCCATATGGCCATCACTATAGGGCAAAAACGGAAATTCCAATTTTTCGACTTGACTAGGGATTTTTTTTGGAACAATCTGAATCAGTCAAAAGCGAGTTCAAGATCTACGCATTACTTCACAAGTCAGACCATCCAAAAATATTCAGGCGTTCTGGCGCTACGGAGCCCACAAAGTGACAATTTTGGGTTTGGTCGAGTTTAAAGTTTGACGAGCCTCGGTTGAACGTCGCGAGAGTCTGGACTCGCACCCTCTCTATGCCGGGGGCCGATGCCTCAGGCACTGAATGAAGAGGCTACCGTATTTCCGGCTTACGTTCTCGCCCACGGCGCAAGCACCGTACCGCCCCGCGCGAGTGGCAGTATCACACCCGAGACCCCGAGCGAGTATAAAGATCGAGGAGGAAACAGGAGAGTCTCGACTCCTGCTCTTGTCCTCACATCTTCACTGCTCGCCGATGATAAAATCTCTCACCCACCGTCCTCTCCCTGGTACATTTGTTTTCTTAGTTGCATGGAGTATTTCTTTACTTAGCCGTCCGCGGTCGAATTCCATCTAGGGCCCGTCGCTGGCCGCACCAGCGACGCGGCTGCGTTCTCGCTAAGTGACCAAACACGTAACCTCCAACGCGAGCCAGTTAGAGAGTGAATAAAGTAACTTGTCGGTGCTACCTTTACAGCTAACGTCAGTACCGAAGGCGCGAGCGAAAATTTCTTGTTTTGGGATGTTTTCAGAGAATTGTTAGTAACTCAACCAGTTCTGCACCGAGCTGCATTGGAGAAATTTGGCAGCTTTGGTATTCAGAAATATTGTACGGATTGCATCGATCTATTGCATCGATCTATTGTTTTTATATAATTCTGGCCCTATTACATGTTCCTCCAGGCATATATTTTGTCCTTCCCAAAATATTAGGTCACTGGGACATGTTCTGGGCATGCTAGACAGCATTCAGCCCGAAAACAGCCCGAAACCACAGATTACCCAATACATAATATTTTCACAAATTCGTTTCTATCACTAATTGCGCTTGAATTAGCCCGACAGATCTACCTAGGTTTCATCCGAATCGGCGCAGAACTGGTTGAGTTACTAACAATTCTCCGAAAACATCCCAAAACAAGAAATTTTCGTTCGCGCCTTCGGTACTGACGTTAGCTGTAAGCGAATTCACTCCAGTAAATTACCGAGGATGGTGTCGATATGATTAGCCTGTCCTGAGTGAGTTTTGGCGTCAATGATTTCGGTGATCAATTCCTGGATCAGTCCATGAAAGTAAACCACCTCGGCGGCCGTGTAAGTATAACATCCGTACCGCGTATTAGAAACATCTGGGAATTTTCCCGGCTCGTCGAGATTGTATAGTTCAAGTTTGCGCTGCTGCATGAATATTGCACATTTATCTTGATAACCTCGCTCCCCGTCCTTGTGTCGACAGTAACCATATTAGAATTGTTTAAACAATGAGCGTCTCAACGTGAAACCGTGTTTGAGTATTGTTCTGATGAACAACAGGACTGACTGCCCAACACGAGAGGCTCTCAGGACAGTTTGAGCCAACTGCGTTTGAACACTCATTTAAACGGGGTGTTTGAACGCCGTTGAACTGGGACCCTGTTGAAATAATCAGTGTTTGAACTACCACCGAAATTCACTAAAAATGCATCCTACTTGGATCGAACCAAGGACCATCTGTACGACACATAGTCACCGACACCACTTCCAACTGCGCCACTCTGAACATTGAAATAATTGGAGATCTTGTGCTCATGCCATGACATCTCGCCGCGGTAGAGCTAAAAGAACGTGAGAAGAAAATTAGTATGGAAGACTAGCTCAAGCCCGTGAATAAATTCACGGGCGTTGGTAAGTGGAAAGAAATATATTGAGCTGGTTTTCAGACATTCCATTCTCTTAGCCCTCTTTTTTCCTTTTCGTTTACCCCTTTTCATCATCCTCAACCCTTCCGAGTCCCTTTCCTCGAGCTCTTGCCCTGAGCCCGTACCATTAAAAAAGTTCATGGAGCTTTCACCTATTTCACATTAGATACTGGGTATAAAATTTGTGCTCCCTCCCTCTGAAGCTTCCAACTCTCCTTGGCATCTGCAAGACAACCTCCAGCTTGGCTACGGCATTATCGCACTGCCTGGGCCCTTTTCCACCCGGCGGCGGTGCACTTTCAACCTTGCTTGGCATTGACCTCTCCTCTGGTTCTGACCCTCCCATTGTCCAATTACTCCCCACTACTGCTTTTCAGCAACTTCAAGCATCAGCATTGCAAAGTATACCATCGACAAAAATCTGCAGCTTCTTTGGGCCCAGCTCATCCCCGCCACGGCATGCTTCATCTGCTGGGGCTTTTCTCGGCTCGGCGTGTTCTTGCCTTGGGCTCGGCATGAGTTTCGGTCCAGATGCCGCCGTGACCGTGGGCGTGAGATTTCGAACCTTCTTTGATGTTCGTTATACCACCCCATTTTATTGTATAGATAGATGGGTACCTTAGTCAAGCGTTTAATCAAAACACGGGAATAGCATAAAACAATTCAAGGACTTCGTGCACATATTTAGCAACTAACAGAATATTCGGGCAAGAATATATCATGGCCTTGAGGAACTCTGTATTGGAGAGTTCCGCCATGCGGTTTTCAAGGTCTGGAGAATTTGAGAATAGCTGACTGAGGAATTTAGATCGTAGTTCAACCAGCTTGCCAAATGACTTGCAGGTGATTAAAGCATGCTCCGGGGTTTCAATCTCAGTCTTGCAGAGCCTGCAAAGCCATTCGTGCCAAGGTACGGGTTGATATCCGTGGTCGACGTAACGCAAAATTTCCACGGCTAACTGGTGAGTCGACAGCAAGATTGAGGTTAGTCGTCGCGATGTGTCTGTCTTCACCATTGTTAATTAATGCCGCATTTTGGAAGTAATCTGAGTTGGCACCTTGTCCTTTTGAGGTTCGAACTGGCCGTGAAGTAGGTAAAGCTTGTCTGACAAGTCGCTGATCCCAAACCGGCCTAAATCTCGGTTACTGCGGCAGATCTCCAAGATGTCTTTGAAAAAAGACTGAATACACCAAAGGTGCTCCCACCGCAGTTCGACTCTGACCAGCACAAAATTAATAAACTTTTGGCCGGCCTGATCCCCGAGAAGACCGAAGACTCAATGCCTCTCCCAGAAATGGTCTGAAGAGGATATGGGGTGTCTCAAAGATCATCTGCACAAGCACTCACTAGACAGTTCAGCTGGGGAAGATCACACATCCTATGTGGAACTCCTGGAAATCCCAGACAACGATTTTGCGTACCTGTGCAATGAATGTGTTGCCCAGAATGACGCGCTGACAGTATGGTTCATGACAGCGTTAATCGGGATCCTTAAATGCCTGAAGCCGCACGATAACCTGGATAGCTACAGATTAATTGCTCTTCAAACCTGCTTCCTGAAAGGACGTACTGTGCTGATTCACTGGAGAATTCACGACTGATCCGTGGCACGAGGCCTAATTCTGCCCTGGCAAAATGGATTCAGACCGGGTCGTCGAACAAACAACAACCCTTTCATCCTTCGATGCCTCAAAGAATGGGCGAGGGCTAATGGAAATACCTTGTATGTGGCCGCGGTTGACACGTTGAATGCCTTCCTGTCAACGGATCAACCAACACTATGGTTGAAATTATTCCGACTTGGGATGGGCGGTGCACTTTTTGACTGACTTTGCATGCTATACCGGTGAATGGCATACTATGTAAAGCACGGAGACATGCAATCCGAAGAGTTCAAGGCTTACATCGGGCTTCTACCCAGAGATCCCGCCTCACCTATCCTGTGGAACTTATTCCTCGCTGATCTCGCTATAATGCCAGACATGGATGATGTCTTTCTGGCTGCGGTTCGCATTTTTCTTTTGGCCCAGGTGGACGATCTACTCATCATATCGTTATCTTCTCGTGGTCTCCAAGCAAAGCTTTTTACACTGGAGAAGTGGTGGGCTCGCAACTTTATCCTGATCAACTTGATTACAGCTGTTTGCAAAATTAATGACAGTCACGATCAAAAATAAACAAAAATAAACTTTTGATCCGGCTGCTTGCCGACCTTCGATCTCGCTCAATCCTGAACGGATTTATGCGATCCTGGGTGCGTTCGCAAGCGGCTGAGCAGGGCTTTCAAATCATACCATACTTGCAAGGTAGAAAACAAAATCTCAGTGCTCCCAAATTCGCGCTGTGTGATTTGCATCTGATCTCTGAATAGCCCTTGCTTCGTCGGTTTTGCTTCAATTTACTTCAATCTCAGTAGTGATCCTGAAAGCGGTATACAATGCAATCATATCCATGCAATAAAAATGTGTGGCACACACGATGTGTGAGGGCCAGAATGAAATTACTGACTGCTTAGTGAAATTCATGGGAACATGAGCGTCTGATGGCCAAATCAAAATCCTATATATACCCACCCTTTGCATTGAAATTACCTTTCGAATGAGCCTTTTTTCATCAAAATCCAATCAGTATTGACCGAACGGTGCGCAATCTAATTTTCAGTTCAAATAACACAGCCCGAATTTGAGGAGAAAGAAAATTTGCCATTTAGCATGAGAGTATTGTATGATCTGAAAGCCCTCATTAGCCGCTTTCTAACGCGCCCTGAATCATGGAAATCGACGCAGGGATGCGTGAGATCTGACCTCGGCAAACAGCCGGATCAATTATTTGTTTTTGTTTCTTTTTTGGGCCGACTGTCATCAATTATGCAAACAGCTGTAAAACAATCATCTTTGATTTTCGGGAAAGCTCAAATGCCGCTCCCTCTCTTTAGATGCCATGTGCTGCGGCACACAGACCAAAGCTCTTGAGCAACCTGGATGAGCATGCATTTCAATCCCATGTCGAGTTGACACAAGGTTGTATGGCAGCTGAGAATTTTATTCAACAAGGGATTAGTCTCTGTCTATTGTTGGTACTCTGACATCAGAAAATCACTAGATGTCTGTCTGGACAAGAAGGTCAAAATGAGGTGGGTGATGTTAGTACACACATATGATGGCACTGCATAGCGGGCTCTGCCACACAGTGGGCTACATCGGTTATACAACTGTACCATTTTGACCTTAGGTTCACACCATGTCAGGGTGACCTAAGGTTCCAACAATTTCCATTTCAAACCCTTTTTAAACGGAAAAAACTGTTTAAATTTTCGTTTGGTTTACTGGCCAAGGCAAACGGTAAGCAAACAGTTAAACAGTTAATTTTTACTGCCAATTTTGAGTCCTCGTAGATAGTACACAGAGTTCAACGACCGGGAAACCACTGGCACACGACATTTTTATTAAACTTACGTGCCATAGTGCTTCGGGTACCACCAAACCTGTGACTCCTTGTCACCCATCACCCAACGTGTTCATTTTCTAAGATGTTCATTCCTCAGCAATCATGGCAAAATTGGTCCGGCGACTGCCGGACGATAAATATTCGTATTTCTGAGCCCATTTGGGCCAAAAATGATGACCGTCACCATCACCTAGACCCAATAGGTTCAGTTCACGACCATCCGTAACCCATCACTGTCGAAATGGTGCAGTGTAGCAGACTCCAGATTAGGGTCCTGTATGTAATTCCCAACAATTTAAAAACCGGTTTATAATACCGGTTTATAAACAGGGTGTTTATAAACCGAACACCTAAAATTCTAATTTTTTTCATTTTCACCCTCCCATTGCAGATGATGCATGTGGCCTCCTGTGCATCTCTGGTGCCTCCAAATAACTTTCCAGAGCTCCATATGGAATTGGCCGTAGTAATCTGCCACTATGTGTTTGCTCAACCTGTTTAAGTCAGCAAAATAGTCTTCATACTCGTAGTACTGCTATAGATGACCTCGGAACTAGACATATTGCAGGTAATTCGGTTGAGGCACATCAGGAGTAAAAATTGGTTGTCAATTGACAGCGGACCGGGTCTCCGCAATATTTAAAAACTGCCCATTTTCGCCCGACCATTTAAAAACTGGTTTATAAACACCTGTTTATAAACCGGGATTATATACAGGGCCCTACTCCAGATCGGGGTATACTTATGTAGCCCCGGAGATGAGATGTCATGACATGGGCACAAGATCTCCATTTCCTTGAATGTTAAGAATGGCGCAGTTGGAAGTGGTGTCGGTGACTATGTATGGCTACAGATGGTCCTTGGTTCGATCCAAGTAGGACGCATTTTTAGTGAATTTCGGTGGTAGTTCAAACACTGATTATTTCAACAGGGTTCCAGTTCAACGGCGTTCAAACGATTGTTTAAACCTAGTTGGCTCAGACCGTTCTGACAGCCTCTCGTGTTGGGCAGTCAGTCCTGTTGTTCATCAGAACAATACTCAAACACAGTTTCACGTTGAGACGCTCGTTGTTTAAACAATTCTAATATAGATTTATGTGTCGAAGCACTGCACCAATTAGCTGCGGCAGTTTTATTGCACCTGATGTGCTGGATTCGACAGCAGCCTGTACGGCTGTGCTTGACGCGTCCCCAGAACCAAGACTAATAGTTGTGTCGTTGGCTTTATTCGCAAGTGTGACGGGATGAGGAAGGTCGTGAGTGGAGTAAAGTTTCTGTATGGCAGCACAGCCGTAGCGGACGACGTTGAGATCCCTGTGGCAGCAACATCCGCCGAAAACGTGAGTACAGCGATTAGTTTGCTCCTCACGAGTGAGCGAGTTAAATTTTTCTTCTCCAAGTTTTTGTTCGAGAACTTGTTCGGACAACCGCGAGCGTTCCTCTGTGGATCTAGACAGAATTTCAGCCGAACTCTTGGATTCAGACAGGCCTTACAGCAGTGCAAGGGCTTGAGGGGAAAGTTTTCCAGCATTCGCGAGATCATCGTCTGATATAGAGAGCAGGGTCTTGAGAATGTGGCCTGTCGCAACATCTGTGTCGTCCATTGCTTCACGACCTAAATCCCGGATGACAATATCTTTCTTGTGGACAGCCGATATGGTGAATTCTTTCTTGCCGTCTGCAGCATGGTCCTTGCATTCTCCAAGTTTCTTCCGCCAGTACTCATTCTTCTCCATTACCCTTCGCTCCTGAGCTGCAAGCGGGCTTCGATTATAGATGTTGGTGATACGATCTGCGGCCTCCATCGTACCCTCGAATTGGCGCTGGGCAGTGTGGTCGAGCGCAGGCGCCACTTCTATGAAACGTGTCTGATGGCGCCAGGTGGTTTTGTCGGAATCATCGGCGTTAGGGTCATAAGATGGGACGAGAAGTGTAATGTGTCGCGATTCCACGGTAATTCCGCGATGAGTTGTTCCATCGGTGCTTTCCACGAAGCCTACAGAAAAATTAGGGCGCAATTATTCACACGAAATAATTATAATCTTACCGGGCGCGTCCATAATCTCGCGGGCAAGTTGCATCTCGCCATATTTTCCACCTTCATCGACAACCCGGCCTACAGTCCGTGCGCTGATAAATGCCCGTTTGATTTCGATGCCAAAGGTCCGTGCACAGCTCTCGACAGCAAAAGCGATCTTTCCAGCGGAACAACCTGCACTTGTCAAATCTCGAACCAGCGCCCGCGCAGCTGCAGTGAATTATCCATTCTTCGTCGGGTTCCAGGTCTGCAGCTGCCGCAACAACGTCCTGGTCTCCTTCAAAGCAGATTTAGCTCGATCCGTCTGTTTCTGAGATGCATAGACATGGAATTTATAAGTCAGGAGATTGAGGAATTTCCCTTTGGAAACGGTGGGAGGAGCCGGTGGGCCAGGTGGTTGCCCAGCGGTGGCCTTTTTACGAGCACCACGCCGGGCACGGGCGGCACTTTCACCAGGTAACTCAACAGTCTTGTACTTAGCCTGGGTAGTGCCCGCGAACGAGCGTAGCTCGCGGCCGACGACAGTAGTAGAGGTTTGGAAGAGATCCAGGGTGGTGTCAGTGTGGATACGCATCTTTGCAAATGCATTCCATTCCGAAAGTCGGAAGAGCATTGTCATTAGTCGTGAATTGAAGGGTTCGGGGAGCAGCCCCTCAACGCAAGGGATGATATTCTATTTGAACTCGTGAATTTCTCAAAAGGACTTGTGGAATAATGAAACTGACCGCCAATAGATTATCATAATTGTGACCGGCAAGCTTCTTCATCTCTGAAGCATTGGTGCAGAACCGACGAACAGTCCCACGACCAAAGCTGGGAATCTGCCGGAACCTGAAGAATAATAAAAATATATTCGCCCGAGTCCGAGACAGCATGACAACATACCGCGCATTAAGCTTCGCAACGGCCGCACCGCTCGGGACCTCAGCATAGAGCACCCGGATAATATGGGTGAACGTCGCCTTCCAAACTCCGAGCGACCATTCATGTAAATGATCAACAACAAACATGGAGTGGAAATTGAAACCGAAGCCACCAAGTCTCTCCCCGAAGGCGTTCTAATCAAAGATGAGTACCAATTCAGACGGGATAGTGGGCGGACTTGCCAAAGTCGGTACTAACGAAAAGGCCTGCAGAACACTGTCCACGCGCATTATTGATAGCGAGCCCCACCTTATAGATAAGATTACGCGCTCCTGTAACCTTATTCCAGAAGTAGATTCGGGCGAGATTGACACGGGCGCGGAGGTCGTATACAAGCCTCATTTTATCGAAGTTCTTCTTGGGGATCAAGCACCGCGGGCACGGACAATAGCCCTTGTCCCGAATTGTTGCCAAAAGAACTCTGTGTGAAGTCGTCAAGTTTCATTCAGAAAGAAACTGACCACGTACTTCTCTGGGTAATCAGCGGAGTAGGTGAAGATCCGGGGATACACGCGTCGCCAAACGCCGTCAATGCAATGGATAACGATCCCGTGTTGATAAGCCTCAATGAATTCGTCGTCGAGCATCAGTTTCCAGACCTGGTGCATGACCTCGCGCCGGCAGTGCGTGAGGACAGTTGCTCTACGGGTCTTGCTCCGAACGAAGGTCGAGATAAAATCGCTGATGGTGTCTGGAAGCTGCCGACATGCTATATATTAGCGTGCACGCAAACGGGAGGTGAGAACTTACCGAAGGGAAGTAAGCGACTTGATGGCATGCCCCAGACGATGGGCGGGCCCGGATATACTTCGATAGGGTGGCGAAGTAAACATACAATGGCCACGCTTTCGCCGTCCCAAAATTAGCGAGATGAGTGGAGTCCGACCAGCACATGAGACCGGCGATTACTCTTTCGAGTTTGCAGCCCGGCTCGCGCCGAGACTTCTGGAGAGCGTCGTGGGCATCTAACCATGCCTCAGAGGTGTAAGCCTCGTCATAGACCCGCTCCTCCGTACCCGAGGCAGTTTTGCGAAACCGCTTGAATGGCGTGAGATGGAACTGCAGCGCCACAGCTTCAGCAAAAGCGGCGCGGATGACTTGAACAATGGATCGGTGGTGAAGGCCCGGGACACTGAATGTTTGGGCGGGTGAATTGCTCACTCCAGAGGGAATCTCAATCTCGACCGCCGTTTCAACCCAGCCGTCCTTGATCCACGGTGTATCACCCGCCCTCGTATCCTTGTCCGCATCGTCAAGAACCTTGTTTTAACGATGAGCATTGAAGCCAGCAAGATCGCTGGCCCGAAAGTCATCTGCAGTAATCACATCGGCGACAAGACGAGTCACCTCGGCCTCCGACTTTGAATTGCTCCCCGAATTAGCCCAGTTCATGAGCCGGTATATGGACATGTTACGGAACGGCCAAGGAGGGGGGGGGCGAGGACTTGTCAGGTACGACGTCTGGAGTTTCTGCGCATTCAGGAGGGGTCGGTATGTTGGCGAGATCCTCGCTGCGGAGGAGCGCATCGGGATCGTAAGTCGGCCGATGGGGGTATTTGCGAAAGATGCCGAATCGATTGCACACGGAACGCATGGTGTCGCGCACATGCAATATCACACGTCGAGGACCTAGAGCTGGTGCAGGGGCGACAGGAAGAGGTGCGGGAGGCTCAGGTAGAACGTCCTCGAAACGAGCAGGCATTCGGTAGTTTCTGCGTGGTCGACCGGTTTTGGTTAGCGGCGGCGGCGGTGGTGTGACTTGTCGCGGGGGGAGAGCTTCCGGCGATGGAGAGCGCAGTTCTGTAATGGAGGGATTGGACAAAACCTGCATAGGAGTGTATTATTTTCAGGGAGACATGACTTTAGATACCAGTGATACATACCCTTGGCAGGGCGGGTAGAACACGAAACTAGTGACGCATGAAGCTTAGTTCCTGATATAAACTACGGTGGAAAGGAATCATCGTACCTAGTGACACGTGAAGACTCGTGAAGGAGCAACGGCTCTATCTGTCTGGCAGTGCACTAGGTGATTCGGCAGCCAACTAGATTAATCTCAGTTAGAGCCAACGCGCGAGTAAGTTCTCGCGTGAACATGCTGATGTGAATTGCAGCGAGCGGGCAACGCGGAAAACTGGCAAACACGAGGAGGCTGTATTCAAACGATGAAGGCTGGTCCAGACGAAGGTCTCGAATCAGTCTCTGAATGTGGCGACCAGTCTCGAGGAGACTTACCTAGGACGAGCAACGAGGAAACTGGAGGCGAGGACTCCGACTTCTTCGTCGTCGCCTTAAGTATTCAAAATCGGCGGGCCCAAGCACATCGGCGAGACAATAGAGCTCGGCTCACTATTGTACACGCTTGGGCCTCTGGTGGCGGCGCGCCTTCCCCGACACGGCAGGGACCAAGCAGATCTCGTGATCGAGAGATCGGACTTTTAAACTGCGGCCCGGTGAACATCCTGCCCAAGCTCGGAATTTCTCCAGCTTCGCGGGGCAGAATTCCGGGCCGTTCTGCCTGAGCAGGCTCGAGCCAGTCTATTAGACTCGCGTAAATATTCTTTTTAAACACCACTAATCGACTTGAGTGGACAACGAAAGCTCGGCTTTCTCCAAGCCGGCGAAGTTATGTCCGAGTGCATAATTGAGCCGGCTTCCTGGAACCCCACGTTCTCGACAGGAACTCAGACGGGTGTTTAGCCGAAATGCGACTCCCCAAAGGGAGCCCGAGTGAATTGAAGCATGGTAGGTATAGTAAGATACCGAGAAAATGAAATGAAAGGATATAGACTGGGAGAGAGGAGCGGAGGAGAGCGAAGCGAGGTGAGGGAGGAGCGAGAAACCGGGTATTGCCTAGTCATCGGAACGTAGGATGGAGATGGTTATAATTTTTTTTTTTTTTTTTAATGGTGTGGGGGTGATTTGGAGGAAAAATTGGAGTTAGGAATTGAAACTGATGACTCATGAGTCATGACGTTGCGCGCACGGCTCATTCCGCTGCTCCAGATCGAGGACGTCCTCGTGCAGCGGCTGTCGGTGCCAGGGATGGGCAATATCTCCGGTCCCGCCGCCGCTAGCACTTCGCATGCGCCGATACAAACCCCGCGGCTCGCCGCGAAGGAGGTCGCGGTGAACTCTACCGTGGCTTGGAAGAGCGCGTTCATACGTGACGGTACGGGGCGCGAAAGCTTCGACACCCAGAACGCTGTCGACTGGGACGACCCCGCCGACCGAGTATATACAAAGCACCTACATTACATACATTCGGGAACCCGGTACATGCAAATCAAACACGGTAGATCCCCTTAATGTGCCACTCTTTGGATCAAAGGCGGCACTTGCCATTTGGGAATGTACCGTGCATCGGTAAAGCTCGGTAACGCCTCCTTTGGGAAGAGGACACGTGTCCGATCCCACATTTTCTTTCTCTTCTTCTCCCACCACCCCCCGCCACCTCAGCGCGCCCCCGACGCGTTGAACACGCGCCGAACACGCGTCAAAATGCCCCCCAATGCCGACCCACGATCAAAGCATGCGCCTGCCGACCAAGAATACCTTGACAGCCTGTCCACGCGCCAGTCAATCGATTTCCGGAACTATGTACGTCGCCGCCGCGGTGTTGAGAAGCTATTCTTACATACAAATTGCGAAGCCAGCTGTTCTCTCTGTCCCATGTACATTACTCTCAACGCCTCCAGATTTCTTGACCACGAATGGGTGAGCACACGATCACCAAGTCTGGGCTCGACGCATCGACACGCGTTTACTCACAATACCGGATCCAGATCACATTAAAACTGAATCGACCCCGCTTGAGTCTATTCCGCCAGTTCCGCCCGCCCAGTCTCCGTAGTCACAGTGGAGCCCCAAGCGAATAATGTCCCGGCGCTGCTTTCGGTCGATGTCAAGATGCGTGCCCTGAACGACGGTGGGCAAGAAATTTTTGAGCTGCTTTCGGATTGGAGGTGATGGCCGCGCTGCAGCGTACGTCTCGGTCCTCTAGCGCGATGTCTCTTACCGGTGCGCAATTTTTTTCTATCCTCTAACGGTGCTCATTATCTTATTATTGGTATTCCTGCTCATTAATCTGCATGAAGGGGACGATTCGGGGCCTCGTGGCGTCCACGGGGATTGGCGGAACGGGGGCGACGGGTTAAGGGTGGTCAGGACTCAGTCTTTGCGCGCTCAAAGCGCGTTTCCGGGTCCAAGGTAAGTTCTAGGTTGTATCAGTTCTTGAGCTTCACTAATAACACTCCCGAATCGTTCAAACGGCCCACCCGGATCCCTACCCCTCTGGAGGCCGAAACTATTCCCAAATTATAAATGTACGTGCCTTATCGTCTCCACGAACGTTCGTGACTTGAATTTAAACATCAGGTGTGTTCAAATCCGTTGAAAAGACGTGTTTCGGTCTATATACCGAAACTATCAACAAATTTGCGGCTTTATGAGTCAAGTCCTATTCTATGGTAAAATATCTGCATACTAACGTCGTTTGAGATCGTTTGATTCTGTCGGATCGGCGGTAATTAGTGCTGTTCTTCGCTGAAATGTATTTGAATACCAACCCGAGGTTGAACACGTGGGGAACGGAGAGATTTCTTTTGCGCAAGAATTGGTGTAACTCCATCGAATAATTATTTTAAGCTTCTCCTCTCTCTGTCCTGAGCTCTTACGATGGCAAGAAAATTTTCAAATGAGGGCCAAGTGACTCCGGCAGGCCGGCACAACACGGCCACAGGAATGTGCCGTGTTTCCCAACAAGAGCGGCAAATGTGCCGGGCTTCAACAGAATGTGCCGGGCTTGAACCGAATGTACCGTGTCTAGCCAGGAATCTACCGAGGATGGAATGTATGTAATGTAGGAGTTTTGTTAATCCCGCCGCCGACCCGGGGCCGCTCATCCATGCGTGCGCGACAGACATGTAGAGGCTTTGGGCGCATCCAACGGTGCACGCGATTCTGGAGAGGCAGGGTGTGAGGCTGCAGGAGTTGCCTGGGTTGTGCGTAAATATGGCGCATTATGCCTTTGACGACGAGCCTGATTATGTGGACAGTTTCCTCGATGAGCTGGAGATTGTGACTGCACCACGATATGTTCCTACGAATGGTGACCACATCTCCTCGTTAGACTATCCCAGTGCTGATAACTCCTCCCAGATCATATCCTCCGAGCTCGTTTGAAGACTTTGGTGTGTGTCCTCGCTTTCTTCTCACTGTCCTTCGACGAATATTTGACAGGGAGTTTCCGAGCATCGCATGCGGCTAAGCGATCCGTGTAAGCCCACACGCACCTTCCCCGATCCCAGTGGCTCACAGGATCTGTGTCCCAGACGGCGGCATTTCTCGCGAATTCCGCATTTTCCATGTCGGAGGTCAGCGCTCTATGGTGAGATCTATCTTGCAGTTCATGTCATACCCGAGCTTATCCCGCGTCTTTAGCGTCGTAAGCCATATCTCTTGGATTATAAGAAGTGCCCCCACAAATTACCAGAGAAATGGGTGCCTTATTTTGACGACGTCGACGCGATAATATTTCTGGCCTCAATATCAGCATTCGACCAAGTTCTAACAGAGGACTCGCGGGTCAACCGCCTCGTAAGATGCCATCTTCTTCCCTCCTGCTATTCGCACTCATCCATCCTCACGTAGGCAGACTCGCTTGAAGTCTGGAAGGCGATTGTATCCAATAAACTGTTGGAGAAAGCGAACATGATTCTATTCCTCAACAAAGTAGACATCCTGCAGGCCAAGCTTGCGTCGGGTATCCGTCTCGCCGACTTTCTTCCTTCTTACGGCCGCCGCCCGAACGACTTTGACAGCGCATCACGATGTACGCGGGAATTCATTTCCTCAGCGCCTCCTGGACTGACACAAACAAAATTAATGTAGACGTGAAGCACCAATTCAGTTCGTGTTTACGAACGCCTCGGCGGATATAACAGTGACGCAATTTGGCGCATAGGTTCTATTCTGAAGCAATCTTCTCTAATACCGCGCATATTCTACTGCCATCTGACCAATGTTATCGTACGTCCCACTCTTCTTCCCGCCTGCCTCATGCCCACCCTCATGCTTCATGCCTCTTCTCTTCAGGACAACAAATCAACGACTTATGTCCTCGCGGGTAGTGCGTGACTCCGTCTATGTATCTCATCCTACACTGACACGAAGAATTCATTTAGTCAGGGACCATCTCATGCGCTTCAACCTCAAGGAGTCCCACCTCATCATGTGACCCGCCTTGTGTTACCACTCGTCCACAGTGACAGATTGCCTGAAATCGCACGGCCGGCCGTTCCATGCGGATATAAGTGGATCAGCTGCGGGAGGAGGCTCCAAGGTCGCCGCTGAAGGTCGACACATTGATACACTTAGCAGCGGCATTAAGCGGCGTCCCGTTGATAATGGGGTTGTACATGGGTTGCGCGGCCCAGACCGCGAGAGGTCGAATGTATCTGCTGAACCCCGGATTCCATGGATGGATGTTCTTCGGAATTGTCGCTAGGATACAACGGGACGTTACGATTGTACCGATTGCGGTTCTGGACAAAACGTGATCAATCTCGGATTTATACTCCCTTGCTTACCACTTTACAGTGTATGAAGCCGAGTTCCGGCCCACGAAGTCCTACTTTCATATCAACCCTCACGTTATATCTCGTACCAAAGAATTTTCAATGCACCCGTGCACGGGTTAGCCCGTCCTACTTACCCGTCGGCAGAGAAAATTACCCCTGCCACAAAAGAAGGGACGGAAGTAGAGGGATTCCCGAGTCCCCATCCAAGAGATTAAGGAAGAAGATGGATGGGGTTGAAGGGAAGGGATAAAATTCTTACTCAATGGCACCGGTGTCGTAAAATGCGCACGGCGCACAACCGGCGCCGTTTCTTCCAAACTGTGGCGCGCCCGTTGTGCGTAGTTCCTTGAGCGCACCGCACCTTCAATGGCTTCCTCCTACAGTCATTTTATGTCTTAGACACTCCTGCAGATTCCGCTTCAAGGAATGTTTCAACCCTTCGCAAAGTTCCGTGTCCTCGAAAATTTTCAGCAGGTCAGTGACTCCTGTCAGTTTCTGAAGGGAGATATACACTAATGCAGCCCGGTCACCCTAGACGCCTGGGTCATTTCATTCGAGGTTGGAACGCCAGCTCCGGATCTGGATGGGCCGGAGGTTGCGTTGCACATGAGTGGCAAGAATCGGGGAGGGACGGATCATGTTCATTTGATCCGATCCTGTTCTTGCTTCCAGCTTTCATCCACGGCGCGCTGCCACGAGCGTCGGTGGCAATGGCAGCACTCGGGATTCCAATGCATACACTCTGACCTCCCTCCTTGGTCCGGCTCAACCTCCGGAAGCTCTTGAATATCGCGGAATTGAAGCCTCTTGTTTCTTGACTCTTGGTTACACGTCGATTTCGGATATGATGCCACTAGGCCTGTTTCACTCGCTACTACATTAAACTGGACTCCCTCCACCATATAAACTCCTACCATGCGGAAAATGTCTAAATTCCATCGACGAAGGTGCGTCAATGCTATCCCAGGAGGTCTTGCATCCGCATAACTTTGACACGAAAATACCCACAGCTCAAATTCCTCCACAGCGTAGTCGGCCTCGCATCCATCGCAATACTTATTTTTGCTCCAGAGTGGAAGGTTCCGTGGCATCTCTGAGCCACAAGGTCAGCCATGCCATTATTTCGAATTCGTTCACTGTCGACACTACAGCATGTCTCCGCCCCATATCACTGCGTTCCGCTAACCGCTAGACTCAGGTCTGGCCAGCGGATTGTAGCTATGGCTAGGCCAGACTAGATCGGCGTAGATCACTACACAGCCCCCGTTTAGATCACTACACCCACGTTTTGGACAGCTGAGTGTAGCCGACTCTAGCCCTGTGTAGCCTGGTGACAGATTACCTAAACTGATTCTGTGTAGCTCAGCGCTGATCTGTATAGGTGATTGTAGCCATTTTGAACTTTCGTCTATGACGTGGGATTAGGCCTCTTCGAGGCAGGTGCTGAACCTTTAGGCTTTAAGATAGGATACATAGACAGGAAGCAGCCCCCCAATTCAGGTTTCCTCCCTAGTGATGTTCAGGGCTGGCCTGAAGCCTGCAGCACCCGCTAGGCCAAGCCCGACTAGGCCAGGCCCTCACCCATAGCTTGAGCAGGCTCAGCGGAAATTATGGTCCAACCTGTTGAATATGGACCAGGTAGAATTTCGGAGCATACCTATGGTTTGCATAACAGAGACTCATAGTGCTGTGCTGGAAACTCACATGGTAATAACATAGCAATAAATAGCATGCGAATAACATTTCTAGCTGTGGACCCTCGGGAAGGCCTGCTATCAGAAGAAGCTCCGGAGCAATGCTTAATGCTCATACAGCCCACATAGCGGCCCAATTACAGATCCCCCGACTTCCACAGAAGCGGAATATGTCAGGTCCAGCACTCGCGGAACTCATCTCGCCCGAGAAGCAGGTGCTCCAGTTGTATCGGATGCTGAAAACGAGGAATGGGACGTGGATGACTGATTTTTGACATTCTTCGCATACGGTGGTGCTATAAAGTTTTGCACACGTTGGTTTGAGCTCATTTCTGGGCCTAATGTCCTCAAATAAAATTGTAGCATGAAGTAGAGTGTAGGCACCATTTAAGCGTCACCATTTTACCATTTGTCCAGAACAAAATATTTTAGGGGTGTGGGAAATTTTCACTCTGTGGTTTCATCAAATTTCCAAGAGTGGTGTATATAAGTAGAGTGGAAGCAATCACAAAAGCAAGCCTATCCAAACTTTAGCTGACCTGAATTTATATGGAATTGAACTCAGAATGCATGGCACAAGTTAGTAATTTTCAGCTTAGTATTTTTGCCCATGTTTTATCAAAAAACCTAAAAATCATTGACTTGCATGCATTTGCTAGCTATGGACCTTAGGCTCTGCAATTTCTAGCAAAAGTTAATAACTGCTATTTTAGTTTCTAACATAGTGCCACAAGAGCCGCTAGCCATCAAGTTCCGCACTGCAAAAATTCCATCTGATGGCTCGGATGGCTGCATCGCGCTATTATCCCAATTACATAAAGGCTTAAAAGAGTAGTCTGTCTAAGGGGCTTGACATACCTCAGAAACACGTCCTCGAGCAATCCTTAAGTGTACCCCTTTGCGGCACGTGGTCGTGTCACCGCGGTGTCTCCGGGCCGTGACAGAACTCTCTCACGTCAACGGATACTGGCCCGAACACGAAGCAGAAATGACTAATACCAGAAAATTGAACTCATAAAATGTCTTTGGTTCCAGGTGGTGAAAC
This sequence comes from Mycena galericulata, assembly GCA_029289565.1. NCBI lineage: Eukaryota > Fungi > Basidiomycota > Agaricomycetes > Agaricales > Mycenaceae > Mycena > Mycena galericulata. The sequence goes on along the minus strand of JARKIA010000122.1, from coordinate 207,536 downwards.
GGGCTCATGCACGAGGATTCATGTCAATGACGAGTTGAAGAACATACCCTTGCATTTCGATGTATTTCTATATCTTACCCCACTTTCTTTAGATTTATTTTTGCAATGACCAATTCTATATGACAAAATCTTTGTTTGTCCTTGTAGCAAAAATTGGGCGAAATCCAAGTTCCCCAGGGTAGCCAAACCTAAAGGTTCAGCAATTAAAATTTAGACGACCTATTCATACCCAGTGTTCAAAAGATTGTCAAAATATGGTCCAAATTTGACCAAAGGCCAGACATTCAGCTGAGGCCACCTCTGTATAGATGACTAGAAAGAGCTACACTAACCTAAACTAACCTCAACAGACCTCCAAAGGCCTACTCAGAGCTACGCAGACCTACACAGAGCTAATCATACTAAGTCTAGTCACCTAGCCAGAACTATATGCCTAGGTACCTAACCTGAGTCTGAGTCTAGGGGAGGCCGGAACACAGTGTATCTCTGGGTTACATCCCCTGGAAAAGGCCCGGCAGCGCGTGGCACGCATCCGCTATCTATCCGGCTCTCCCTTCAAATCAAGCATTGCGGAGACTCTCGTTCAACTCGAGACCAGGTCACGCATCATCTAACCTGTCCTTTTGTCAATCGCGATCCCCACGTTCCAATTGGTGGCTGTGTTCGTTTTTCTCTTCTCTTCCCCATCCCTTTCGAGGGATTCTTCTGTCCGATGTCAAACATCACCCGACGTTCGTTGAGTCCCGCACCTCCCCGCCTGCAACGCCGGTCATACAGTGTCGGTGAGTTGGTTAACTGACTCACTAGCTTGGTGCGCATCGGCTTCCAATTGCTCATGTGTGTCATAATGCACCCGGCACCCCGTTCGACTCGGGACCGAGCCATAGCCCCTTGAATATGTTGTTCCAATTTTTCGTTCTCAGTTATCTTTCTTCCGCTGATATCCCGAACATCAGGGGTACTGTTTTGTTGGCCGATTCTCAAGTATTCGTTTTGGCGCCGTGGTTCTTGTGGAGCCTGACAAGCACACGGTGAAGGACGCAATACCGACGATCTATATTATTACACTGGTGCGTCTCCTCGATCCAACGAAATGATAACCAGAGCGCAAGGGTTATGGCGGGGGCGTGCGCTGACTTCCAATCTGGATATGTGATGATCCGGCAGCCCGGTCAACTCGGGGCTGGGCCATGTAGGGAATGAGTCCGATTTTTTCCCTGGGTGTCGCCCCGTTTCTTGGTGTGTATACTTCTCCCATTGAGCGCGCACCTCCTGACTACCTGTACTGTTTCTCAACCACAACAAGATGGCTTGCCTTCTGACGTCGGAAATCACCCGCTGCAATCGCTAGCTAACCTTACTATTAATCCAGCTTCGCGCAGAGTGCACGGTGAGTCGGGACGTTTACGCACTAGATGCCCCCTTTCGTTGATATACGGGACCGCGTCGGAATATACCTACCTACCTACCAGTGAGTGATGTCTCTAGAGGTTTACGTTTCGTTTCGTTTTTGGTATGCCCCACCCACTTCCATGGTTCAATTTTCCTGGCCGCGCATAGGTACCTCGGCAGACTGCGTGATCTCGAACAGCGCAAACCGTGTGTCTTCTCTTCCCCTTCCCCTCCTCCGTTACATTTGTGCATAACTCAGTTGCGTCGAAGGGTATGCGGCCGTCGACCAAGTCTTCCGTGTCATCAACGAACAGTCCCGACCCTCCTTCGATGCCAACTTCAACTTCATCTTCATCTCGTGCTACAACTGGACGGGCGGGAACGGCGCGCTGCAGCCTGTGGTGGTGAACGGCGGGAAGAATTGACGCCATGACTTGCAATGTACGTGCTTCATTGACTCCTCTGCTGCTTCATTCGTATCGGGGGCGAATTAGCTATGTAGTATGTACCACTGTGCTGCAATACAATGTTTACCCTCAACCTGAGTGAAATACACGATCAGCCTAAGTGAACTTAACCACTCAACCCGAGTGCGATGGGCACTCTAATCAGCGAGGATGCACGTGATTTGAACCAACAGCACACCTTCGTGTCGTTGCCTCTGTACTTGCCAATGGACATTTCTTTGCCTCAGATTGCACTGTCGGAGTATTGTTTGGCCTATGGATAACATTTTTCAGTCACCATTGGCCCCCGGAATGTCAAAATAAATCGCAATCCAAAATACCGTTTGTAAACTAGTGATGTTCTGGCTTTGGCTTTGGCTTTTTGGCTTTGGCTTGGCCTCGGAAAATCTCAAGCCAGGCCAGGGCCAAACTTTGGCTTTGGCCTGGCTTTGGCTTGGCTTGGCCTGAGCCATGGCTTTTGGCAGGGAAATCAGCTTGAATTTGGCTTTGGCCTGGATAAATCCCAGGCCAGGCCAAAGCCAACCCCAGCCAAAGCCAGAACAAGCCAAAGCCAAGCCAAAAAGCCATGGCTTTTTGGCCTGAGGCCAAAGCCAGAACATCACTATTGTAAACTGTTTACACCGGTTTAAAATTGTTTATATACGTTTCCGTTTAGTTTGCCCAGATCGGTACACGGAAACTAAATGGTTGGAGCCTTACGTGTGATATGGACAGTCCGAATACAGCAGGGGAAGAACGGTGGCAGCTGTATAGATGACTACAATAGCGCCGAGGACGACAGCCACCACAATCATAACCATGGTTGACTGGGATGAGGAATGCCACAAGCCCCACAAAGAAGAAGATAAGGGAGAAATGTAGGAAAGCACTTTAGCATGCATGATATCGACCGCTTTTTCATCTATTAATTATTAAATTAAATTTGGTGGCGGATTCCGGGATCCCTCTGGCAGATCTCAAAATGTGGCAAATCCCTTCGGCCATCACCTGGGTATAGCTATTATCTGGAGATTTACTCTTTGGACATTTGCTATTTCAGATATGTGGCATCCGGAAAACGTGCACATTGCCCACCGCCACCCCCGGCCCGTCCCGCAGCCGATCAACTTCCTCCTGCACCCCGCGTCGCGCGCATCATCAAGAGCGCGCGAGCATCTTTTTGCAGCAGAAGCTCAAGGTATGTTTGTCTCCACCACCTCTCCTTCGACCCCTCCTGACGACGATACGGTGTGTGTAGGTAGTGGGCGCGGAGGAGCGGGGGCGCATCGTGGACGCGATGTGTGCGCGCGCGGGGGAGACGATGATGCACCGGTAAGTGTCGCCGTCCTTCTGCGACGGATGGTACGCATGCTGATATGCGATTGCAATCGCAGCTTCGGGAATTGTGCGGTGCAGCGCTGTCTGGAGGCCGCCACGGGCCCGGAGGAGCGGCGCAAAATCGTCGCGTGTATGCGGTGCGTTTGCTCTCCCTCCTTCCTCCCGCCCTCTTTCCACGCTCTTTCTCGATTTGGGGTTTGGGCAAGGCTGATACCGCAACGCGATGCAGGGGCCGGGTGGTGGACCTGGCGACGAACTGCTACGGGTGCCACGTGCTGCAGAAGGCGCTCGACTGCGAGGAGGAGGAGGTCCGGCTGCTCATCTTGTCGGAGCTGCTCATGGGCGACCCCGCGCAGATGCCTGCGAATAAGCATGCGTCGCATGTGTGGAGTAAGGTGTATGTCGTCCTCTTCTTCCTCTCCCCGCCGCTATGTGTGTGTGTGCTGATCACTGCGCCGTAGATCATGGAGTTGCCGTGGACGCCGCCGATTTTTTCATAGCATGTCTTCCTTCCTCGCGGGAGGTCGCTGATGCATACCCGCAGCGTGAACGGGCGCTGAAGGACAAGTCGCGGGCCACGAGACGGGCTCGCTCGTCGTGCAGGTGCGTTTATCCCTTCCCTCTTCATCCTCTTCCGACGCGAGCGCCTTCGAGACCCTCGAGGAGAGCGCGAGGGACGGGCTGCTGGGGCCGGGCGGCGCGGTGTTCGGCGAGGTCGCGAAGAGCGCATATTGCGTGCAGCGTAGTACGTACCCCTCCCCCCTTCATTTCCGCCGTATGGCTGACACACGTAGTTCGAGCACGGGTCGGACGCGCACCCCTCGCGGGGCCCAGGCTGGAGTACGCGACGAACGAGCAGGGGAGCAAGAGCGTTATGAAGGCGTCGACTGTGTCGTGCGCTCGCTAAGGGGTACGTTGCAATTGTTCTCCTCCTTGTGTTGTTCGCAAGCTGATGCGGATATAGAACCCACCGCGCGATGATCGTGGACTTGCACGGGAGCCCGCTCATCGCGAGCGTGTTGCCCCTTCCTTCCCATCCTCGCGGAGGCAGAGCTCATCGTTTCTAGGCGGACAAGGAGCAGCGTTCCTGTACGAGTGCATCCGCAGGCACATCGTTACGCTGCGCGGGTGCTCGAAGGTCATCTGCCTCTTGTACGTCCATTCCTTCCCCTCCCGTCCCCTCCGTCCGCGCGCGTTCTCATGTTTGGCTTCAGCGACCGGATGCGTACTTAGCTCCAGCGACAGGATGCGCGCCTATTACTTGCGGCTACTGAGCTTATTTCACTTGCTTGGCTGGTTAAAGTTATGCGAAGGCTGATCTAAATTCGGGGTAATTCCTTTCTTTTCTTTTTGATTGGTCCTGATGGCTGCTCGTCTAGATAAGTACCAAAGTAAACCTCACGCTATTCATTTCCTCCGCATCATACATCGCCGCTAAGCGCTTGCATGGCCGGTGCGTACCTCTCTTCTACTTGTTCTTGTTCTTCGCCGTCGCTGACAGATATTCCACTAACTATCGTCCCCTCATTTCCTCTCCATCGACCACGGATCTCAAAATCTCATTACGCTCGAAATCGAAACGCATCCATCCATCATCTCAGTATCAGTATCGGTATCGGATTTTCATCCAAATCGGCTTCGGAATAGGGATCGGCACCGTAACCGTATAATACGGCATACGGCATACGGCTATACGGCATAGCCGTACCGTCCCGTAAGACCCTCTGAGAAGCCTCGTACGGTTACGGGTACGGTACGGCTTATTTACAACGCGGGATTGAGCGCTCAGGTGTGGAAGTACCAGGTCAACAGAGCCTTAGAAGGTTAAAACCTCTGAATCTGCCATGCTTGATCCCACCCACCTTGTTCGGCACGAGGATCGGCACCCGTATGCGGCATCCGTAGCCGTAAATTTGCCGTACCGTACAGCCCAGGGTACGGCTACGGGCCGTAATTATTTACGGCCCGTATTTGTACGGGCCGGAACCGTATACGGTACGGTGCCGATCCCTACTTCGGAAGACCCGGTAATCTGTCTGATAACTGACCCCTAAGACCTTGACTCGCTCGGTATACCGCATGCGCATACGAATTGATAATCAAGCAATCTCGAAATACAGAATTCCATCGACGACCACGAATCTCAAAATCTCATTGCGCTTGAAACACATCCATTATTTCAGTATCAGTATCGGAAGATTCATCCCACGACTCGAATCGGCTTCGGCTTCGGAAGACCCGGCAATCTGATAACTGGCCCCTAGGACCTTGACTCGCTCGGCATACCTCGACTCCGGAATTGATGATCAAGCAAGCAATCTCGGAGTACAGGATAAAATAAGATAAAATCATAACATCCATTCACCCATCGTCTGCACGCATCATTGGTTTTCCTTCGGCGTCCATCCGCCTGTTCTCGCATCGATCATCACGCATCTACTGCATTGTCTTGCCATCCACTCATACATCATCCAATTCCTTTCCGGCTTTTCCTTCCGCTGATAGATATACCTTCTGCTGATACTTAAGGTATGTCGCACCCCCGTCAACGACCAATTATTTTATGACAGCAGTTCTACGGTCACGGCGGTAGTGCTCCTCAAGCGTCTAATGCCCGTCAATCCGTTACTGGGTATCTGACGAACAACTACACTAAGCAAAATGTTCGCTCTATATCATATCTCAACACTGGGATGCATCGGGTTTGAGGGTCCACGGACGCTATGCGTCATGAGCCAGTCAACTGTACGAGGAATTTTTGATTTTCGAAGTTGGGGAATTGTGCCTTGTCTTAATCAGAGCATCTTCAATATCCTTTGGCATACCCTGAATTCTTGTCAGGTATTGTGTTCTGCCTCCAATAACCATGTTGATGATATGATGCTTTCCTTCAAGGCTGGGTTTCGTTGATTCCCATCTTTCAAGGTCACTCGCAATTTTTTCAAGGACAGAAGGCCATGGAGTAATTTACGGAGCATCGTTTCCAATCCACGCTCCTGACATGCGACAGGTTGTCCATCTGGAATGATCCTTATGCTTTCTCTTATTGCTCCAATCTTCACTTGTTCAAACGTCTCTCTTCGAGAACCATTGCCCGATAAGAGGCCCGCCCAAAGGGCAGGAGAACCGTTTTATGTTCATTAAATTTTACTGTGGAGGCTGCACATCAGAGGTGCAAGATTCCCCATGACCCTTCCAGCTCATCCTTAGATGACAAGAGTACTTGAGCCGGACCGTGGATAGCACATTACGAGGGCCGTTTTTTGAGGCGCTCGGATCGCCAATGGATAGCTCGTATCCACATAATGCTGTGGTCGCGGTTAACCTTCATTCCCTGTTCCGTATCGCCGGCTCATCCTTTCCAAGAACAACGATGCCCGTAAACTAACCTCACCTCGGTATTTTGCGATTATTTCCTTAGGGCCGTGGCGATGATGGTTCAAAAAATTGAAAAGTCTCCGGCCCAAATTTAGGACTAGTTCAAAATTGATACATATTGGAGAGAGGACTCCTTGGAACATTGGAGGGCCACGACATTGACCGGTCCTCTATCTATTTTCAACAGGATAATGATCCTAAACACACATCCGGCCTCGCTAAACGCTGGTTTGCCGAAAATGGCTTTGATGTGTTGCCTTGGCCACCCAACAGCCCCGATATCAACACCATAGAGAATGCCTGGCACCAGTTGGAGCTCAATTACAACCGCAGACCGCGCCATGCGCGCAACGAGGACGAGTTATTCGAGATGTTGCAGGAGGAGTGGAGAAAGCTGTCCAAGGAGTACTGCAGCAAACTTTACGATAGCATGCGTCGCCGGGTGACCAAATTACAACTCGCCAAGGGCTACTGGAATGGTTATTGGTGAGTACGACCAGTTGTCTGTCCGGTATGATCTCATTTCGTCGCACAGAGCTGTTTACAGCTCTTTGCAGAACTTAGGGCGCGGGCTCTTTTTTTTTTTTTTGGTAAGATTTCACGAGAACAGCCACTATGAGCTCAATTCTCACCCGATTACCTTGGGAATGGGCTCATTCGATTCGCATGGCGAATCCGCAGGGCTCTGCATATTACGATTTTTTTAAGCATCTCAAAATGATCAACTAGTTCGATTTTCGGTGTTTTTCACTGTCTGAAAGCAGAACATGTCCCATAGTAGGTATAGTGCTCCGATTGGCCTAGATTTTTGATATGATGTACTTGTAGGTATTGCAGAGGGCCTGAAATACCGGGATAGTCATTGTGACCTCTCCTTCAAATCTAACACACACTGTGGCAATCAGAATATCAAGTGAATTTCCCTATGAGCTGTATATTTGAAGTACAAGTTACATTGACTATCCCGGTATTTGAGGCCCTCTGGAATACCTACAAGTACATCATACCAAAAATCTAGGCCAATCGGAGCACTATACCTACTATGGGACATGTTCTGCTTTCAGACAGTGAAAAACACCGAAAATCGAACTAGTTGATCATTTTGAGATGCTTAGAAAAAATCGTAATATGCAGAGCCCTGCGGATTCGCCATGCGAATCGAATGAGCCTATTTCCAAGGTACTCGGGTGAGAATTGAGCTCATAGTGGCTGTTCTCGTGAAATCTTACCAAAAAAAAAAAAAAAGAGCCCGCGCCCTAAGTTCTGCAAAGAGCTGTAATTACACCCCCAATTTGGCACTATTCGAATTCTTTCAGCCACACCCTTGTATACAATGTCCCATTGGACCTGATATTTTGTACACATATACTGCACATTAGTCTCTTATAAACAGACGCTACAACAGTTGACGGCTCGTACCTCGCTTGTTGTAACTGCACATGCCTAGCTACATTTCACCTGTTTAAACCTAAGGAAAATATTCGGCGGTTGTCGCGCTATGGCCCGAGCTTTTCAGAAAATCATGCATTATTTTTTGCCGCCACTGTATGTACAGATGCATTAATTGAAGTATTGTGAGTGGAGCTACATGGAAGTAGTGGCTGTCGTCTATAAGTGTCTTCACGTTGTGCCAAATGACGGCTCTACGATTCGGACCCAACTCTCCAACTTCACCCTCGTGAAGTTCAGGCCGCAAAATGGTCAGCGGGGGACCGGGTAGGAGAAGAACAAGGTGGCCAGCATCGCATACAGGCCCGAAAGAATAACCACATTTAGTTCGACATGTCACGTAAAATAATAAGATTGATTACTACTCACTCATCAGGACCATGCCCTCCAGCTGGTCAAGTGTATTAGCTATGTGCGTATTGTCACAATGGAGGGCGAGGAGATCGATGTACCCAGTTGCTCTTCCCGTCTTGGAGGCAGTAGTTCACGGTCAGCACTATCCGAGGATTAGTCATAGAAGAAATGCATGTATGGACGAAGGCGAAAACGCACCCGCCAGGACGAGGGATGCAGCCTCGAACCCGTCGAAAAGAAGCGTCATGGGCTTTCCCATGCCCCACGCCACGACCACGGAGAGTCTAAGTGTTGAGAATCTGTGTGATGCAACCAGTCAGCGGGAGAACCTTCCAGGTTGCTCCTTAGTAAACATTGTTGAACATTGTAGAATATTCTAGATTACTTGTCCCGTAGTATAAATACCCGAGAAATCTACTGGCAAGGGCATCCATTTGCCAGGCAATGCCCCAGCCTTAGTCAACCGGAACCCCTCTTGTGTTTCTTCGTTGCTCTAAGCCTAACAGCTTATTCTTACGCGCACCCGAAAAACCAACACTAAGTACCTCACCCATGTCAGAATTTTATCCCGAACCTAATAAGTTCAAACCCGACTCACGGGATGACGAAGAGCCCAATTTGCTTGGAGGTGAAGAATGGATAGGTTGAAATGAGGACTTACGATGCTCGAGCCGACAGCGACGGTGATGCTCAGACTCATCTTGTCCTTCACGGCCACCGTCACGGCCGACACATGCTCTGAAAAAAATTAAATTAAATCAATTAAATGCTGTACGGTGCAGCTTGAGAAACGCACCAGCGGCGTTCCCGACGATAGGCAGCAGAATTATGCCCACAAACTCCTTGGACAGCACGCCCGATGCGGTCAACCCGTTGATCGACCCGACGAGGAATTCTGCGGTAATTGCGACCAGCTTCAATTCGAAGGGCATCAAATCAGCCCGTCGAGAAAAGGCACGGAATACGAGCGAGTTGTACGCACCACAGTTACGACGAGGAGCAATGATAGGCACGCCCAGCCGCTCAGATGCGGGGTCTCCGGCTCGTCTTCGGCAGTGTCCGCCACCTGCGCATCCTCATTCTCCGGCGAGGCCTCACCGGAGCCCTGCAGCGGCGAGCTCGGCGGGTGGGCGTGAAGCGGGGAACCGGAACTGCATGGCTGATGTTGTAGCTCGATGGGTTCGGGCTCCTCCACGCGCTGCATCGCCGGAATTTCAATACGCGGGTCCACGGGCTGCGGCTGGAACTTGGGCAGGTACGGCGTGGACTTGAGCGTGTCCTTGCTATCGTCCTCCAGATTCGCCGTGTGCGTGAAGAGACAGAATCCCATGTAGCAGACATACACTGTGCATCGTGAGCGCGTCAGTTCCCGTACGGAGGCTGACTGAAGCAAAAGGGGAATGAAGGAATATGCACCGCAGAGCAGGATGATTGCCATCTAGGGGCGGAAATCAGTAAGCACCCGAGAAAAAATTGAGCACTTACACCGCGACTGGTTTTGAGGATCTGCGCCTGTGTGGCGTCCATCGCCGCCGCCGTGGCCCCGCCCGCGTTGCTCATCAGCTGATACGCGGCGGGGAGCAGCACAGCGGCGAGGGTCATCATCGATAGCGAGCTGCTCGCTTGCACAGCAGCTTCCGGATCACAGCGTTAACTCTCCATTGCGATCTGCACATATAACAGCACGTACTCAGGTTGAACCCCTGTTCCGAGAACTTCATGCCGCCCGAGAAAAAGCACATCCCCAGAACGAGCACTGGAGGGGAAGTCAGCTACATAAAGCGTGACTGGTACTGGGTTGATTTACAAAGATTGCTGAGCATGGAGCCGATTACTGCAGGCAGACGAGGATTAGATAAATACAGAACACTGTCAAACGACGGCGGCGTACAAGATGATTGGACGATGCCGAGTTCGCACTGTCTCAAGGCGATGACCTGTTGGCGCGGTGAGTTACCGGTGTCGTGGAAATTGGCATGAATCGTACTGCAACGATGAGCTCGACACTGTCAATAAACATGGTGAATGAGATTGAGGGCTATCTAATGCGTTGAGCTACTTACATGTTACCCTGGCGGAACAAAGCGGGGTTAGTTCAATTAAGATGTGTGGGGGTGGTGATGCGCACCAGGGTGGCATTGACCAGTCCGGCCAAAGTGTGTGCCATACGCAGAGAGAGCTGGTCTGTGGCAAATGCCAGCAGCTATAGATCGTCAGGACGAGCCGATGCATGTGCGCGGTTCTTAATACTTACTTTGGCAAGCGGGATGATGGCCACGAAACCGGCTGTGGTGCATTATAATCAGACACAGAGTGATTTTGGGGGTCAATTCAATCTACCGGCATCTAGGCATGTTCAAATGACCTAGATTTTTGTGAGGGAAGATTTTTATGCATTCTAAAACTTGTGATAGAGCCACAATTTTCAATGTCATAGTTTATCATACTTGTAACGACATTGAGACAATAACAATACACTGCAATCAGGAAATATTGTGATATTTGAGTCTACTACTGAACTCTTTGCAAATCTGACTCTATCACATCTTTTGAAATGTAGTAAAGCCTTTCCCGACAAAAATCTACATTATTTGGATGTGTCTAGATGCCTGTAAACTGTATTCATCCACAAAATGGCCCCTTAAACCAATGTCACTGAATATATTATATTTATACAACCTTGTTTCTATCACTAATTGCGCACGGATTAGCCGATTATTTCTATATAGGTTTCCCGTGAATCGGTGAAGAACTCACTGAGATACCGGGAATTCTTTGAAAACATCCCAAAACAGAAGATTTCCGATCCGCGCCTTCGGTACTGCCATCTGCTGTAATTGTTGACTTGCATCAGGCGCAAGAGACTGCGGCAGCACAGTATGACATTGCTTCGCTTTTTGAGGCAAAGAGTACCTGACTTGATTTATTTTTTGCTCCAGGGAGGACACCAATGTTGGTTATGCCGAGCCAGTAACAGTGATCAGAACAGGAAAACGAGGTCGCTCCCGGAAACAACTCAACGCAGAGTTAGTTGAGGAAGCGATGGGAGGCCACCGGAGCATTTCAATTACAAAACTTGCCAAAATATTAGGTGTCAGTCGTCCTACCTTGATAAACCACTTGAAGGAACACGGCGTCTATTCCAAGTTCACAGCACTATCCAAGGCCGACCTTGACGCCCTCGTCCGATCGTATCGCCATGCAAAACCAGATTCTGGTATCCGTTATCTGATTGGCTTTCTGCGGAAACATGGCCTGCGTGTTCAGAAGCGCCGTGTACATTCCGCTGTCCATCGTGCGGATGGCTTGGGCCGGATTCTTCGCCGGCGCACAGTAATCAAACGCCGAACATATAAAGTTTTGCAACCCCATGCACTGTGGCATATTGACGGCCATCATAAACTTATTCTCTGGGGTATTGTGATACACGGTATTGTTGACGGCTACTCTCGAACAGTGAGCCTTGCTTCGTGACCGAAATCTTGTCTGGGCTGATACATTCTCGTCAAGATAACCGGATTACGAGCTAGCACAAACAACAAAGCTTCCACGGTACTTGAGGTTTTCCCAAAGGCCGTTGGGGACTATGGGTTGCCCTCTCGCGTTCGAGGCGACCACGGGGCCGAGAACAAAAAAGTTTCAGTATACATGATCATTCGCCGGGGCCTAGGTCGTGGGTCGTTCATATGGGGCTCGTCCGTTGAATTATCCTGTTCTTTTGACACTTGACTAACACATATTAGGTCTACGAGAAACACGCGGATAGAAGACTCTGGGTTGAGGTTGGATCGCAATTTTCCCGACGGTGGAGGGCCTTCTTTTATCGACTCGAGGCCCTCCACGGGAATTAGGACTCACACCAAAAATCTGTGACACGTGACACAACCACCGCTACATAGGCCGACCTGTTAAGCCATTCTGGAAGATGCTGTCGCTGAGTGGTAATGGATCATACTTCTTCGGTAATTGTTTTTGTTTATGGTCCTGCGTTCGAGTCCCGCTGAGCGGCCTTTTTTTTTCCGCAAAAAAATAAAAATAAATAGACGGGTGCCGCAGGCAAAGGCACCACGCAGTGGGCCACCGCCGGGAAAGGCTCCGCGCAAGCGGTCGGGGTCTGGGGTGACACCCCAGCCGTCCGGGCCGGCGCCCGAAACTTCACTAAAACCTAGTAGTAAAAGCCGGGAAAATGTATATACATCCCCATTCACACAGGCCGTCAGGCAAAAGGAGGGGGGTCTGGGGGGAACACTGTTCCCCCCAGTGCATGGTTGAAGCAGACTGTAACATATGTCACATATTTTTGGTGTGGGTTTCGCCTCCCCCTCCACGGGCTCGACAGAAGCAACCCCCACCATCTCTGGCTCCTACATCTACTCTTCTTTGATCTTATCAATGAGGACTGCGAAGATTTCCGCACCGAATGGAACTGTGACCCGATATCTGGGGAAGGCCATGATCAGAGCCCCGACGTGTGTATATCTGCCAGTTCGCTTGAATTTGTGCTAATGCGTGTACAGGCGGCAAAGAAGTGCGAACATTGCACTGGGTGCGAAAGGGAATGTAGCCACAAGCGGCCCAAAATGCGACGCAACGCGAAGGATGGATGAAGTGAATAGAGTCCTCACCAAGGAAGGAGGGAGATACCCCACTGAGAGTAGGGCTAGATTGATGGAGAGACGGCCACGACAGCAAAGTGGTAGTGCGCTTGGACTTGATATAAGATATATTGCCAGAGTGGTATACATGCACTACATACACCTTCGTCTCTGGACCTTCCCATACTTCCATCTCATAAACCTCGGAATTGCCGTGGTAGAACTACAGAAATACAAAAAGCGAGTGAGAACAGACAACAGGATCCGCCGCCAGTTCACACTGCACGTGGCCAAAACACAGGAAAAGGAGACTGTGACATCAGGAAAATCTGAAATTCTTCATAGACACACGGCCATTCTCCAGATCTTTGGTGGGCTATGGTGGTCTATAAAGTCACACACCCAGTCTATTTTGGTCTATGATCAACTTTTGGTGGTCTATGAATGTGCCCCCAATACTACCTTTGTCTATTTTGGCTGTAAATATCAAGTAACTTCTATGACGGTCTTGAAGGGTGGTTGGTAATTTAGCGGGTACTGTTAAGGAAATTCATGAAAATGTCTCAAGTATTCAACCCAGAAGTTACAGCCCGGGATTGGATTTGATCAGGACTGGGTCCGAGAGTCCGATTCAGTTACTGAGTTACTGCTAACATCCAATTTTCGAGACCAGAATGTGTTTCATGTATCAGACTTAAGCCCAAAAATTCCCTTTCGGCCCGAGTCGTGGCCTGTACTTCGGATATTTCGTTGAATCACCAACATGTTGACTCACACGTCATGGAGTTGTATCGGGATCGTCGGACCGATTCGAACGGACTTGAGCTCCAAAAATGATCTCCGAAAGTTTGCCGAGTGATCATCTTTATTTACCTCCGCCATCAGGCCGCGCGTCGTTTGTTACGTGGCAGCCTTTCTTTCCTCTTGCTCTCATCTCCTCTCCTCCCCCTCCAGCACGCCAGCCTCATATCCCAGCCCATGCCCTCCAATGCCCATCTAAAACCCAGTCGCTCGCATCAAGCTGTCAAGACGTGTTTCTTTGGAGTTTTGATGTCTCAAGTTTTGACGCCTCAAGTCCATCTCTCATCCTGGAGTGTTTCAACCACCGTCTGCGAGGAGAGAACACGTTACAAACGTTGGTTGGCTGTGTATAAAATAAAAAATGATGGCGGCGACCCGGCTCGAACTGCTGCAGACTTGGGTCCCCAAACTAATTTTGAAAATTGCAAGAAAGGCACTTCGCCACAAATAAAAATAAAAATAAAACCGTGAGGTCGCGCGTTCGAACCGCGATGCCGGCATCATGTTTTGATTTACACACGACCACACAACACGGTCGCGTCGACATTTCTTTGTTTTCTGAGGCCCACCTGGTTTTTAAAGACCATGTATTGGGTTGTGGAGCCATTTCCGGCGAAATGAAAGCCTCGGAATGACCGATTTTTTCGAAAATGCGAAAATGCGTCCTGCCCGTTTCAACTTTGAGCTCCACTAATCGTAAGCAAAAATTGAGAAACACCACTCGATCAAAACCTGAATCCACTTGATATTCTCCCCTCCAAAGTGTATTACAGATTTGAAGGAGAGGTCACACTCACTATCCCGGTACGATCTGCCCTCCGGAATGCCCTCAAGTACATCATACTAAAAATCTAAGTCAATCGGATCACTATTAGTACTCTGGGACTCGTTCTGCTCTCAGACACCCCAAAACACCCAAATATGACCGAGCAAATGATCTTGAGGTGGTAAGAAAAAATTGGGCGATGACATCCCCTCCGGATTTCCCGTCCGAATAGAATGGGCCTACTTTCAAGGAAAACAGTTGAGAATTGAGCTCGCAGTCGCGGATCTCGCGAAAACTCACAAAATAAAAAAAAAATAAAAACGGGCCGTGCCCTATGTTCCGCAAAGAGCATGTGTTTGCACCGGAATGGAGAGCACAAAGACTTCCCAGAAAGGACCTGGGGCACTAGAAGGAAATCTGAGGAGACAGTTCAAACGGAAATTGCACTGGCTATGGCACAAAAAAGGTGCCGTGAAAATCCACGTTGAAATGGCTGTAAACAGGGCAATTTACTGATTTGATGCGAAATTCGGCACACCAAGCTGCCATTAAATTGCATTTGTTTGCACTGGAATGGAGAGCACAAAACTTTCCTGGAAAGGGCCTGGGGCACTAGAAGGAAATCTGAGGAGACAGTTCGAATGCAAATTGTGCAATTCCCGTTCCCGGTATGGGTGAGGGACGAGGAATACCCCACAGTACCCACCTATATAGTAGCTACTAATCAATTCGATTCATTCCCTTTCGTCTTTGCAGAAATTGTGCAGAAATAACAACAAATTACCAGATGAATGCTCAGTTGTAAGCCAGCTGGACGGCCAGTCGAGTTCCAGCCAGAGCTGGGCCCAGCCTCATCAGGAAAAAATGACTTGGATACGTAGCGTCTAATAGTCTGCGTAACCGTGGTTGCTGCGTAGTCTAGTCCCCCTTATTTGGCACCGCGTAGCTCTCCGCCAAAGACTGATAGCCCTGGTAGCTCCGGCCTACGGCTACCGTAGCGCTCCCGTAGCGCTACCGTAGTTCCTCGTAGCACTGACCGTCAGCCTCAGTAGTAGTCAGTAGAGCATAATATCCACTAATAACTCAGGTAGTTTGCACTCAAAACACATGAATGGATACCCAAAAACAGATGAATTCAAATCTAACGACAACACGAATGTGTCTACATTGGAGGAAAAGGAGATACAGACGGCGACTCTACGTCCTCATGCTCCCATCTCGGAATCCTACGCACGCAACAAGGAGTCATCCATGTGCGCGTAGCATGAGAAAAGAAGCCGAAGAGGAAAAACGCCGCCGAGGACAAGGGTTAGAACTACCTATGTGTAGCATAAAACCGGTCAGTGAGAAAGAAGACGGCGCCGCACGATGGACAACTCACTTGTATGTGATCGGCAATGGCCGTTGCCAACAAAGAAGGAAGCGGCGTCGTTCCAGTGCAGCGGGCGTGCCAATCGGGCGGGAACTACGGAAAATGAGGAAGGAATACGATGGGAAATGTTTAATAACTCACCTCGGGGCACCGTCGGCGCGACCATGATCACGATGTATGCCCAGAAGCAGCAGCGTCCCACGTGCAAGGGCTTGATGTGCTTGCAGTCCAAGGCGATCCTCCAAGAGCTTGAAGAGATATCAAAGGGAGCCCGGCGGTGCTTGCATAATAAATCCACTCTTGATATCCCTAGCAACAGGCATTGAGACCAAAGACATTCTTGAGGAGCGATTATCTTTGACTATGGGTTTGACGAGCTTGAGCGGCGGCTTGGCACCGGAATTGAATCAGGACAGGCTCCAGGTACGAGAGGTGGGGCACTAGAGGGCTTGAAGGGCCCATATGCGACGTGAGACGATGGAAACGCGGAGGGGAAAGGACGTGGAGATGGGGGGAAAAGAGAGAAGATGGATCAACCAACGCTTGTTTGGCGTCGAAACAATCACGCAATCGCGCACGTGCGTCGGACTTTGAAATGACTTAGCGTTTCAATGAGCGGATACGCGGATATGGTTCTGCTTGTGTCTTTGGATCCCTTTCTCCTAGGTCAGTCGCAGGCTCACTTATAGCATTGACTTGGGGTGTAGGGCCGTGGCTTGCCCGGCATGTACTCGAACTTATTTTTTTCAAAACCATATTTGTTTAGTCGGTCCCACTGTTGAAGGCTTATTTGCTAGTTTCATTAGATTGTTTTGTGAGCTATTAGTGGCTGTACACTCATCGGAATTAGGCTCGCGTTGGTTCGATCCCTGACGCTGGTATTTTATTGGTGTGTCACTGTCTAGTATTTACTCAGCAGCACAAATACAATGAGGTCTTCGGATGTCAGGTAGATATCTTCACATACCTTGACATGGTTGACTCATGCGAAAACTATTTTTTTGACCGCGGCCCTCAAGCACTTAGTGATATTTCTTTATGGCTGCAAGAGCATGTGTGTGATGCCAGCGATAGATCAGCGCGCAGCATGAGCGAAGCCTTCATAACATAGTATTAGCCTAACTTCTCCGACATTACTGAATCCCTGACTGCCATCTGAGTAAATGTCTCCACATTTTCAACTTCCAGTCTTAGTCCTTGTCCGGCTTCTCCTCTGGCTCCTTCGTCAACTGAGTTACTGAATCCAATACTCTGAATCTAAATTGAAGTTCTCCGACCAGTGGCTGAAAAGGCAGCACAGCCAGACAAAGTGCTGAGAGATAACAAAAGGACATAAGTACGAGTTTTTCTGGGCTATGCCACGGCCCCACCCCAAGTTTCATATTATCTTTATCCCACTAAAATGATACCGCGCTCAAAATTGAGAAATCTCACCCATGCCGAGCACCACGTGACCGTACGCGTTGCGTCTCCACAACCAAACAAAGTCAACTTGGATTCCAATCAGTCGAATTGTCGATGCAGATGGTGGTAGCTTCAGTTATTTCCAATAAATCTGAGAGCTCTCCTTTGAAAGCAGGTCAGAGTCAAGAGCATCACCAATCAAGTGTGCAGGTCAGGAAGATATTCAGTCATCCGCAATAGAGTATATAACCCCCACCACGTCGCGTGTGATATCCTCCCTCACACATGTAGACAAATAGTCTGACCCCTTGGAATGAATAAGTCCTTCAGGCTCTGCCTTCCGCCCTGTTTCGATCCCATCATGGTACCATGAAGACCCATCCGGATCTATAACCCTACAGGTAAAGTGCAAGTCTCCCTCGTAAATCACAGCTCGCAGTTCATACCTTTGATGCTCGTTATTAACTATCACATCAAGTGCGGGATCTATGTTTATCATCTTGTCAGACAACGAAAGATATAGCAAAGGGGGAGGCCGGTCAATGGTCGTACACTTTGTTAATTTGCTGTTACATCCAGGGCAGTACTCTCGCATTTTGACAAATCTGTTAGCATTCAACCAATGGGAAATACTGTAATGTGACTTGAATCGTGATCTCAGAGTCTCGTCAGATGTAATTACTTGATATAATTCAAACGCATCATACTCCATGTCGGAATGGCCGCATTTCATGCATTTCACTGTCTCTGTACCCCATCTCGAGTTCCCAAACAATTTCAAGGCTAGATCATCAATACTTGTCAGAGATTCACCATAAGGGAACAAAGTCGGTGCATGTTCATGGAGCATACCCCGTACCCTATCTCTAGCTGACTCAATCTGCGCAGTTTTCCTTTTTACAGAGGCGAAATCAGCACCTAAATTTGACAAGTACCTGTTCACGGTGTTAAACTTTTCAGACCACCGTGGACCGTGAGCTTTCCAAATATGATACAATGGAGTCATGACCGCATCATAGGAACAACTATAGTCAGCGGAATCCCACTTAAGCCCTAATGGACCCTGTTTCACGGGGGTCTTAGCCTTTTTGGCTTTTTGGCTATCCTCGGCATCCTCTGTGGCCTTTCTCTTGTTCGCTTTATTTTTCTTTGGCCCTTTATCCTTGACCTTATCGGATCCAAGCATTTGCCACTTGCTCATTAAAACCACGGCAGGTGTCAAGTCAGGATCTCCATGCCGCCATTTCACCTGATCATGTAGGCCTTCAGGCTCGTAATGACCTCCTTTCCAACGTTGAAATTCTCTTATAAGAGCCTTCCGATTGACTCCATTGACATCCGGAGGCAACACATTGTCGTACCGGAGCCTGGTTATGTCATTCAAGATTTCCAGTTCCCTGAATTCCTGACGCAAGGATCCATGGATGCCTCTCGTAATTTTAGTGGCATCCATTCCCTGGAGAATAATTGTACCATTGGACGAAGTCCCCCGAGACAATGCAGTATAATAAGAAAAATGGTCCTTGCAGTTATTGAGGTCTACAACATTCACGTCCTTAGATTTTCCTTGGAATGAATAATCTGTCATTGCGAAATTCGGCAGGATCTGCACTTGCTGTCTGTCTATCTGAAGTAACAGATCATCAGGCAGCGAGCACCATATTTTTGTAGAGGTCTTGGAGAGTGGTACAACATTTTTCGGTAAGCCTGGTATATTTATGTCTTTGGGTGGTTTCATTAGTTCAACAAATAGAGTATCCAATACACATTGTCCTTGAGAGCCCACACCTTCTTGCCAGCCTACAACAGTGGCTTCTTGACCTTTTGTGACACAGAGTTCGGTTGCCTCATTATTTCGTATAAGAATTGGTAAGCCTATGCATAGACTCAATCTACCAGGTATGTGCTCTGATGAAGCCGGATAACCATCCCACAACTGATCTTGCCGTCCGGGAGAAATTCCAGTGTTCCCCTTTGCTGGTATCCCTTATACCCAGAATGGAATGGTAGGTACTGCCATTCAGAAGAGCGGTGGCAGTCCCTGTCGGTGCTAACACTAAAAATCGGTGAGACTCTCCCCTTTGTTCGAAGAATTTCATCAACGCTTTGATGACCTGTGATTTGCCTGTTCCACCCACACCTCCGAGGTACATCCGAAGGGCGGGTGGTTCTTCAGCAACAGCATGGTTAGCTACCAGCCTAAATGCTCGCTGCTGATCCTCATTCAATTTGAAATCATCTGCCACAGTATTGATCACCTTCATTGCTTTCTTTTCTTTGGTTTTAAAATACTTGGTAAAATAGAACGAATCAAGGAGAGTGACACCATCAAGCAACTCCGCAGGTTTGTATTTTCTCTTGTTAAGCCTCGTGGGGGCATGCAGGAATTTGGCTGCCAGACAAATATCACGTTCATTGGTCAACCTAACCTAACCTGACCTAACCTCTTCTTGAATTAGCTTGGTAAGGCACCCGCGCCTTTACTTCAGCCATTGTACCAGTTAAAAATTCACCGACATGGCAGGACTCCAAATAGGCCACCATTTTCTTCTGAGATTCCCCATCCTTATCTAACATTTTTTCTCTGATCTCCTGGGGAGACAGTGCTCCTTTGATCCAGATAAGCATGTGCATGTGAAGTGTTAGTCGGCCCTGTTGCTCGACAGTACCATAATAAGCATCCGTTTCTCCATATAACCCAGGACCCATACCGTCGATGTTCAACACGTGCTGGATGAACATCCTCGACATATAATCAAAAAACCTCGCAGCTGCTACAGGGTTTTGAGAAATTAACCTCAGGCGCTCGTTTGAACTACGAGTCTTCGGAGTAAAATCCAACTTTTTGTCTGCATAGTACAGGCACAGTGGATGATTGTTGTCCACAGGTGAAAAGGTTATGAACCAACTAGGTGCACCCTTGTACGAAATCAACGACCAAACCTCGTTCCGCATGTACTGTTTTCCGGTCAATGATCCTTTTACCTCACCACCAACGTGGTCAAGATCATGCAGTAAACTGAAGCAGGCCTTTTCAGCTTCGGTGCTCGGCTTCACATTTTCCCCATTTTCCATCCTGCTTGCCAAGTCACTCAGTACGGCTGTATCAACTTTGACAAGACGTTCGGCTACAGCTTTGAAGTTCTTCCTCTTCACCATAAGATGACTACCAGTCTTAGCGCTCTTGATCTGGCTGTCATTAAATGCAATCATCGGGAAATACAAGTCGGTTTGAAAGCGTTTGTCGTGATACATCAGCAGATGACGCTTATGCGCAGCTTCAGAAAATCGGTTAAAGTGAGTGGGATGCCCAATGCCACCCAATCCATACGGGAACAGCCAAGGGAACATCTGCGGATACAATTGTTTATTGCCAAACATCGAGACCGGTTCCTCGGATTGACCCACTCCCAAGGTTTTACCGCGTCGTTTCAAGTGTTCAACTGCTTTGGCTTTTAAAGTCTTAATATCCAAGGGATCATATTGAGCCCCAGTTAGGCCAGACACTGCAAAAGAACAAGGCCCTTCGTCGGTTCCTTCCTCTTCGCCTTCATCATTGACAGCCATAGCTTCGGGCTCTTTATTGCTCTCTCCTTCTTCTGTCTTACGCCATTCCACGCCACATGGTATCCCAGCCTCTGGAAGGCTCGCCAAGTTCTCTGGGGATATTTGCAGCGACTTATAATCTCGATGGTTCAATTTCAACCACTCAAGTGCATTCTTGACTCTGTCTCGACGAACAAGCATAGGGGTCCTAACATACAACTCATCTGTGGGACGGGCAGACCCAACAAAAATGAAGGCCAGGATTTCACTCAGTTGGTCTCTGCTGGGTGGCAGAATCTTTACACTGCGGGCAAGTAGCAATATAAAGGGGCCGTATATTGCCAGTATATGCTCAGTATATATGAAATATACCCACTATATACATGCAATATACAGGGGCCGTATATGCTCAGTATATTCCAAATATACCTACTATATACCCACAATATACGGGCTCAGTATATGCTCCATATATTGTGACAATATACTTACAATATACGGAGTCCATATATGGTAGCCATCAGACCTCCGTATATTGCAAGTATATTGCGACCAAACACCCCAGAAATAGCACTCAACACCTTCCTGAAATAGTAATGATTACTTTCCTTATAGAGACTATTACAAGTTGGCTGCTTTTGCTATTTTTGTGCCCAAAAAAAAAAGTTATAAATATACTAGAAGCTGTGTATTGTACTAGTAGTTTGTAGCTACAGCCTGTAGGCCCTGTTTGTCAGAATGTAAAAGTTGACATAAACAATAGACAAGTAACTGTGTATCTACCAGGTTTGGCTGCTACTGTATTCATTTCTCCTCAATATATTGGTCCTGATAGGCCCAAATTGTGTTAGAGTTTTTATGAGAAAATGCATGTGACACGGCAGCCAGCTGCTGTGTCACATTACTTCTTTAAATTTTTATTACTTCCATTCCATTATGGTAGGACCCCCAATTACCCTTTGGCATTCAGATCCAAAGTTTGGACAAAATTTCAAATCAGCCTGGCCAAGGTCAGAGCCAAAATTGGGACAAACCTACTTTTGGACCTGCTAGCCAGGGTCAAGAGTTTGGACAATGGGTCAGGAGTCGGATCCATGTTCAGACATTTGATGGTGGCTGGGGAGCGAGTCAAGGCAAGTTTCTGCCTGCAAACAAAGAGCAAAGAATAGCCAAGAGGCCATGCAAAAGAGCCAAGAAGAGAGCAGTGACATGCGGGAAGTGGATGATGATAGTATGAAGGAAGAAGTGTTTGGAACTCTGCTGGTTGTCTGCTCTCCTGAGTTTGATAACATTTATCCTCAATTTGTCTCGATACAGCTTGTTGACTCGATCTGCCTCTATTGAGCTCGATATTCCTAGCAGGGATTTTCACTGCGATGAATGCTGCCTGCTACCAAAGCAAGCAGCCTCCAACCATCTGCTGCCAAACCAAGTCATCAGGAGAAGAGGACTCCAAGTTGAAATGAATGGAGGAGATGGTGGTAGATGGCCATTGGATATAATACAATCTAATACAATAAGCAGAGAAAACATGATGACTCTGGTGACAGCATATATACTTCCAAGCCTTGGCATGTAGACTGAATGGTATCCTCTACATCCAACTAACAATGGGAACTGTACTGCTAGTTAGGGGGGGAGGGGTTATATAATTTTCATATATCTAATTTATGAGAGAATGCACGTGACTACTCACTCACCCTCACAAGTAGTCACATGATCAGAAAACCGGTTTTCTGGTCACATGTACATTACACCTGGCTTTTGGTTAACTGGGACCACTAGCTGATTGCCATTACAGCTGTTTGCAGATGTAATGACACTACCCCTATTTATAAAAAGAAACAACAATCAAAACTAGTGATCACCACGGGTGTCCCGCGGGTAGGTTGAGCACGACCCGTCCCCGTACCCGCGGTTTAACCCGACCCGTGGCGCGGGTGCGGGTTACCTGTCAATCTACCCGCGGGCTCACGGGTACCCGTGAGCCCGCGAAACCCGCACCCTCAAAGGCCCAGATATGTATCAAACCATGGTATATTTCATAGAATGTGAGTTCAATACAAGTCACTCATACAGCTGCGGACACTGGATATCAGGAGCCGGCCACGAGAGAATTGCCATTCAACGTAAACTGAGGTCACTGATGTCAATTTGAGTGAGATTTTGCATGGTTGAAAACCAGACTCACGAGGAACCGATAGATAGTCCCGGGCCATACAAGAAAGAACCATTTCTGTACCACCAGACGAGTACATCGTCGACTCCGGCAAAAGGCACGGGTGGGCCACGGGTCATACGGGTCAAGGCGGGTCGGACAAAGTCGACCCGTACCCGTACCCGTGGTCACCCGTACCCGCGACCCGCCACGGGTGACCCGACCCGTGGTGATCACTAATCAAAACACCTCAGAAGTTTCTACTCATTTCTTTCTCAATTCTTATTGGATTCACTTGATTCCAAGTGTGTTGAAATGGGGTCAGGCAGGGCTTTCCACCCATCCTGGCCACTGTGGTATTTTTCACAAATTGATGACCCCAAAACTCCGCCCCAGTCATTGCCACACCAGGGTCAAATGGCATTTTCTCGCCCACTTCTGAGCCAATTCCTTTGAGACCAGATTATTCTGAAAGCTACAATGAAGGCAATCAGGTGTGAAATAGTAAAATGTGTGGCACCGGCCCGGTACAGCTGGATTGTTGAAGTTTCGGCGAAATTCAGGAATTCATTAGAGCATGCGAATTTTAGTATAGAACCAAAAATGTCAACACTGTGGAACCTGTGCCTTGATATTGCCTTCAGAATGAGCCTGGAAACAGCCAGAATGGTCCCACAGTTGGAAACCACTGAAGCAAAGATTCAGAACCACTTCGTCCCACAATTGCAAATGGTGCGGGTAATAGGTCGAACGTGCTGCTTAACCGCTTCATGACTCACCCAGATTCAAGCCAATCAGATGAGAATTGAGTGAGAAATCAGCTCAAACTTCTAGTGTGATTTATTTGCTCTTTCTTCTAAAAATAGGAGTAGTGTCATTACATCTGCAAAGAGCTGTAATACATTACAACAAGCTGGTCTTTAACTAGAGCATGTAATAAAAAATCAGAGGAGATGCAAACTAGAAGAGGTTAATTCTTTGGACAGTGCTGGGCTTGTTGAAAGAGGAAAACTTTGTTCATTTTTCAGACTGAAAAAGTGTGTGAGAAAACCTTACACTTCCAATTTTTTCAGTACTTTTTCAATGTGATGCAAAAATTTTAAACAAAAAAAGGAAAATTGATGAAAAAAAATTGTCAATTCTTCATATATTTTTTATGTAAGTGAAAAATGTCTGAAAAATGAACCAAGTTTCCCCCCAATTTTCTAACTGAAATAATTGAATTGTTTGTTCAGTGGGCATGAGAGACTGAAATGTTTTTCAGGTGGAAATTCCAATAGGCTTGCACTCTGTTTGGTGTAAAACTTAGAAAACTAAGCAATAGGAATCATGTGACTATAATTGGCAAATTGTAGTCACATGGGTTGTGAGAATTATGGTAGTATAAATATCGCAATGTTACAGCCGTTTGCAGAACTTAGGGCGCGGCGTGTTTTTTTTTTTTTTTTGTAAGTTTTCAAGAGAACAGCGATTGCGGGATCATTTCTCAACCATTTGCCCTGAAAATTGGCTCATTCGATTCACACAGAAAGGGCGGAGGGCCCCATGTCCTAGGATTTTTTATAGAAACCGAAAATCTCCTTTTTAGGATAGATTCCCGTGTTTTTCAGTGGTTGAGCGGAGAACACGTCCCATGGGACCTATTTTGCTCCGATTGACCTAGATTTTTGTTATGGTGGACTTGGAAATATTCTGGAGGGCCTGAAATACCGGGATAGTGAATGTGAACTCTGGTTCGAATTTACCATACACTTTGGCATCGACAATATGAAAGGAATTTATCTATGAACTGTATATTTGAAGTATTGATCCCATTCAAAATACCGGTATTTCAGGCCCTCCGGAATATGTATAAGTCCATCATAATAAAAATTTAGGTCAATCGGAGCAAAATAGGTCCCATGGGACGTGTTCTCTGCTCAACGACTGCAAAACACGGGAATCTATCCCAAAAAGGAAATTTTCGGTGCCCATAAAAAAAAGCCTAGGAGGCGAGGCCCTCCGCCCGTTCCGTGCAAATCGAATGAGCCTATTTTCAGGGCAAACGGTAGAGAAATGATCCCGAAATCGCTGTTCTCGTGAAAACTTACAAAAAAAAAAAAAAAGGGCTGTAATTGTTACTTCTTTCCACCCTCCACCATCTTATAATTTTTTCTTCAACCCTCTGCTTTGGCAGCAGAGTGTTGGAGGTTGTCAGCTTTGGCAGCGGACAACTTTATCTTCCTTCAAAGTACTTGCTTTGGCAGCGAGTACTTGGTTGTTGCCCGCTTTGGCAGCAGGCAGCAAATTTTCCCTGCTTCTTCAATCTCCAGCTTTGGCAGCTGGTGGATTGCAGGAGTGGATTATACTTTTATTATTTTCACCTTCATTCTTGCAACCTCTTAGAATGTGGTCCAGATTATTTCTCTTCCTATACCCTCATAAAAAACAAGACAAGAAGAAAAACACTCATCAGTTGATGCAGCACAGTACATTCACATGCAAATGCCCTGCACATGGATGGTGCGGTGTGAAGAGAAGGGATGAAGAGTAATTATAATAAGCATATATCCTCCTCCCCCATACATAGACTGCAGCTATGGTTGTTAATTGTTCCATCCATCCATAGGTTTGTTTGTTATTCTGTCACCCCATTATCCTCAGCCACCTCTACAATGTTGATATTGGCCTTGCTGTACAGCGTTGAGGCTTGTAACTGTGTTCACCAATAACTTACCAGTCAGTGCATCCACATGGTATGCACACAACCCAACTTCAACAGCATGCCATTTCGACAAATGGCAGAACATCTTGGGATTTCTTCCCCTCAAAATCCATTCCTGAGGTTCCTATTTCCGATCATGAGAACTTAGAAGCTTGTCATTGGTATCTATGTTCAGGAGATCCATAACGGAGCATTTTGTTTGAGATAAATGAGAATTTTGAACTGTATTTAGAGCACAATGATGTCACTGGTACAGATCTACAGTCACCCCGGAAATTCTGATATTTCTGGCCTCCCAAAAAGGTTTCTGAAACTTTTAGTTTCAGACGTGCTCCTGATACGTTTAGTTCAAGGCGCCGGACCGGGCCGGGCCGACAGGTTTTGGGTGGCCTGAAACTAAAGGTATCAGGAGCACGCCTGAAACTAAAGGTTTCTGATTCGTTTTTAGGAGGCCCAAAATGAGGCTTTTTACGGAGTGAGTGGTGCTATAATGTTCTGCACGTGCCGGTTTGGTGTCATCTGTGGGTCGA
Organism: Mycena galericulata; assembly: GCA_029289565.1. Classification (NCBI taxonomy): domain Eukaryota; kingdom Fungi; phylum Basidiomycota; class Agaricomycetes; order Agaricales; family Mycenaceae; genus Mycena; species Mycena galericulata. The sequence goes on along the minus strand of JARKIA010000122.1, from coordinate 181,303 downwards.
ATGACTCCAAATAAAATGTGGGCATGAAGTATGATCAACTTCAAGATTTTAAAGATGATTCGACACATAGAACATCTGTGTTATTGACTTGTAATAAAATAAATGGTGGTTTTTTGAAAAACCGAGTCTGTGGATTCACAATATCAGAGATGGTCCATACAGGCTGAAGTGCTCACAAAGGCGACCATATCCATATGTTGGTTGACCTGGATTGATTAAGAATTGGGCTTGCAATCTCTGTCACAAGTGGCTCATTTTCAGTATATTTGAGTGATTTTATGCAAATTTTGCACAAAATGGCCAACTTGCCAGCCACATTGCGAGCCCCAAACCTAGTGCTGTGGGCAGAATAGTTTGGGAGCTAATTCGCAGGGCAGATTGGCAGATTAGCAGGGCAGAATTCGGCAGAATCAGCATATCGTTTTTATGTAATTTTCTCAATAAATATGCTAAAATTCATATTTTCTGTCCTATTCTTAGCGCCTCATGAGGTCCTCGATGCTCCAACCACACCCACCTTCACCCCCAACAGTTGCAGCCATTATGGGGGTGTCGGTGGCATCAACATTAATCGCATCTTCCAGCTGCTTGGTGACCGTCTCGTCATCTCTGTAATATTTGCACCTCCAGTAGTAGCCATTTGATTTCCCGGTTTTTTTGTCCCGCGGTCAAAATGTAGGGGCCCTGCGGCCAGTCCGAGAGGCTTCATATTGCAGGGGAGAGGAAAGAAATTGTTGTTGGCACGGTTCGACCAATTACAGCTAACGTCAGTACCCAAGGCGCGAACGAAAAATTACCGTTTTGGGAAGATTTTGATCCTCGCGAAAGAATTCGCCATATCTCGGTGAGAACGTAACGGATCAACTTCTAACCTAGCTAGATCTTCTGGAATAATTCAAGCGCAATTAGTCATAGAAAAAAAACAGCGAAAATATTACATTTTGGATGGGCCGGCCGAGGCAGCCTTTCGGGGCAGAAATCGTGTCTAGCAAGCCCAACCCAGAGCCGATTAGGCTGGCTTTTTGGGATATAGTACTTACATACATTATAAGTAATGTCATAGAGCCAGAAATATGGATATTTACTTTGGGGCATTTCCTAGTAGTCTCGAACATATTCTAGCAAGGAAATGTTGAACAGGCTCTAGCTACCTGACCTCTGAACCAAATCCGCCGCAGAAACAACCCAGGGGGACCTACTGTCCCCCTTTACACTCCTGCTGGGCAGAATTTGCCACAGACGCGTGTCCGAAACACTAATTAGGGCGTGTCGCGTCCATTTCCGATCGAAGAATGCTTTTCATGGATCAAACATTACATCCGCCGCAACGGGCAGGAGTTCCGTCAGTTTGCGAGGGTGATGACAAGGCTGCACCATACGTGTACTTGTACAATGCCATGGCAAAAGTTACAGCAGAGTCATCTCGCGGATGGTTCCGTCACTCCGGGTATCTGTAGTTATGCATCCAATTATGCATGCGCATATCGCGACTTTGTGATACGATACAGTGTATTAGTACGATAAATCCTGTCCCTCCGACCCATTACTGGGGCCTCGCACGCCTGGCCGCTTTGTCCAACCGCTTGACTTCGCTTTTCACTTGCTTTAGTAGATACTGTGCATCACCCACGAGAATGCTGCTGTATTTATCGGACCCAAGCTCGTCACTCGTAAGATCCTGGATTTCATTGATGTCGAAGAAATGGAGAGAGTCGAGGATATCTCCTACTGCTCGAAGCCCTTCCCGCTGAGGCAACTTGGCGATGAGGGTTTCGATGAAGTCGATGACTGACGGGTACGGTAGCGTTGTCAGGTGGATCACTTGACAGCATGGGATGATGCGGAGGAGGGGAGCCAGTGGGTGATAGCCCGGAAAGCCGGCATACCAAAACCGAGAGGTGCCATTGGCATCTGCTGGGACCACGGATTTCGAGGATATGCCGCTGGGGCGGGAGGGCTCACACCCTTGGCCTTACCGTGAAACATGCTGAACAGTTCACTTTGAGGTGGTGTCGTTTTAGTGACCTTGTTCGTCCCGCAAGCCTGGGTCAAGTGATTAGCGATAATCCCATGCAATAAAAAGGTAACCTACGAGCCTAACGGCCCCATGCACGACGTTGTGGGAACGTCAAGTGAACATGGGTGCCGCTCCGGCCAATTTTGCAAAGATGCGACGGGCCGCACCACGCACACTTCTTGTATTCTGCTTCGAGTTCTGTCAGCGCCTGCTTTTCACCAGCTGCAACACCCTCGTCATCGTCATCTTCTCCTTCATCGTCGTCGTTATCAAGATCTATGGTTGTCATTTTACCCTTCTTCTTTGGTGTGGCATTCTTCTTATTTTTTGTGCGGAGAGAAAACATGTACTAGTTGAGTCAAGAATGAGACCGGGATAAAGATTAGACAACTCGACATCCGAAATCAGGTCGGATTTGTGCTTCCTCGTGGGCCGAGTTGTCCGCCAACGTGGCTCGCTGATAGTGTTGGGAAACCCATCGTCTGAAGGGGCCGCCATGGAGGTATCAGAGGTAGGAAAGTCAAGTGGTTGCTCGGCGGAAGGCGCCGTGGAGAGAGGGGAAGTTACAAGTTCTAGCTCTTCATCAGTCTGACGTTGTTCAGCTATGTTGGATCTCCGCCGAGATCTAGCGGCGGCTAGGCTTGTCGTGTTGGCCATCCACGTCTTGAGCGGGGAATGCGACGCGCGTCGACGAAGTGATCGCGTCTGTGATGTGATCGGTAACTTGATGATGGCCGGAAATGGACGCGACGCGCCCTAATTAGTGTTTCGGACACGTGTCTGTGGCAAATTCTGCCCAGCAGGAGTGTAAAGGGGGACAGTAGGTCCCCCTGGGTTGTTTCTGCGGCGGATTTGGTTCAGAGGTCAGGTAGCTAGAGCCTGTTCAACATTTCCTTGCTAGAATATGTTCGAGACTACTAGGAAATGCCCCAAAGTAAATATCCATATTTCTGGCTCTATGACATTACTTATAATGTATGTAAGTACTATATCCCAAAAAGCCAGCCTAATCGGCTCTGGGTTGGGCTTGCTAGACACGATTTCTGCCCCGAAAGGCTGCCTCGGCCGGCCCATCCAAAATGTAATATTTTCGCTGTTTTTTTTCTATGACTAATTGCGCTTGAATTATTCCAGAAGATCTAGCTAGGTTAGAAGTTGATCCGTTACGTTCTCACCGAGATATGGCGAATTCTTTCGCGAGGATCAAAATCTTCCCAAAACGGTAATTTTTCGTTCGCGCCTTGGGTACTGACGTTAGCTGTAAGCAATACATGATCCATTTTGATGTACGAACAATGGGAAATAAAAAATTGACGCGTTGTTGACTCCCATCTGACCGTGAACTCGGCAAAATTCTGCGGGATTCTGCCATCCACTACTCAATTAAGCCATTCTGCCTGCCGTTCTGCCATTCTGCCGGGCAGAACGGCAGCATTCTGCCAACAGCATTACCCAAACCCAATGGATTCAGGTGAATTAAAATGTCAGTGTGGTTACTTTTCCAAGTACTTTGAAACCATATATGTGGTTTTTTGCATATATATCATGAATCCGCAGACTTGTTTTTTTTAAAAATCATCATTTATCTTATTACAAGCCAACAACACAGATGTTCTATGGGTCGAATAAAGTACCTGTAAAATCTTGAAAATGATCATAATTCATGACCACATTTTATTTGGAGTCGTTCGACCCACAGGCGACCCCAAACCGGCCGCATGCAGAACATTATAGCACCACTGTACTAGTTCTGGTACTTTGTTTGGAAAGTTGCATCTCCATTGTGCATGTCAGGCCACCATCAAATGTCTGAACATGGATCCGACTCCTGACCCATTGTCCAAACTCTTGACCCTGGCTAGCAGGTCCAAAAGTAGGTTTGTCCCAATTTTGGCTCTGACCTTGGCCAGGCTGATTTGAAATTTTGTCCAAACTTTGGATCTGAATGCCAAAGGGTAATTGGGGGTCCTACCATAATGGAATGGAAGTAATAAAAATTTAAAGAAGTAATGTGACACAGCAGCTGGCTGCCGTGTCACATGCATTTTCTCATAAAAACTCTAACACAATTTGGGCCTATCAGGACCAATATATTGAGGAGAAATGAATACAGTAGCAGCCAAACCTGGTAGATACACAGTTACTTGTCTATTGTTTATGTCAACTTTTACATTCTGACAAACAGGGCCTACAGGCTGTAGCTACAAACTACTAGTACAATACACAGCTTCTAGTATATTTATAACTTTTTTTTTTGGGCACAAAAATAGCAAAAGCAGCCAACTTGTAATAGTCTCTATAAGGAAAGTAATCATTACTATTTCAGGAAGGTGTTGAGTGCTATTTCTGGGGTGTTTGGTCGCAATATACTTGCAATATACGGAGGTCTGATGGCTACCATATATGGACTCCGTATATTGTAAGTATATTGTCACAATATACGGAGCATATACTGAGCCCGTATATTGTGGGTATATAGTAGGTATATTTGGAATATACTGAGCATATACAGCCCCTGTATATTGCATGTATATAGTGGGTATATTTCATATATACTGAGCATATACTGGCAATATACGGCCCCTTTATATTGCTACTTGCCCGCAGTGTTAATATCTTCGTCACCGGAGAATTGAACATGATAGCATTCGCACTTAATTTCCCTCTGCCAGAAGCTACCCTGATCACACATCTGTTGTGGCGGACACGAGAAATCAACATCTTTTCAGCGAAAGACAAGTCTCGGAGCTGCCAAGGTACTCGGCCGATCCATACGTGATTAGCCAAACTTTTGAGAGATACTATTCCTCTCAACAATCTATCCTCGCAATCAGTGCAGACCTTGTCACAATCTTCATCAAGTATAGGTCCCTCTTGTTCCTCAATGGGAGAATCCAGTGAATCTCGCTCCAGCCTGGTTACACCCGGTTTAGCTAATAAATTCCAATCCAGATCAAGGTCATCTTTATTAGTTAATTCATAATTCGGTGTCAAAAGCCCGCACACTGCGCACCCAGATTCTTCTATTGACTCTGGATTGAAACATTCGCACATCTCACGAACAGTGCGATCTTGAACCACAATCGTAGGTGGTTCCGGAGGGAAAGTAAATGTTTCTCCATCTTTATTTTGCTTTTTCAAGGAGTATTTTGCCTTGAGGGCACGTCTCCTGTTTCCCAGTGCTTCACTCGTTTTCTTAGGGACTGATCTCTTTTTGGCAGGCTTCTCTCCGGCGCTAGATTTCTTCTTGCGATATTTATCACTTTTCTGTTTGGCCGCAGTCCTCATCTTTTCAGCATTGTGGCGCACAATATCAAAGACCTGAATTATTTTTGGGCAGCCCTTGCAAGTATGGCCGGTCAATAAATGTAGCAGTTGGGCACTGCTATTTTTTGAAGTATATGATATCTTGTGGAGCGCGCATGTCCGACGCAATTGGAGCATAGTTAAATCGGTAGCTATAGTCGTGATCGGGACTGATGCACAAAGTTTTGTTTCATTCCCGAGCAAGTCTTGAGATATATCCGACTCCAAAATAATGGAATCAAGAGTTATCCCATCCTTGTTGTGAAGAGCATTCCGTGATTCTAACGCCAATGGACTAGCAAAGTCCATGTCCCACTTTTTTACACCCCTCCCACCGTGAGGCTTATAAATAGGGTTGTAATGCACAGTATATCCTGAGGAGGGACTGAGTACAAGTTCCGCACTGACTTGCATCAGCAAAAGTCCAAATAACCCAATGAATATCAGCTTTTTCAGTCCGTATACATAAGATGAATAAGCTCCCGCCATTTGATCGGCAGTGCTGCGACGAAATCGGTTAATGTGCAATATACGCCAGTCGTGGCGTAGTGTCATGAAACGCATAAATTTCTGTACCAGCCGAGCACATCTCCTTGACGGGAGGTAATCGTGATCCATTATAAACACCAAGACCAACAAACTTTGGAAGTTCCAGTATAATTCACCCGATAGGGGAATGAAAAAATATTTAGGCATTTGGCTTTGCTTCGACTCAACTGACTGGTTTCCCAGACGATGTATATTATTTCGCCCGAAGGCATTGGCAGAAACGCGTCCTGCAGGAGAGCACCCCTGATATACGACCGAAACAGAATCAATTGATCTGATGGTCATGGTAGTGGTAGGTTCAAGATGCCTGGTAAGGCATAAGAGGATGATAGTGAGGCATAATGTTGCACAGATATGAGAGACTTTCATAGTGGTGCGAGAGGGAGAAGAGAGAGAGGATTTGAAATGGCTGTCAAGGAACTGCGCAATCGAAATGCACATCACCGGAATGTCCCGGCGGCTTTGAGTTGTTCCTGGGGCCGATCGATCACAATGTATCATTTAATTAACCTTGTCCTGGAGTCGCAGCGTGTTATGGTAGCAAGAAGAGTACAAGAGGCGACAAAGGCGATGAGCTAGCATATAGACTATAGTAACTAAGTTAAACCCCGCGTTTGTCGTGGTCAGATGCAAGGCGGAGTCGTGGACATGTTTGTCGATGTGTTCACCTCCTGTCAAGCATCCGTGATTGCTAATATTAGTAAGAATAACAAATGTAACGTGCTCCACAGCGGAGCCCACTCACTTGGGATTAGAGTAATTTTTTTGCGAATCATACCTTCTCTCATTATCAAATTTGTGGGTACAAATTCATGCCAGTCTTGCAGAGCAACCAGAACAGTGAAACATCGAACAAACAAAATGTCGGGGAGCCCCACTGTGGCACCCCTGATTAAATCAACCCAGAAATATTCAGGGTAATTAAAGAGATGCTAATCAACGTCCTTAAATTGTGTGTCCGGTTCAAATAAATTTTGTGGGCACTAACGCAAGCTCTTTTTAAAATTTGATCAGAACAGCCAAACATCGAACAAACAGGGTCTCGGGGAGCCCCACCGTGGCACCCCTGCTTATATCAACCCAGAAAAATTCAGGGGAGCTACAGAGATCCTAATTAACGTTACGAAATTGTGTGTCCAGTTCAAATAAAATTTTATGGGTCCTAATGCAAGCCCTTTTTGCAGATCAATCAGAACAGCCAAACATTGAGCAAACAGGATCTCGGGGAGCTCAACTCTGGTACCCTGGGTTCAAACTAAAGCAGGATATATCGTGTTCATTGGCTTAAGCCTGGTCATTGAAACCCTTCCTCGACTATGCTGCGCAGTCGGAACCATTTTTTTTCATGACAGCCAGCCCGGCACTATGTTCCAGGTAATCCCCATCCAACCTCTATTCTTGCACCCGCAGATTCCCTGTCATTTACTGTGCCACAGGCTGATGCGCGCCGTTGGAGAGACACATACATAACTTCCCGCGGCCACGTAGATATTTTGCGCAGGGTCGGGTTCGAACCACTGCACAAAATACAGTATTACAGCTGTTTGCAGAACTTAGGGCGCGGCGTGTTTTTTTTTTTTTTTTGTAAGTTTTCACGAGAACAGCGATTGCAGGATCATTTCTTAACCGTTTACCCTGAAAATGGGCTCATTCGATTCGCACGGAAAGGGCGGAGGGCCTCATCTCCTAGGTTTTTTTATGGGCACCAAAATTTTCCTTTTTGGGATAGATTCCCGTGTTTTTCAGTGGTTGAGCGGAGAACACGTCCCACGGGACCTATTTTGCTCCAATTGACCTAGATTTTTATTATGGTGGACTTCAACATATTCCGGAGGGCCTGAAATACCGGTATTTTGAATGGGATCAATGCTTCAAATATACAGTTCATAGATACATTCCTTTCATATTGTTGATCCCAAAGTGTATGGTAGATACAAACCAATGTTCACATTTACTATCACGGTATATCAGGCCCTCCGGAATATGTTGAAGTCCACCATAATAAAAATCTAGGTCAATCGGAGCAAAATAGGTCCCGTGGGACGTGTTCTCCACTCAACCACTGAAAAACACGGGAATCTATCCCAAAAGGGAAATTTTCGGTGCCCATAAAAAAACCTAAGAGATGAGGCCCTCCGCCCTTTCCGTGCAAATCGAATGAGCCTATTTCCAGGGTAAACGGTTAAGAAATGATCCTGCAATCGCTGTTCTCGTGAAAACTTACAAAAAAAAAAAAAAACACGCCGCGCCCTAAGTTCTGCAAACAGCTGTAATTATGTAATGCTAAGGACCATTAGAAAAACGGTGAGAAAACATCACAAATTACTGACCGTGGGAACAAAAAAGTGAAGGAAATCTAGGCACAGCCACTATTTTCAATACGAATGGATAAAAGTCGCACTGGTTTTTTGCTCTCCAAAATCTGGTCTCAACTTTTGCTAAAAGAACGATCTCTTATTACATAAGTTCTCGTAATTCCGCATGTTTGGCGTGACTGAATCACCGAAATACTGTTTCCATTTCGGCCTCCACTCCCGGTGCTACTGATCCGTTGGGTGCCGGCTATCACGCGCTACTGATCCTGACTCCGTGGCTACGAAGGCTACCAAGGGCTACTGATCAGTGGCAGAAGCTACCGGGCCTACCAATGCTTGAGACACTGGCTGGTGGCAACGTAGGAAAACATTTTTTCCTGATGCTGGTCCCATTGGCGATTTCAGCTGGAACCCAGGTTTTCGCATGCTCTCACCGACATGTGTCTGACAGATCGCGGCGGGGCCACGTGTCGGCACTTTGGCGGTGTAGCAGTAACAACATGTAAGCATACTAAAAAATATCTGAGACCACCGTCGGCTGCAGATTTGCGATGCAAATCTAACGCGCATACTTCCATGGCCAACGGACAGGAATTGAGCTCGTAATAGGCGACATACTGAAAACGATCAAAAAGTGGCCAAAAAGTAAATTTTTGACCCGCGCCCTAAGTTCCGCAAATAGCAGTAACTGGTGACCCGGCGTCTTAGCCGTTTACTTCCGTTCATAGCTATAAACGCCCTGGTCGGAGAAGAGACCCCAGTAGCAGACATCCCGCGCGCAACCGAGCGGACAGAAGCACCCATCCTGCACGCAGCCTAGGGAGCGAACAGACATATAATCATGTACACTAAAGAAATGTCACATTCAACGGGAGATTTTTTTCAGGACATCCAAAATCACCCAAAATGTTCCTCAAGATGTTTGAAACAGTTCCACAAGTTGTTCCTTGGTAAAATATTCTGGCATTAGCTCGCTATAAGACTCGGAAAATGGCCATTTTTGCTTGTTTTCCGCTGTTTTGGCTGAAAATGGGCAAAATTTGCCCTTTTGTCGGCCCCATAGCTCCTTATCCCCTGTATATTTTTGCACAGTTCAAGTTGGTGAACTCATTAGGGACCTTCAAAGCTAAGCAGCTTAGCCGCTTAGCCGCTTATGCACGTGCCGCTTAAGATCATGTGAGCGTCACTTTGCGTGATTCCCTTATAAGTAATTCAGTGATCGCGGGCGTGGGCCCCCGTGGGGGCATCGATAATCATGGTCCTGGGCCATTGGGCTCTGGTGTTATGTCCTGGCGCCTATTTGAAAAAAACTTTTTTCAAATAGAACAGTGCGGGGGTAGTGGAAGCTTCGTGAGCTCCACTCATGTCTAGTTACCTTGTCTAGTTGGTTTGACGCAAGTTTTTCTTGAATTGGGTCCGTGAGAGGTAGTCAGTTCGATTCCTGGTTTCTGTACCTTTTTTTCTTTCTTCTCCCTGGAATTTCAGTTTCCTAGATCGCGTTTCCAATGAGAAACTCTTCTCCGTATGATAATGATAATGAAACAAGATTTATACGTCTTTTTTTCTTTGCTAGTTCTAGTTGCTTTGTGTCAAGCTGAGAGTCGGCCTTTCATTTTCGACCAGAATTCTCTTGCGCCTCCGGCGCAGTGCCCAGGCTTGTTTTTAGCTCCTTTTTGACAACCTTTTGCTGGCATAGAGGGAGTTGCGTTGAGAAAGAGGATTGCAGAAAAAAGACGCGCTTGATCACGCTGTGACATCCATCACACACAGAAAGGTCAGAAAAGAAAATATATTCCTACCGACATGGTGCCACCTGAATACATACATTAATACCTACTATTTGATACAGATAACTGGGTGTTGGACTCCTCGCTGTTAAAAAAGCCCGGGATAAAAGGATATGGGTGGCACCGCTGACAAGAACAATGTCGGGGATATACGTCTTCTTGCTCTTGGAGCTTGAAAACGAAACGATAAGCCGCCAGACAAAAATGATTTCGAATTGATGGACACCACAGGGTGCGGGGGGGATACCGGAGAGCTCGAACTTGCCAAGGAGTTTGTTGTCCTCGGTGTGCGCACACTCACCCTCGTACACCTGGATGAGCACACCGGGCTGGTTGTCCGACTCTAGGCGGAGAAGGTCTCGAACTTCTTAGTGGGGACGGTGGTGATGCGCTTGATGAGCGCGGTCATACCACCGGCGGTCTTGATACCGAGGAAGAAGGGGGCAACATCGAGGAGGAGGAGGTCCTGGGTCTTCTCGGACGTGTCGCCGGAGAGAAAAGCGGCCTGGACGGCGGCGCCGTAGGCAACGGCCTCGTTGGGGTTGAAGTTCTTGTTGCGCTGAAGAAATCCGATACGAGCTTGACGATACGGGGATACGGGTGGAGCCGCCGATGAGGACGATTTCATGGACGTCGGCCTTGTCAATCCTGGAGTCCCGGAGGACCTTCTCGACCGGCTCGAGGGTGCTACGGAAGAATGCCTTCCAGAGCTCCTCGAAACGCACACGGGTGAAGGAAGTGTAAAAGTCGATACCCACGAAGAGGGAGTCGATCTCGATGGAGGTGATTCGGCCATCCACGCGTCATTGAAGGCCTGCGCTGCAGACGGGGTCGCCGGCTCCGGAGCGGCCATTATCGCGTCCGCATCCTTGGCCTCTACCTCCCACACCTCCTCTTCCTCCATCCGCATGCCCGCCGGCCCGTGGCTCCAGGCCGCCCCAATGACCTCCGGCACGCTATGCTGTACGTTGCGCACGGGCTGCAGGATGGCATCCCGCGCGAGGCCCGCACGCACGCGCCGAGGACGAGATTACATTGCGCGCCTTCTAGTTCCACGCCCGCACCCGCCACACATCACCAGAGGAACTCGCACTTGAGGGCCACAGGCAGCGCGTGCCGCGCGGAAGCGTCCGTGCTGGTGTGGGCGTGGTCAGGTGTAGCCGATGACGAAGAAGTGCCCGTCGAGGTGAGGACGGCACGCGAGCCCGAGCAGTTCGTGCAGGCGGGGCAGGAGACGCCGTTGGAAGATGGGTGGCTGTGGGTCCGGGGTGGGAGGCGGACATCGAAGGTTCCTCCACCGAGGTCGAAGATAAGGTTGTTGCGCTCCCCAGTGACCTTCTTGTCCAGGCCATACGCGATGGCGGCGGCGGCGGGCTCGTTGATGATACGGAGGATGTTCAAGCCGGAGATGTTTACAGCGTCCTTGGTCGCCTGTCGCTGCGAGTCGTTGTAGTAGGCGGGGACGGTGACGACGGCGTTGTTGATGTTAGCGTCAAGATAGGACTCGGCGGTTTCCTTCATCTTGAGAAGCACCATCGACCAGACCTGCTCGGGCGACTAGGAAGAGCAGTTAGCATACGAGAAAGATCAGAAAGAAAGGACATGAATTATTTTTGCTCACCACGGCACTCAACGCGGATGTATGGCTTACTGCCCTCACTGAAGGCGGTGAAGAGAAGTGCTTCATGTCGGCCTGCACCTTGCTGTCGTCGAACTTGCGGCCGATGAGTCGTTCGCATTGAAGACCTGTAAGTTAGAATTTACCGATAAATTAAAAATCAAGAAATGTGGAGCGAGGCTCCGACGCACGACCTTGTTGCGGCTTCATCGATGAGACCCTCGTTGTTGGAGGAAGGATGTGTATGTGACGTTGTCGATCTCAATCTTACGGGTTGAGTACGAGTTGCTACGTGGCAATATCATTGCTGATGGACATTTTTTGAGGGGCCAGGAGCAAGCCAGGGGTGGACCTTCCAGAAACAGTCCTTTTCTGGACCTTGAGGGAGCATAATGAGGGGTGGGGACGAAAGAGAGGTGAAGAGATGAGCAGCAAAGACGGGCCGAAATTCTTGCCCCAATTTGGGCAAAAGTCATGTCCATATTTGGGCATGACTGGCGCCAGGGCACTGCACCAGAGTCGGCCATTGATAACAACTGTCTTTCTGTAAATAACCCTAACTTGTGCCCAGTCCCTCCGAGAGGTGCAGGAATCCAATGCCAAAGGAGTAGGGATCGGCACCGTAACCGTATATACGGCATACGGCATACGGCTATACGGCATACCCGCACCGTCCCGTAAGGCCCTCTGAGAAGCCTCGTACGGTTACGGTTACGGTACGGCTCATTTACAACGCGTGATTGAGCGCGCAGGTGTGGAAGTGCGGGCGCAACAGAGCCTTAGGGAGGCTTAAGAACCCTGAATCTGCCATACTGGATCCCACCCACCTTGTTCGGCACAAATATCGGCACCCGTATACGGGTTCTGGAGCCGTAAAGTTGCCGTACCGTACAGCTAGGATACGGCTACGGGCCGTAATTATTTACGGCCCGTATTTGTACGGGCCGTAACCGTAGACGGTACGGTGCCGATCCCTACAAAGGAGAAATATCGCGATAAAGTCAACGAAACTTACTTGACACATATGGTTCTACGCGACATGCTCGCGCCACCCGACAACGCTGACATCTCCCTGGAGGATATCGTTGGCAGGATCACACTGGATCTCCTCGCACTGACCAGACACGTTATCTACGGGCGCGGAATCATATTCCAAAGGCAGGGAACCTTCATTTAGCTTGGGAATATGCACAGGATCCCATAGGGGTTGATTAATATGATTACTGGGTATGTAGATGGGCAGAGAGAGATGTAAAGAGTGGTAGAGCGACGCGACGCGGACGAAAAATTTAAAAAGGGAATCACGCAAAGTGACGCCCACATGATCCAAGGGGTACCCATGATAAGAATGTCACACACAGCGTACCGTGAGAGCGAAATTTTTCCCCAAAAGGAAACCCCGAAACTAACAATTTTTCTGCACGAATTGGGCCTTTCTGCATGGCTTTCGAAAAAAATGTTTCGAGCCTCAGACCCTCCCTACGTAATTAATGATCGCATCAATGCCTATATAAGGTGCCTGTCAAACCATATATAGTATATCTGAGATGGCATCAAATATGCACTCTCACGGTACGCTGTGTGTGACATTCTTATCATGGGTACCCCTTGACATGATCTTACGCGGCACGTGCATAAGCGGCTAAGCGGCTAAGCTGCTTAGCTTTGAAGGTCCCTATTGGAACTTCCGAGGCCATGCTGTGGGCAAGTCAGATGCTATGCCAAAAAAATATTGCGCGTGTTGAAAAATGCGGGCTTTCTTATTTGGCCATTGTAATGGCGCATCACAGAAATTGATGCCATCAATATCTCCACGGTGTCCACCTCGTTTACCTCGACACCCTCAGACTCGAGTTCATGCGAAAAGTTTCACTTTTGGCTGAGAAATGACCAAAAACCTGTATACTTTTTTGCAAACAACTGCACTGGCAGTGTAATACTAAATCTAATTGTTTGGACCTCAACGGGGCCCATGACCTCTTAAAACTATGTTCACTGGATCTGGATCCGAGAGAGAGACGTTACATTATGTAACTGTACACTAAGTAGACAAAGAAATGTCGTGTCGAATTGAACGAAATAATACAGTATGTAAGTATTAATACTGAAAGACCCGTGGCATAGCACGGGCAACTCCTGGTCGAATTACGTACTTAGTGAAGACCTCCATAAACGTTCCGTCAAATTGTTGCCGCAGATTTACCCACCCAGAGACGCCAATCCAAAATGACGCAGAGGGAACGCTCGCATCGGGATATTTCCCTCGCCGAAAGTCCCACCAGCTTTGCCCAAGTCCGATTGGAGTAAGGCATATCGTTACTGAACTTGTGAGCCAAGATGACCGCCGCCAGGAACGCCCGCAGAGGGCAAAGGAGGGGAGAACGGATGAGTTCTTGGTTCTCCCATCCTATCACCATCGCACGCCGCTGCTGGTGGTTTTGTTTATCATACCCTTGATGGTATTGGTGTCTTCTGGCTGTGATTCCATTGTTCATCGATAATCGCGCCCCCATCTGGAAGCTCGCTGCCATCCTCTGAGTGACGGGGAACGCAGGCTCCAGCCCAGTACTCTCGCCATATTTGTCCTGTAGAATGAGAGTCGGCACTTCATGGCGGATGGCTTCCAAATAGCATAGTGCGATCTGTAGCACAGGGCCTGAAGTTCGAGAGCGCGTAAGGACGTTGTAAACAAAACACATGATTTGGTCGTTGTGGTTCAGCTCGAAACCATGCTCGGCGTAGGCCGTCCAGTGGGCCGAAGAAGGCCCGGGGAAATAATACATTGAATTTTGACCCCATATCTCACATAGCGTCGTCACGGCCTGACCTGGGAAACACAACCTCGATATGCGTAGAAGAAGGAGGTCTGTAGCGCGACATACGGACGAGATTAGAAGCGTACGTCTCATTTGCTCTAAGCCTACTACTCTTTCGAGTGATGGAGGATTGAGGTGCCCAATATCCCGATAAGGAATAGGGCTGGTACCGAGGCTGATGAGGGGCTTGCATGGCACCCAGTAGGCGATGACTGGGCTATTATATATGTTGGAGATTTAAAGTCGCACGCGAGACCCCGTTCATCATTTTGATTGCAATGGACGAAACGGCACGGGGACTCAAATGAATCCGATTTTGAAATGATTGGCCAAGCATCCTTGGGGGTATCGACTAGCTCTCGCAGCCAGACGCTTCAACGATGATGGTGATGATGATGAAATCCCATTTATTCAGTCAGACTACAAGCAAGTCTAAGTATGTTGACTGCCAACTTCCAAGCAGAACCTCGAAGCCGTTTGGAATCTTCGCAGGCCATTTTCAACTCCGGGATTGACCCCTCACTTCAACAACCTCGGCCGCTCGCTCCCAGACCTTTATCAACGATGAAACTAGCACAGTATGCTGTACACATGTACAGTGGGTGCGCGAGCTCGGCTTCAGGGCTATAATTTGATGGAAAGCTTATGTAAATTATAATGGAATGTACTCATAATCTTAGCCAGCCTTACTCCGAGCGCTGTTTCACCGAATTTACCCGAGGCGACGAAGTGGTTGCCCAGGTATCTGAGTTCTTCCGGGTTAAATTTTCCTCAACTTCTCGAGGGGCTCAGTTCAATCCTCCCCGCTGAATTCAACACCTCAATAAATTTGTGGAATTTGTGCGACGTCCGGAATGCTCCGAGCGCTGTTCCAACCGAATTTCCCCGAGGCGACACATTCGTTGTCCTGGTCGGTCTCATCCGCGGATAGAAAAGATCACATCCGCAGTCAATGTCTGCAGCGGATTGATAGTAAGATGAGGATGATCCTCCTCATCCGCGGATGAAAATAATCACATCCGTGGCCGATGTCGCCAGAACATACTGTATATATTTGCGATCACGTTCGCAGTCGCTACAGAATGTCCGAGTCGTACACATGTACACATGTTTGAAATACGTTCCGTAACATGACTCTCAATCCGGAACATAATCAGGAATGTTTGTAACTGCCAGAATAGGTCCCGCAATGTTGCCGTTTTCGGACAGCCCAAACTGCCCCTCTTGCGGGAGTTTTTCTGGGTTAAATTTTGTGACATTTGTGGAGGGGCTTCTAAGGATGCCCACGTTTCATTCCAGAACCTCACAAAATTCGTAGAATGTTTGTAGCCCCAGAATTATAATAGCTCCCACACTAGAAACCTGCACCCGATGTGCTCTGTGTTGGAATGCCCACTCTCCAAATTTAACCAACAAATCAATGTCTTTCGCGTGCACAGCGGTCTTGCGCCTGCCGTCAATCTGATTCTGAGATCAATCCTTATGGCATCGAGAAACAAAACGCCGCCGACCCTGATTTTTCTTGATACAGTGATAGCGATCACACGATGACGAGATTTTGCCTGTCTATTGCCTTTCCTCTTTCAGATCCTCTCAAAAGTTTTCAGTGCATGACATAAGAGGCCATGGCGGATAAATACATATTCCTAGTATCTTCCCCTCCCAACCTCCCAACCCTCGAGACCATTCCTTCCCATAATCCGCCACCTTTTCCATGCCAACCGTCAGCCTCATCTATATAATGTATGCTGCACGTGCGTTTTATAGTCGGGAATGTACACTGGCGTGCAATGTTGCTGCACGTTTGACTAGCGTAAAATCGAGATTGTTCGGAACGGTCTGTCTGTTGAATATCTATCTCTCTTCAGATGGATTGGGAGCACTTCAGCACTTCTATCTATTGCTGGAGGAGTCTCTTGTATCTGTTTTGAGGGTTCATATGGACCTTTACAGCCGTTTGCAGAACTTAGGGCGCGGCCCGTTTTCTTTTTGTTTTTGTAAGTTTTCACGAGAACAGCGGTTGCGTGATCATTTCTCAACCATTTGCCCTGGAAATCGGTTCATTCAATTCGCACAGAAAGGGCGAAGGGCCTCGCATCCTAGGTTTTTTATGGGCAACGAAAATCTCCTTTTTGGGATAGATTCCCGTGTTTTTCAGTGATTGAGCGAAGAACACGTCCCATGGGACCTATTTTGCTCCGATTGACCAAGATTTTTATTGTGGCGGACTTGGACATATTCCGGAGGGCCTGAAATACCGGGATAGTGAATGTGAACTCTGGTTCGAATCTACCATACACTTTGGGATCAACAATATGAAAGGAATTTATCTATGAACTGTATATTTGAAGTATTGATCCCATTCAAAATACCGGTATTTCAGGGCCTCCAGAATATGTCGAAGTCCACCATAATAAAAATCTAGGTCAATCGGAGCAAAATAGGTCCCATGGGACGTGTTCTCCGCTCAACCACTAAAAAACACCGGAATCTATCCCAAAAAGGAGATTTTCGGTGCCCATAAAATGAGCTAGGAGGCGAGGCCCTTCGCCCTTTCCGTGCGAATCGAATGAACCCATTTCCAGGGCAAATGGTTGAGAAATGATCCCGCATCCGCTGTTCTCGTGAAAACTTACAAAAAAAAAAAGAAAACAGGCCGCGCCCTAAGTTCTGTAAACGGCTGTAATCTATGATTGTTTTGCTACTTTCTTCATTGTGGTCTACGGACTGGCCGCCCATCATCATCTCCAGTGTCTCCCAAAATTTGTGGAATATGCTGGGGGTCGAGAATGGCGTGTGCGAGGTTTCAGCTCGTTTTGATTTCGCAGCAACATCGTTCATCGTGGCACAACATTTCTTCTGGGTTAAATTTTGTCAAAAGTGGTGAGGGCGGGCATTGGCTACCCATTATCATTTCAAGTGCTTCACAAAATTTGTGGAATATGCTGGGGGTCGAGAATGGCCATTATGCAAACCTTATCCTTCGTGGGACACTTTTAGAAGATACATAGCCCGCGCAATTCTGAGCAAAACTTCAGTCCGGATTTTCCGTAGCTGGGTTCGTCGTGAAGCGTAGACCCAGCGCATGTCGGGAGCCACTGAAAGTCCCTCCTGCCAGCACCGCATTTCGCGGCCATCGCGCAATCCCTGCCTGACTGCCTAGCCCGGCGTTTTTTGCATTGCCTCTGGCCTCCCAGAATTCAATGGGGCTGCACAATGTGTGGGAGCCCACCTCCACAAGCTTTGGATGCCGATTTCAACTTAGTCCGAAGAGCCCCACCGTGCTCACAGGTCCTGACTCCGCCCAGATCCCAGCACTCTTGCGTGCTCACGCTGCACCATCGACTCCGTTGATGACGTCGAGTTTGAGTGTGCGTACCCACGCAAATTCTGATAGTCCCAAAAAATGGCAAGACAGGGTGTCCGTGCAAGCAGCGCGGACCTCTTCACTGCGCTGGTGACCGTGAATGCGATGCTCAAGAGGGGCGGCACCACGACTGGTGCCACTACTCGAAATCACATCCAGAACGACGTCGTGTACAAGTCAATTAAGACTACCGAGCCAAAAGGCAGATGCTTGTCACCAAACCCACCGTCCAGCGAGCCTCTTTGTTCTTCTGCACGACGACCAAAGACATCAATCCGGTGGAGCCTGTTGAATGAGTGTACTAGAAATGGGTACCAATATCGATCCAGGTGACTGAGCTTTTTGACCCACTCTATTGGAAGTTTCGGGGCGTCTCTCTACAAAACTTATCAACGGAAAAAGTGTCAACGGCTAAACAAAATTCTATGCACCCTTGGTCGAGGGTTGCAGCCATCACCGACGTCCGCTGCTTCCCGGGCAATTTATGTTCTGATCTCAGCGTCGATTCAATGATACCAAGTCAAAATGAACGTACCAGCCATAAACCGCTGCTCGCCGGCGAACACCCCTCCCACGCGGCTCCACCACTTCGAGCGACTCGCTGCTTCGAGCGGCTCGGCTACACCCACATTAGCAGGCGGGGTCCTGTTGGTCTAATTTGACAGACCCCAGCAGCATTTAGTGCTTCACATGCGGAGGGAGAGCACGTTCCAAGGTAGAATTTGCGAGTGTGTGCGCCAGAGGGAAATATTACAGTACAAGCGCGCAGCCGTCAGGCGCCAGCATCTCGTGAGATGCTTCGCTTGAGAGTCGACACAATTCAAGGACCGGAGGGTGCCTGAAATTGCTGCCGTCAAAATCTTCATTGAGACAGCATTTGCGTCCTTCCGGCCCACAGTCCAGAAGCTGCACAGAAGCCGTCCAGTTTACGGAGTGTGGGGCCGGCCAAGTTGGGAACACAGCGAGACTGAGACTGAGAGTGGGACATCAGACATCTTCGATCTTGACAATCTTGAAGATCTGCGTTGGATTCTCACCGGATTCGGGTCGATAAAGGACTGGGAAGCGGGGACGGGAGAAAGGTGGCCGTACATTGGCCCGATCCGAGATATCGATGAGCGATAGCAGTTTACAGCGCCCGGGATGAGCGCTGAGCCTGGACAAATTCGCGAGAATCATGAGCGGCCCGGGAAGCAAAGCAGTTGATCCGAATGATTGACGACAACCTTCCAGACAAACATGGCCAAAATATTTACAATACATGTCTCAAATTGACTTCTGAAACTCAGGAAGGGATGTTGATGAATTTTGGAAAACCACTCAGAACAAGTGTATTTTACGGGCACGGTGAAAATGCCGCCAGCGCCGCCAACCTGCCGCTAACTGCCGCCAAAGTGGCGGCACTTTACCCGATGTCACACAGGAGTCACATGCGACTGCCGCCAACTGCCGTTACGCCAAAATACTTCTCAGTAACTATCTAGGCAGATTGAGGCGACTGTATAGGTGGACGTAGCTGTATTTAAGATATCCTGTAATGCGAATTTTCCCCTCCAATTTTGCACCGTAAGAGAGATATCAGAAAAATAGTCCTTTGCAGAGAAGAGCTAAATGCAACATGTCTTCCGCACAACAGTGACAACACGCCGGCATGATCCAATTTATTGTCAA
The DNA here is from genome assembly GCA_029289565.1 of Mycena galericulata. Taxonomy (NCBI): domain Eukaryota; kingdom Fungi; phylum Basidiomycota; class Agaricomycetes; order Agaricales; family Mycenaceae; genus Mycena; species Mycena galericulata. The sequence goes on along the minus strand of JARKIA010000122.1, from coordinate 161,857 downwards.
ATAGACTCTGTGGTATACATAAATTGTATTGAGTATGACTCTCCGTTATCGATGGGCCCAGTAGACACAAGAACACCCTATGTTCATTTTTTATGTTGGTTTTTATTCATGGAGCCACATTGTTCACATCTTTCAATCAAGCTAAATAATGAGTACAATCACCAGACCAGGTCATGTACAAGCATTTAGACTCACATCACGAGTTTTCTCTTTAACACTGCTGGGGTCTGTGATTTGGAGAGACCAGTCAGTACGAGTCATTCAAAGACCCTTGCCGGTGGTTTGATATCTACCTGTGCAACAGTCCTGAATCGGTTCGAGTTCAGAAAGATCATTGATTTCTCATGTAGTTTAAGATAACCAGTCAGAGAAAAAAGTGGCTGGAAGGAAAGATGGTGCGGAACGGAGACGTGCAGAACGCGTAGCATAAGTGCAACGATTTAATGATGCTGCCGCCGGCTGATAGAATATTGCCGCCAGAAACTTGTCACGCTGCCGCCAACTGCCGCCACCTCTGACGCCCACTCAACGCCGCCATTGACGCCGTGTGCCGCCAAGAAAAGTGCTGCTGTCGCCGAAGTGCCGCCACCGAATTGGGTAATTTGCCGCCAACTGCCGCCAGAATGCCGATGAAGTTGAATGTTCAAGCGTACATTAGGACGTTCTAGTGTTCAAATCTACATGGATACATAATTCAGTGATTATACAAGTCGTAAGATGGGCTCTAGGCTTCCTATAGACGGTGGATTGGCTTACAAATAGGACTGCCGCCGATGATTGCCGCCAGCACTGCCGCCAACTGACGCCATAGCGGCACATGGCGGCAGTTGGCGGCAAATTCACTTTGCCCGTATTTTACCCGAGTGTAATATGCACACTCGGAGACACGTTTTGGTGGTGACTAAGCGATGGGCACCATATATAAGAGGCTCTCTTTGCATTTCGCCTTTCCCCCCATCCAATTCTCTTTGGACACATGGCAGACACTGGCAGACCTCCCTTTCCTCCCAAACCTGAATAGGAAATGAAGCAATTCAGGCTGCTGGCTGGGAGCCTTTTCCCACCACACTCAAACCTGATGACATAGTCTTCCTCACTGGGGAGAAACCTGATCTTGCCAGGTTTTCTGGGATTGTCAATGAACATGTCCTGTTGGTGAATGGTGACATTGACTTCATGGCACCTCACCCGAAGAACAGGCCCCTGTCCCTACATAATGCTAGATCCATCTGTTCATCCATCACCACAGAGATATGGGTTCCTGCAGAAAACCCTATGACTGGAATTGCCAATGGCCCCTTTGTTTCAAATGGGACCACCCATCCTATTAGCAGCATCACAGGCAAATCCGACCAGACGTGGCTCCTCAAAGGCAGTCATCGTCATCTGGCATTGTGGATGGTCCTCTTGACCAACCCAGCTCACCCTAAACTGTGGCAAATCAAGGTTTTGCCTTCTTGTTAGTCTTTTTCTGTTTCCCTTTATTCCATGGTCTGAGCCAGTATTGGTAGGGTTCAACCGGGTTCATGACAGACACCTCCAGATGTTTTCCGAGTTGGATAACCTGAGCCAACCCAAGCTTAAGTGCTTGCCCCTGCACCCCTCGAGGTCAATGCTGCTCATCCTTCAGGTTGCGGTTGACAACTACAAGGAGGACTTCATGACCAAAGCGGGAAAAGACGCAGAATTTGCTGGCGTCTTTGTAAAGAAGGACACCGCTTATTGGCGGATGGCTTGCCGGCGCTCGTTCCGGGAGTTCAAGTACATGCAGTCTATGGTTGAATTGATTATGGTACCTGGCTACATTGGTCAGCTTCAAGACAAGGACTTCAACCTCTTCATTAGTGAACTTACACACCTTCTCTACGGCATGCAATTCCTAGCTATCAGAGGAAAGCTTACTCATTTTCTTGCAGGGATGGAGCCGTTTGCAGGACTATACCTCACCTCGTTACACACCATGCAAACAGATTTGAATGCACTTGGGGCAGGCATGGCAGAGGGTGTAACTTTGGGATGCTGTTGCGACCAGTCCCAGCAGCAAAGCAGCAGATCATCAACACTGCACTACAGACGTTTGAAACTACCGGTGCAGAACAGGAGTACGTCCGTCTAGAGCAGGTGTCTGGAATGTGTTTTCCACTCAAAACACAATTTCCAATGTTTATGAGCACTGTCCCGATGCTAGCTGGCAGCGGTGGGATGCGGGGGGGGCTGGAACAACACATTGCAACAACCAAAGCAGTGTTTGTCCTAGTAAGTTTCTCTCTATTCTTTGGATTTGGGCCAATAGTCATCTGTTGCAGATGGTCCTAGCTTTCTTTGGCCCAGATAAAGGTGGAGACCTTTTGGGTCTCAAAAAAAATCTTTCGGGATATGTCCCAGTGACGTGCAGCCAGCACATCAACCTCAAGTCCAAGATGTGGGACGACAGACTCATTAAATTTCTTGATAAGGCAGTCTTAGCCCATTGGCCTAATGTATGTTAAAACTATGCACTTCTTTTGTCCTCCATTTGACATATCTCACTTAGATTATCAGCAAGATATACCATGATGGTCAATCTTTCCTCACCTTCGATCCTAAAGGTCTCCCAAAAGCGACTGGGAACATCATCAGCCAGAAGCTGGCAGTGTCAATGTGGAGAATGGAACAATGGTCTGATGCTGTCCTGACCAGCTGGGCCCACTGGGTGAATACAGCTTTGCTGTCACAGCAGGCCTGGTGGGACCTTCTTGTCGACCAGATGTATCTTAAGCGGGATACCCCGTTTTCCTGGGCCCCAAATGTCAAGATCACCGCTCTTGATCCTGATGAAGTCAATAGGGCATGTCTAATTGAAGTAGAGCTTGCCAGAAGACAGGAAATAGCAGCACTTGACTGAATTAGGCTTTCCTGGGCCAATCCAAGCCAGATGCATCCCCGGCGCAATATTCGATGCGAAATTGAGCGTGTGGCAATCGATTTGATGGCATTTGTGTCCACCATTAACAGCCATTTTGCTATTTTTGGGCTGGCATTTGGAGGGAAATGGCAGCACTTGACTGAATTAGGCTTTCCTGGGCCAATCCAAGCCAGATACATCCCCGGCGCAATATTCGATGCGAAATTGAGCGTGTGGCAATCGATTTGATGGCATTTGTGTCCACCATTAACAGCCATTTTGCTATTTTTGGGCTGGCATTTGGAGGGAAATGGCAGCACTTGACTGAATTAGGCTTTCCTGGGCCAATCCAAGCCAGATACATCCCCGGCGCAATATTCGATGCGAAATTGAGCGTGTGGCAATCGATTTGATGGCATTTGTGTCCACCATTAACAGCCATTTTGCTATTTTTGGGCTGGCATTTGGAGGGAAATGGCAGCACTTGACTGAATTAGGCTTTCCTGGGCCATTCGAAGCCAGCTGCATCCACGGCATGAAATAGAACACTGTCCATGCGAAATTGAGCATGTGGCAAGCAATTTGATGGCATTCATGTCCACCATTAACAGCATTCAATAGCGCGGCACATGGTTGAACATGCCATATCGAAGCAGGTGACTCAAAATGGTATTCCGGGGCATGTGGTTCAAAATGCAAATTACAGCTGTTTGCAGAACTTAGGGCGCGGCGTGTTTTTTTTTTTTTTGGGTAAGTTTTCACGAGAACAGTGATTGCGGGATCATTTCTCAACCGTTTGCCCTGGAAATGGGCTCATTCGATTCGCACGGAAAGGGCGGAGGGCCTCGTCCCCTAGGAATTTTTATGGCCACCGAAAATTTCCTTTTTGGGATAGATTCCCGTGTTTTTCAGTGGTCGAGCGGAGAACACGTCCCATGGGACCTATTTTGCTCCGATTGACCTAGATTTTTATTATGGTGGACTTGGACATATTCCGGAGGGCCTGATCTACCGGGATAGTAAATGTGAACACTGGTTCAAATCTACCATACACTTTGGGATCAACAATATGAAAGGAATGTATCTATGAACTGTATATTTGAAATATTGATCCCATTCAAAATACCGGTATTTCAGGCCCTCCGGAATATGTCCAAGTCCACCATAATAAAAATCTAGGTCAATCGGAGCAAAATAGGTCCCATGGGACGTGTTCTCCGCTCGACCACTGAAAAACACGGGAATCTATCCCAAAAAGGAAATTTTCGGGGGCCATCAAAATTCCTACGGGACGAGGCCCTCCGCCCTTTCCGTGCGAATTGAATGAGCCCATTTCCAGGGCAAACGGTTGAGAAATGATCCCGCAATCACTGTTCTCGTGAAAACTTACCCAAAAAAAAAAAAAACACGCCGCGCCCTAAGTTCTGCAAACAGCTGTAATTTGCATTTTGAACCACATGCCCCGGAATACCATTTTGAGTCACCTGCTTCGATATGGCATGTTCAACCATGTGCCGCGCTATTGAATGCTGTTAATGGTGGACATGAATGCCATCAAATTGCTTGCCACATGCTCAATTTCGCATGGACAGTGTTCTATTTCATGCCGTGGATGCAGCTGGCTTCGAATGGCCCAGGAAAGCCTAATTCAGTCAAGTGCTGCCATTTCCCTCCAAATGCCAGCCCAAAAATAGCAAAATGGCTGTTAATGGTGGACACAAATGCCATCAAAACGATTGCCACACGCTCAATTTCGCATTGAAGATTGCGCCGGGGATGCAGCTGGCTTGGATTGGCCCAGGAAAGCCTAATTCAGTCAAGTGCTGCCATTTCCCTCCAAATGCCAGCCCAAAAATAACAAAATGGCTGTTAATGGTGGACACAAATGCCATCAAAACGATTGCCACACGCTCAATTTCGCATTGAAGATTGCACCTAGGTCATCATCCCTCCTTGGATCCAGCCCCAGAGATCCTCCGTTTGTGTGATCCCCGAGCACCGCCATCCCGCAGATCGCCGGCCCACTCCACCGGTGACCGTACGTATCGAGATACGGGTCCGTATCCACGTATTTGGTCACGTACCGTATACGGTACGTACGTACGGTGCGATTCCCTAGAGATACGGAAATCTGACCTCCTCCGAACCCTCCACGATCACCAGGTCGGTCTGCAGGATGTTACAGTGAATTCATGGGACGACTGCTGACTCCCTTACCTTTTTACCAGACGGACCGAAGATCTCGGGGTCCTCGATTGACTGACATATTTTCTTCAAAATTGTCGTCTTGCCGGCATTTGTTCTCCCGATCACGAGAATGCGTGCTATCCATGGGCTGGAGTGGAGGTTCCTAATCGATGAGAGGTTTCCACCGGTGCCCTCGATTTTGAATTTGTTGGCCGCAGCTCCTGCGGAGGCGAAGTCCCTCATTGAACAAACTGCAGTGTCGGATCCCACACAGATTGTCGAACACATCAAGCGTGTCAGTGGAATGCACCCGGGTGGCTCATTTGCACACAATAGGCAACTTGTAAAGATCTCGGGCCATTATCAACTGGTACCGCATTCGCCGTTGTTGGAGGGACCATAGTGACAGAAACAAATCAAGCCGAGTACAGTTGGATGGCTCACAATGCATAAGGCTGGTGGACACCCAAACCCTATGCATTATGAGCAATATGCATTGCCGGCTCTGTCGCAGGAATGTGACATATGTGACATGTTCGATATTTCGACCTTGGTGTGGAGATTTTAAGTGTCAAATTGACTTAATTTACATATGATTGTATGTGAGTGCGGCTAGCTGCATAATATTCAAGTTTCACAGCTTCAATGATTTTTCCAGCTTACGTCGATACAATACCAGTCATGACATAATCATCTCAAAACGGTGACAATATGACCAAATGGGCTAAACCTTGCCTAAATGGGTGAATTTTGAGGTCTTTCACTCAAGACATGCATTTTGAGCCCTAAGAGCTCCCAATTTGGCTCGGAACACGGTGGGATTTTGCTCAAAAAATGCATAAATGGGACCCGAAACCTTATGTATTATGCATTGCGAGGAAATTGCATAAAATCCCAGCCTACCAAGTCGGTGGATGCCCAAATCCTATGCAATATGAGCATTATGCATTTTGACCTAATGCATTGTGAGCCATCCAACTGTATGTCATGCTTGCTGCGCAGGCTTCCCGTGTACCGCAATAGACTGGATAAGCACGAGAAAAACGCCCGAAGCGTACCCGACAGTGGACTCCCTCGTTGACGAGGAGCCAGCGACAGCTCGGGGTGCAGAGTCTAAAAGGTTAAAAGAGGCTGCGTTGGTATCGCTTCTTCGTCTCCCCTGTCTTGAGGAATCGGCCCCTCAAGCTGTCAGAGACCTCGCAGAGGAAAGAGTAGTCGAATCAGCTCTCGGCTAGATTTTTCAAAGTGCTAACAAAGCTCCTTCGGTCAGTAGTGTACAGACTTTGGGGGGTGCAGTCCGCCATCATGAGTGGGCCTATTCCTGAAGCCAGGCCAGGTAATGGGTAAACGTCCCAAGGGATACCTGGTCTCATGACAATGAGCGGCACAAGAGAGAAGATGAGTGGGAAGATGGAAAATGGGAGATGTGTCATGTGTGATCCAGGCCTAATCGGTGGCCTCCATTCCTTCGATGGTCACAAGAGGGAAGAAGAATAGAAGTAGGCGCCAAATCCACATTCTTGGTGTGGGTACATATGATAAAGACTGGAAAGGAAATTTGAAAGGTTTGTTTGCTCAGCCACAGTGTAAATAACGAACGGCATGGGTCTGAATCAAAGAAGGATCTCACTGTCCCATTGAATTTGTGGGAGGAATCAATGGCGTTGATGATGATGATGATGAATTCAATCAACATGAATCAATGGGGTAATGATGGAGACCCACCACTGAGAACGTCGGCCTGCGGGACCAGGTTGAGGGCCTCGTTAAAAATCTAGCCTCACCACGGAACGGGCTTCGAAAGATTGGGATCAAGGAATTTGAGGAGTCTTCGCACTTCCTACCTCAACTTTATAAGGCTGTCCACGACTGCACCGGCGAATATCAAACTCGGATCCACGAGTAAAAAACCCGCGGGTCAATCGGGTACTCATGTAATTCTACCTACCTACCTACCTACCTAGTCTCTGTGGAGCTGTCAAGCTCATCTTTCCTCACGGCATCCGTGTACAAGGATCACAAATCCTCGTGACTGCCAGCAGCACATAAAAGGCTGTGCGACGCGCGTCCGCATCTTTCCTCAGTCGTTGTCACTATCGTCTAGTACGTCTGAGGTATGGACTCTCTTATATAGTGTTCATATATGGTACTTACTGCAGAGTAGAACTCCACTGATGTTCCATTCTGATTACGTAAAAGGCGCCACTGTGATCTTTTCACCTCTCAGAACACGCACAAAGAACTAGCACAGTGGTAGATTGTCCAGTAAAGTAGTGGTGTAAATGGAGGTAAGAGTAAAGGTAAAGTATCGTAAATAAAGTGTCCAGTATTTATAGGAAAGGTGCCGCCTTGCGACCCTAACAAACGTACAAGGTAAGTAAACAATGCGTCCGTATTGGTACATATGGGTAAATGGGACGCCGGCCCTTACATCACTGGTCCGTGATTGCGGCCCACTCGTCCAATTTCTGAATCAGATGATTTTGGCTCCGCGAATATATTTTGCTTTCATCGGTGCAGAAGTGGAATGGGTACCGATTTCTCACTCAAATCCTAGTCCTTCTAAGCAAATGCAACCGTCTACAAGCTCATAAATGATTTAACCACCGGCGAAATATTTGGTGAATTTCTGCCCGGTCTCGACTAAAAATGTATTTACTTGTCAGTATTTTCCCCGTTTTCACTCCTGAGTTTCCGCCTCAAACGTAAGCCCCAAATGAGGTAATTTGATGGCGGCAGAATCGGCGCCTTCAAACTCCGCCTGTCACGGCGAAGGCAAACAAATAAACGACCACACAGCCACTCTTCCTTTCCCTCTTTCCTTCCCGCTGCTCGCCGCCCTCATTCCCTACAATCACCGCTTTCTGCAAGATCCCCCCACTGTGCCCCAAGCACGCTACAAAAATTCTGAGCAGACAGAAAGTATTGTATTGAGCAGGGCTACCCAAAAATGGGTAGGCCGCAGAAAGCGGCACTATGGAGGTACTTCCGCATGAATATCATCCAAACATTGGATGGAAAAAAAACACTTTCAACCTATATCCGGCTGACTGTAGGTTAATTTCTTTCAACCTATGGAATAGGATGAATATCCACCAACCCTTTCCAACCTATGTCCGCATGAAATTCAGTTGGACTGTCCCGGGGCAAAATTCCGATGGAATTCAACCTACGTTCAAAGTAACCTACACTAGGATTGAAAATAACACCATGGGTAAAAACTATACTTTCAACTTTAATCGCTCGGCTTCTCCGATATTGCAACAAACAAGCTTGAGACTTGCGAGGCGCACATTTGAAGCTACTTGCACTTCGCGAGCACAAGCAGAACATTCATTTGCCAAGTCATTCAAATTCCGCCGGTTAAATGACTCATGGTTACCGATAGTTGACGGATGGCGTGATTTTGATGTTGGTTCGTGTCCCTTTCTCTTCCTCCCACACCTCTCTCTTCGCCTCTGCGCTGCGTCGCACACTGCCGTCTGTGGCTCCCATTGTACTCGGTCTCTCGCGCTGCGCCGCATTTTGCCGCATGTGGCCCTTCTCCTGGCCTCGTGCACTGTTCTGCACTTCATGCCGCCTGTGGCGCACCCTTTCACACTTCACAGCGCTACATCATGAGTTGCATCAACGGAAATACGACGGCGGCGCACCACATGAGCATGGTGTACATGTTGACGCGGTGCAGATCACCCATTACATGGACCGACCCCGCCCGCGATGCACTCGATCGCGTCTAGGCAACTTCCGTTGTTGCTTTGAAAGACGCTGCCGGTATATGCACAGGTCAGCAGCGCACAATGCGCGACGGCGTGAGACGGCAGAAAAAGACGCCCCATGGAACGAACTGGACCACATTATCCACCTGCTTGTCTGGTAGATAGCGGAAGCACCAGGAACGACGGCTGTCACAGTGCGTATTTCCGATTCCGGGTAGGACGCCGCCTGGGTGCTGTACGTCGTGCCGCTGCTGTTGGTCGTCGCAGCCATATTGCTGTCGTTTAGCCAATCGGTCAAATGACTGTCGGGAACGCTCTCCACGAGCAACAAGCACGCTCACCGATATTACCACTCCGAAACCCTCACTAACACTCTCCGTGTGCACTCGTCAGACGGGGAAGGCGCAGAAGGTATGGTCCATTTTCATCATTCAAAGTGCCGCCGATATTAATCCCAAAGATGAAGAAGTTCATGGAGACTGTTGACATAGAATGACGCCGAGTGTGTTAGGAATCCAATGGGACGAAGCCAAAACTCAGAAATTGAGAAAGAAGCAAGAACGCGGGCGAAGAGCTGGGTGATTCCGCGAACTTGTCGCGCCAGTTGCTGAAAAGGGCCAGCTTCGTCGTGATTCTAGCGAGTGATGTCCGGGACCCATAGCAGTGATGTTCATGAACGTCGTCGAGGCGCTGGCTGGTCCAAGGAAAGAGCGGGTCTAGAGAGTGATAAGAGCGAGAGCACTTGGCGCTGCCTTTCTTTGTCCCTGAGTCACTCCCGGCATCCATCAGTAAGACCACATTTTACTTGTCGGCTTGTCTACTTTTTTCACTTGTTGCAAAAAAATAAAAGCACCGAAACGATGCTTGGGTGTCAACGCACGCACTGAAAAAAAAAATTATTTTCCGAACTTGTCGTTTTTTCGACATAGCTTGCGAGCTTGTCAGCTTGTCGGCTTTTTGGGCCCGTACAAGCTTGTACAAGCACCGGCAAGTAAAGTGTGGGAAGGCCGATGTCACTCCCTGCATCGGGATTGTTTGAACTTCGTGTACTCGCAGCGTCGCTGTCATTCGGTTTTCTCTAGTGCACGCGAGACGAGCCGTCGCTCACAACCCGAATCTCAACAGTAATAGCGGTCGCATTTCAGTGAGAGCGGGGTAAAAGGTAGTCTGTAGTTTGACCGCGCCCGATCATTGGAAGTCGACCTTATTACGTAAACTGCGGAGTTTGAATTCTGGCGACGGCTCTGGGGCGCTTCCAGATTCATGGATTGAGAATCCTAAGAGGCAAAATTAGTTGTATTCCCATTAAAAATAATCCTGCCTCTTCAGAATTGAGGTCCGGATCCAGAATCCCCGTGTAATGAAAAACGGGTCGCCGGCTCATCAAAATTTGGCCTCTTGGTTTGAGGTTTTTTGGCAAAAACTTTGGTGAGAAGTTTGTTCATTCGGATTCCGTGAGTGATATTGTGGAAGAAGAAATCCTTTATATGTATCCTAAATGTACGAACGCCAGCCGAGAAATCCGAGCTTACATAATAAGGTCGGCTTCCAATGACGCCGATCAGGAAACTGACAGACTACAACATACGAGGTACGAGTAATTTTTGTTGTAGCGTCGGTTTATAAGAGACTAGATAAAAGGTGCACTGAGAAGCTTACTTAGCAAGGGCGTACCCGCAGCCGCGTTGAATTTGCCCAAGAGTGTCAGATAACAGAAAAGAAAGTGGACACACTTATGTAATAGCACAGTGTCTCGGACTTCGGAAGGATGGTAGGTAGGTAGGATTACAGGGCCGGGCATGGAATATTATTTGGGGCAAATTGACGTACAGTCGCGGACAAGGAAAGAGGACAAATAGGATTCCGACACATTGTGTACCTGTAGCTATTCAATTGTGAGAACATTATCTCCCGCATCCTGCAACTTCTGGTATTTCACTCCGTGAAGTCACCAGCGCCTTTGAACTGAATGCAACTTGAAGGCAACTTGATCTGCATGCAACTTCCGATGTAAACTTTGATGATATTGAAGGCATCAGCTCAGATACTGATTTTTTTATATTCAAATCGACACTGGGCGTGACGCGTGACCCGGTTGAACCAATTCGACACCTCGACACCGGCGAAAATTTTGCGTGACACGACCAAGGCACTTCCCACGGTAAGTCCGATGCAAAAATGATCAGAAAATATGGCACTATTTCCCATATGGTTGGTGGGAGGCCATCTACCCTATTTGGAATTTACGGCAAATCCCTGTTCCCTTACAATTTTTGGGGCTTGGAATATTCCCGAGGCTCCGTACGGGTGAGACGGCATAGATGAGGCACCTACATTACCCCATCAAAACAACATGTAAATTCGGCCAAACGGTCGCAACTCATCAGCAGGATGTAGGCCTTCGTTGTGGAGCCCAGGAACTTGTATTGATTCAACTCAGCAGACTAGTCCGAGGCCGAAAGTGCTAACGTGGCCGACTACCCGGTGATCGATAGCACCACCTCACCCCCATTCGAACAGGTTGCCTGCATCCCAATTCCTGGAAGATAATGGTTCCCAGGTACGACCAGGTCGGTGAGGTTGTCTCTTATCGGAGGAAACTACCATCTCGATCTTCCTTCTACTCGCAAAGGAAGCTGGCTTGCAGTGATCAACTTTACAGTTCAGGACTTGAGCCCGAATCGAACGGGCTTTCTGTGTGCGTGCATTCTTGGTGCATTCCAAGGGAGAACGACATTGGTTGTGGCAGTCGCGCCCAGCGCTGTCAGGTCTTCGAACCTTGTTGTGCTCAACATCTACGACATTTTATGAGCAACGTCACTGCGTTCAGCCGTGCCGTAGACCGGAATGGTCGAGGGCGGAGGAGTAAACTATGATTTGATCCGGTCTAGCCGACGTCCTCCGCCCTCGACCATTCCGGTCTACGGCACGGCTGAACGCAGTGCGTGGTTGGACTCTGGATGAGCAAGACCAACGTGGGATTAAATCGATAAATGTACGTCCAAATAATTTCCGTTTCGGCTAGAACTGCGTCTAGCATTTGAAAGGTTCAGGCAGGAACCCAGGAATAGGCGAGAGGGGTCGAGAAGACTCGACATCGTTGAATGCGGGACGCCCGTTCGATCGGGGTCGGGTCATGGAACTGCAATGGTAGTCATGTATTTTGGTGCGAGTTTGAATCTTTGACTTGCCTTGCGGGATTCAATTCATCGACTCCCAGATGTCTTCCATTCTGTAGTATATAAGCTCACTGTACAATACTGCTAGAGCATCTGATTGCTCTAAAGCAGCCTTCTTACCATCAGACTTCAGTGCTATTGCAATCTTACCTTACCTCTTCTCCTAATCTCGCCCTCCCCGCTCTTATCACAACAATTCTAAAGGGAGGTGGTGCTGTCGGGCCATTCCACCTGGTCCGAATCAATAGCAACGGCAATTCCCGGGACAGATTACTTGCAGCTAAAGAAAAATTCGTGGGACATTCGCTGGGCCAGTGTCTAAATTGTCCAACAGGGAGGCATTTTATGGCGAAATGAGACTGCCATATCATTTTGATCTGCTTCCTAATTTGGGATCTTGTCCTCCTCGAAAACACATCGTGATGGACTCGGAGACGGCTGGTTCAAATTGACAATGTAATCAGGCAATAATATGGACTATCAGATCTCTGAGAGCATCCTAAGCAGTGTTCCTGGACTGTATTCTGCTCCCAAAATGTGCGAAATACTACCATTGCTAAAATATGGGTTGAACTGAAATAATTCAAGTACCGGCGGGGAACAACCGAAGCCCCTCGCCTCCCTGCGCCGCGCTTCCTCCGCCTCCGCCTCCACCACCTAAAGCCTGTGCGGGGGTGTGTGCTGGCGAGCAGTAGCACGCTTATGCGAGTGTGACTGCGGGTGCGAATGCGAGTGTGTACGTAATACAGAGACGCTCGCGTGCCACCCACCCTGCACAGGCGATGTGGAAGTACGGCTCGCCCGGCTCGCCGACTTCGCACATCTCCGTGATGGCACGTGGGGACTAAATGCGGTAACTCCGCATCCATCTTCTTTCCTTCTCTCCTCCCCAACGCCTTTATTCACACTTTTACCTCTCCCATCTCAATCACCCCTTTTCATTCCCTCCAGGTGCTTTACCTTCCAACTCTATGGATATGTCCCGACACACGGTTGACTTCTCGCCGTCGGCCATTGGCTATTCCACGGGCGCGCACTCGCGAAGATACAAGTTTCTTGGCTGGCTTGGTCTGGATCTGCTAATTATATTCCACCATTTATTCTCGCCTTATCCGTCTCTATCATCGTGTTTCATACCTCGCTGATCACCCAACTTACCGCGGACTATTTACTATTTCTGGTAGCAATCCCGACGCGACGGCAGCCTTGGATGTGGCGACTCACTCGGAATGGGCTGGGGATTGACCTTCGACCTGGCCTGGGCAACCAAAGTCGACGCTGATTGGGGGCAGCGAGTCTCCCTATCTGTCTTTGCCCATCTCCCGGTGTGTGCGTGCGCGGAAGAGCTGTTTTAGCCAAAGGATTTACAAAAGTATGTACATTTATTTACTCGTTTCATGTGTCGTTCGCGGGCTCCGGTGTCACGAGAGTACATGAGCAGCCGTCCCCTCATGTATTTAATTCGCTCGGCCCATTACCGAGGAATACCACCTTTTTCCCCCCGAGTTATCTGTGCGAGCCCGAGCGAGCCAAATCCGAGCATCTCAAGTTTTCTGAAGCTAAGTTTTCGACTTTTGTTGATTACTTATTACTCTACGCTAGGTCCAGGTTCAGTATCTCGAGAACAAGATCATTGCGCTAAGCCCAGAATCGGCTACTACCACGACCTTGGCACCATCTCAGTCCCCCTCAGGACAAACCCATTCTTCTTCAGCGAACTCGAGGGAGCACGCCGCTGCGTCTCTGCGGGCGAGATAGGGCCCTGCTGCGGTGGCGGTAGTGATGGTCCCCCCTGTCTCTGTCCCTGGGGCTGCGAGCCGCTCTGCTGCATCAGCGTCTGCGTCTGCCCCTGCGTCTGGTTGGGCGAAGTCAAATTCATAGAAACAGAGTGATAATGAGATTCGGAGTGCGAAATGGCAACGGTGCGCTTGGGGGGGAAGCTCGCAGGCTGCGCCCGCTTCGGGGAGAAGCTCGCGGAGCAGCCCGGGGTGGCGGGCTGGGTCTGAGAGTGTGTCTGAGAATGTGCATGTGGTGTCTGTGCCTGTGGAGGTGGAGGTGTGGGCTGGTGCTGGTGCTGGTGCCGGGTCTGCAAAGGGGTGATCCTGCCGTAAGACTCACCTGCACTGCTCCCACTTCCGTGGCCAGAGAATGAGGGCTGTCCTTGTCCATGTCCTTGGCGGCCAGTGAGCAGCGGCATCTGCATTGGCCACAGGCCTTGCCCAGGCGTCGGGTTCTGTGCCTTGGCCATATTATTATACGGCGGATTAACACCTTGTCCCTGCCCTGGGCCATTGAATGCCGGCTGCTGCCCTACACCCAGCAGCAGGAGCTGGGCTGCGAACGCCTTCTGGATCCACACCTCGAGTGCGTCGACGCGTGCTCAGAGGGCATCGTACTCCACACGGGGGACATATTTGTCTGAGCTGGGAGAGAGTGATAAGCGGGGGAAATTAGGATGATACGAAAGGGAAAATGCGAAGGAGAAGACATGTTTGAACACATTGGTGCACCACAAGGTACAATGAAAGGACGACAAAAATTGGTTCTTTTTCGAGAGGCATGTCAAGGATGAAAAAAACATGCCCACAAAAAGCAATGAAAAAAGCCCAAAATGTGGAGATGAATGTGCAGAAAATGAAGATGGCCAGGACAATTAATATGCAACTGAAGTAGGCATTGAAGGACCTGTTGCGCAAGGGGGAACCAACGGCTTCAAGAACGCAAAAATAGCACGAAAAAAGGACAGAAAAAAATGAGTCAAAACGCGACTTACGCAGGTTCGACAACATGCCACTGACACTTTGCCTGATCTCCCCTTCTTACACACGGTGCACACGGCTGTGTTCTACCACAACAGCTAGTTCAGTTAATTGTATCGCATCAATAACAAAACGATGTGCACCTGTCGCATCAGATTTTTCTCCGTTTGCATTCTGTATCAACATCCCGACATCAGTTGTATGTCACCATGATTGAGAAGAACGGGGGAACAGGCTGAAGGGACGCACCGGTACAGCTCAGCGTCTGTCGATGGCACCTCTTCTTGTGCGGCTCGTTTTCGCCCATAGCGCCCCACTCATCGCCATCGGACCCCCGCATACGACAAGGGAGGGTACACTCCCGCTCCCTGATGCTGAGTCGACGTCTGTGCAGGCTCATAGGTTGAGGTGGATGTCGACGGGCCGGGGCCCATGACTGGGAGGTACGGGTGCAGCGTGCGGATGCTCGGTAGCTGCGGGCCGGCAGGGCGCAGCTGCATTGTTCTCCCAATTCCGCGTCACAAACAATGAAGTGCACCAGACCAGCACACCAGTTTATATATGCGCATCTCCGATCGGTCAGCCCGTGCCGTTGTGCTGTGGCGTTTCATGGATCCTATCCCCGCTTCCGATCGCATTCTGCTTCCTGCACTGGAGTGCTGTAACCTCATTCCAAATACCGAGTTCCGCATTCTGCCACCATGCTGACTCACTGCGGTGATATCAGGGCATGCTCAGATCAGTCAGATTCATATCACATGTGAATGGCACTGCTTCTGCCAGGTGCAAGAGGTTATGGAGGAAAACATGCAGTGCAGGTTACTGGGTGTGGTTCCCACTGCAGGTTCCATGGTGGAAGCAGACACCCTGAGCACCCATGCAAGCACCACATGTCATGGAAAATAGGGTCACCATCACCCTTAACATGAGGCGCTCAACGGCAGCATTCTTACGTACCTCATGTCAGTGTGCATGTCATTATTGACATGAGGTGTGTAAGAATGCTGCTGTTAAGCACCTTGTGTTAAGGGTGATGATGACCCTGCATGTTTTCCTCCATAACCTCTTGCACCTGACAGAGGCAGTGCCATTCACATGTGATATGAATCTGACCGATCTGAGTGGGCCTCATGTCCGGTTCTAAGTATGCCTAGATTAACATATATATCAAAGGATCACTACACAATCCCCATCCAAGCCCTTGTCCCGGTCTGGGTCTAGAAGACAACATCACCAAAATATATGTAATATCCTCTGGTTTAGCCGTGACACCACTGACAAGGCCAGAGAGAAGGACGTAGGCAAAATGGAGTGTTGCAGAGAGCACTCCAAAGGACTATGACGTGGCAACACGTCAGCTACGGTGAGCTCGTAAGCTTGTCCATGTAATTGAATTGATGCCATCAGTGGAAACGGGGGACTGACCAGCCAACCAAGGCCTCCAGTACGGCAACTAAGGCTCCAACCATTTAGTTTTCGTTTACACATCTGGGCAAATTAAATGGAAACGGTATTTAAACATTTTAAAACCGTTTAAAACAGTTTATAAACGGTAATTTGGCAGACAACTCACTGGAAGGTCTTACAGTGGTGTGTTATAGCAGAATTTCCGTTATTGTCTCTCTACCTCACTGGGTTCATTAGATGAGCCTCTGCGGTCATACTCATTCACTGCGGGGGTTAACGGCGCGGCCCAACCATCACAGGTGCATGAATCAATCGCGCCCAGAGTTGCTCCATTTGGATGCATCCCGCTCTTTGAGCCGCACACAGTCCCTAACAGGTCCTTCCCTCCGGGATCCATGCCCTATGCTCATTTTAAGACATCCCAGAAGAAATGAAATCCTTGGAAAGGTGGTACCTGATACATAGCAGGTAAATGGCTATTCTGAACCATTTAACCGTTTGTTTACTAACCATTTACCGTTTACAACCTTGCGCAAACTAAATGGAAATAAAAACGGTTTTTACCGTGTATAAACGTTTACAAATGGAAACGGTTGGAGCCTTAACGGCAACGAAAAATCGGTCATTCCGAGGCTTTTCAGATGGCCGGAAACGGCATTTGCAAGGCGAGGCTTTTCCGCTCGGCGAGGAAACGGTCGGGCCATCAGTGGCAGTGTGGCCTCGGAATGGCGGGGTTGCCAAGGTGCGGACCGAGCGCAGCGAGTGTCTGGTGACATCACGTGAGTGTGACACTCCAATCACAGGCGGCGGGCGCGCCGCAACAGACTAATTCACCATGCCACCGGGCTAGGATGGGCCGAAACAATGATATATTGAGGCCTAGCACCATATTATCTTACCTGGCTCACAATATTCAGATGGATATGGGCACACAAGCCAAAAGGCCAGTGGACTGATGGCTGGATAGTTTGGGTCATTGCGTCGGACTTTGTCCCCTGTGACAGTTGACGGCAACTAACCTGGGGACTCCGTCCATTTGACTACCACCGGGTGGAATAATTGGAGCGATCGGGGCGCTTAGGATTGACCCCTCGGCGTCATGGACTTGTAAGTATGCACTTCACAATTGCAGTGAATCAATTATATGGAGGGCTCAAATGGTTGTTGCGGACTCCTTTGACCCGTGACCACAGCACGCCATGCTCGATACGGAGAGTTCCGTGACCTCTGGCTTAACGAGCAAAGCAGCACAAACAATTTCAAAGAGACCGGCCTGCTCAGAATAGCTCTGGGTATCATCTGTCAATTTGCATCATGCAATTGACTCTCCATATCATGTCACACTATTCTAAGTATGTGAAAACAGCTGTATTTGGCAGGGATAAGGAAACACTTGATGAATTTGAGGTTTTATCAGCAAACCTGAATGGCGAGCCAGAATATCACAGCCAGGGTTCAAATTGTTGTTGCGGACTCCCCACGAGCCTATCACACGGATTCATGATAGGTAGCTGTATAAATCAGTACTCACAAGTATCAACGGCCTCTACCTCCCGTTTTTCTAACTACAACATCTATGGAACATTTACGTCCAAGCCGTTTATGAAGTGGGACTCCTCTGAGTAGTGACCCTTGACTCTTATTAATTTATTTCACTTCGTGTGACGAATAGACATTTCTGCTGCTACAGTACCTTTCCACTGGACTTTGAGCCAAATATTATTACAGCTCTTTGCAGAACTTAAGGCGCAGCCGTTTTTTTTCTGATTTCGGTGATTTCCACCAGGTCCGCTGTCCTGAGCGCAATTTCGACCGGATTGGCTCGGGAGTAGGTGCGTTGGAATCGTATTGAAAATCCGCAGTCAACCTAATACCGGTATTTTTGATGCCATCAGAAAATGCAATTTCTGCCGAAAAGTCTCGGCTTTCAGCAGGTCACCTGTAGCACTTGGAGTACTCCTCGGATTGACCTAGTTTTTGGATATGTTATACCTATACATATATTCTAGTTAACGTGAACTTTGGACGGACAATATTGGAAGTAATTGTAATTCATTGTGCACTTTGTTGAAATGGTCATTCTCCTCCTTGAGAAAATAGAGCACTCGAAGCGGATTTGGGTATTTCCACATGTAAAAACGTAATGGTTGACTAGAGTATATGTATACAGTCAGCACATCCAAAAATTAGGTCAATTCAAGCAGTACTCCAAGTGCTACAGGTGACCTGCTGAAAGCCGAGACTTTTCGGCAGAAATTGCATTTTCTGATGGCATCGAAATTCCGCATTTCCTCTCGTGCCTCGTTTATTTTTATTTCCCTTTTGCTGTAATCACGGCCTGGAGCATTGTATCAACATCTCCCCTTGTGGGAGGAGATCTGCTTGAAAGAGTAATAATTTCATACTACATATTATACAGGTCAAATAAAAATAAACGAGGCACGAGAGGAAATGCAGAATTCCATTGCGGTTCAGCTCATATAGTTTTCAGAACGATACACTCACAATTGAGCCCGCAGCGAGGGAAATGGTCGAAAAGATCAAAAATGGAAAAAAAAATGGAAAAAAAAAAAAAAAAAAAAAAAAAAACGGCCGCGCCCTATGTTCCGCAAAGAGCTGTAATGAGGAGCGCACGAGAAGGAAATCCGAATCGACAGCCGCTCGCGACGACGGAGACTCGGAAAATAATTCTGAAGAGACAGTTTTGCTTGGAGTCACGGTTGCTATCATCTCAGAAGCTCGCATGCTCGAGCAGTATCAGCAGGGTTTCGGCGGCTTGGAAGCGTGCAACCAGAGCATTTTAGGCTTCAGTGCTACAAGGAGTTGGCGGCTCCGCAGGCGACAAATAAAGGTCCTTGTTGACATTTTTTGTGTGTACCTGTGTGTACCTGTGGTCCGCACGGTCAAATGAGTCATTCGGTAAGATCCCTTTTTAGTCTGAGCAGCCATCGCAGAAAATAAATAATGGAAGGTGTTGTCTGTTCAGCTTTACAGTAACTACATACCTATCTCCGTGAAATATTCAAGTAAAACTTTTGTGTGACCGCTTCCTTTTCTTGGTCGAGTTCTGCGACGTCAGCGCCGCAGGATCAGTCGCTAGAACAGCCACACGCATGAAATCCCACGCCGCCATTGCATACCGCCCGCAACCCCAGGCTTCCGTTGCCTGGCGCTCGATCTCTCGCATAACATGCATCCGCGGGTCGCGATCCCGCCGGGGCGCTGGGAAGCTGCAGCCGATGTGGTTCAGGACAAGTTTCTCCGCACCGATGGTCTTAGCAAACTCGCCGGCCATACGGGGAATAGAGTGCCCGCGCGGGAGCGCGGTGCGGAGGACCGTCTCCGGTGTGCGCTTGTTCCTCGGGCTGATTTCGCGCGGGATGTGCGCGTCCGTCGCTTCGTGGATAAGGAGGGACGGTGCACAACGGGATAGTAGGAGACGGGTCATACGTATCGCCTAGAATGACGATTTTTCGAGCAGGTGCGTCGGGTTCGCGGAGTATGAAGCCCAGACAGGGATCACAGTGTAAGATAGGCCCAGCATCAACGACGACGTCCCCGAAGACCCCTCTGCCCTGCGTAAAGGCTCTCCAGAAGCCGTCATCCGAGCATCGGATGTCTCTGCCCACGAGCTCGCTTGAGTGCATCACCTCCGGCGGCTCACAGGGCGTGGGCGCATCCTCTAGGCGGAGTAGCTCGTGGACGACGTATTTGTCAGCGGTGTGCGTGAGGGTCATTTTGAGGATAGAGCGCACGAATGTGCGGATTCCTGCGGGGCCGTATATTTCGATTCTGGGAGGTGCGTTCACGGGAACGACGATGGAAGGTGCGAAGAGGACGTTTCTGAGCATCGTAACCACTCCCATCGTGTGGTCGGCGTGCATGTGCGTTATGAAGAGTTTGGAGACACTCTGGGGCTTGAGCCAGACGGGTGTGTCGGGGGGCTGAAAAGCGAACTGTCTAGTCGTACCCTCTGCACAGTCGACCATCCAGAGCGAACCGTCGCGCAGACAGTCTACGATGAGGGACGAGCAGTTGCAGGACTCGTTGGGCCCGCCGCCAGAGCAGGTGCCGAGGAACGTAACGGTCATTGGGCGGGCCATATGCCAGTGTGCGGCGGAGGGAATGAACGGAGGGAAGTGGAGGGATAGAACGTTCCTGGTCAATAGTTTATTACTTATACTCAAGTCCACAAACAACGTGACCCGGTCACCCGGACCAACCCAAAATCAACTCGTTCATCAAAGACTATCCCCATTTAGACGGATCCACGTCGCGCATTTTGGCGGGACTCCGTTCGCTTGGGCGGCTTCGGGATGGCCGATGTACTGACTCTGATTATCAGCTTCTGAACACCAGGGTGCTGTCCAACATTGAAACTTCTTTAACATGTACGTCCTCGCTATCCTCTGTTTATAACATCTGGAAAACAACCTGAAGACTCATACTAATAAAAAGTGTCAGTAAGTGTTGAAACAAACTTTTGTGATTGTCCAGGCCCTTTCTACACCCACAAACTGTTAACCGAGGGGCCAGATAATTCAACAGTCAACAGAGCCTCACACAACTCTTTGAGATAGTCCGGGCTTCCGATGGAAGACTACTGTGGGAGTATTTGACATTTTTATCGAGTGAATATCGATGATTAGCAGGTCTAATTCTGTCTGAACATATTTTGACCTCAAAGAACTCAAAAGGCCTTGATTGATGCCCGTTGAAAACCTGCCAATGTCGTGTGAGTGTTCCATGAACACATGTGCGTCGTAACATTAAGGACAACTTGTATCGTGGGGCATGCAGGATGTTCTCAGAAGGCGAGAGAAAAGGCAAATGTGCTCGAGAATAGTTACCTTCAGTTGAAGGGCGCTCATGGCACGATGAAGGCCATCATCTATCATTTGATATCATCAAGTGTTTCAAAGCGTGGTGCTCTTGCTTTCCATATGTTTGCCTTTCGGTGGCTATTTTCCTGACAGTAGAATTTCAAGTAGTAAAGCCGTCATTAAATTGCATTTGTTTGCCCTGGAATGGAGAACACAAAGCCTTCCCAGACAGGACCTGGGGCACTAGAAGGAAATGTAAAGAGACAGTTCTAACCGAAATTGTGCTGGCTATCCAGCAAACAAGGTCCCATGAAAATCCGGTTTGAAATGACTCCAAACAGGGCAATTTACTGATTTGACGTGAAATTTGGCATCCCAAGCCGTCATTAAATTGCAGCACAGCCCGAAACTAGGCACACCAAACCACCATTAAATTGCATTTGTTTGCCCTGGAATGGAGAACACAAAGCCTTCCCAGAAAGGACCTGGGGCACTAGAAGGAAATGTAAAGAGACAGTTCTAACCGAAATTGCGCTGGCTATCCAGCCAACAAGGTCCCGGGAAAATCCGGTTTAAAATGGCTCCGAACAGGGCAATTTACTGATTTGACGTGAAATTCGGCATACCAAGCTGTCATTAAATTGCAGCACAGCCCGAAACTAGGCACACCAAACCACCATTAAGTTGCATTTGTTTGCCCTGGAATGGAGAACACAAAGCCTTCCCAGAAAGGAACTGGGGCACTAGAAGGAAATGTAAAGAGACAGTTCTAACCGAAATTGTGCTGGCTATCCAGCAAACAAGGTCCCATGAAAATCCAGTTTGAAATGACTCTAAACAGGGCAATTTACTGATTTGATGTGAAATTTGGCATACCAAGCCGTCATTAAACTGCATTTATCCCTGCTTCGTTCTCTTGTAATAAAATATTTTGTGGTTTTCTGAAAAATCGAGTCCGTGGATTCATCGTGTACATATGCAAAAATGGTGTGCACAGTCCGAAAGTGCTCACAAAATAGATCCTATCCATATCTTGGTTGAAGTGAATTGATAGGGTTTTGAGCTTGTGGTGGGGCGTTCAAGTTGGGATCCATTCAAACCCTAAATATGTCAAATGCTTCCTTATCCCTTCTGCTCTCGGCTGAATTATACCATTTGATGGCAAGGCACATGGTTCAAAATGCCATTGTGGAGCAGGTGACTCAAAATGGCATTCCAGGGCATGTGGTTTAAAATGCGAATTAGACCATTGAATAGCGAGGCACATGCGAAACTCGGCACACCAGGCCGCCATTAAATTGGATTTGGGTGCACAGCCTGAAACTCGGCACACCAAGCTGCCATTAAATTGCATTTGTTGGCCCTGGAATGGAGAGCACAAAGCTTTCCCAGAAAGGACCTGGGAAAGTAGAAGGAAATCTGAGGAGACAGTTCTCACCGAAATTGCGCTGGCTATCGCACAAACAAGGTGCCGTGAAAATCTGGTCGGAAATGGCTCCAAACAGGGCAATTTACTGATTTGATGCAAAACTCGGCACACCAGGCCACCATTAGAGAAGGTCTTTTATGAGTACTTATATTTACGTAAGTCTCGTTCTTTTCCGAAACTTGCAAGGGCATTTGTGAGAGCGAGTCGAATGGTCACTGACCGGAATGTTGGGAATGGTGAATAGTGGCAGTGTTGAAGGCTTTTTAGTTGCTGCGCACAAGATTCGCTTCATTTTTTGTGATAATTCTCGGTCTACAATTTGATCAGCGGCTAAAGGCATCCGTTGATTATCGGGTGTGGGTTCGATTCTCACCACGACACTTTTAATCATAGGCCTCTGTATTGAGGATGGCAGCTAGAGGGGTAGGTTTTCAAAGCAGAAACCAACCCTGGCAATTCAGCCTTAATTAATGCAGCCATACTGTAGGTTTTCATCGGGAAGCCATGTCGCGAAGTTGGGTGCTCGGCATCTTCTGATCCGCTGGGAACTTCCTTTGATGTGCACCCGGTGCGTCGGATCAAGCTGTCAAGTGCAAATTCAGACCCCTTTCGTCTCTTGCTTCCTACCATCATGAGATTCCCATCCCTCTTGCTCAATGCAGTACTCTGGCTGCTTCTGTGGCTCAACCTGTATCTAACTGCACAACATGCCGAGATTCCAACTCGGAAGCACGATGTTGATGCACAGGGGTGTTCCCCATTCGGACGATGTTCGGAGATTGCCTTCGGGCCAAACTTGAATAAACAGGGGTGCTCCCCTTCAGGACGCTGTCCTGCAATTCCCCTCGGGCCGATAAAAACCTATGGCTGTAAGATATCCAGAAATACCATCAAGACAATCACAAGGAGGAAGATACCATCAATTTTCGATCAATTTCCAAGTTTAATAATACACTTGGTATGAGATGTTGCACCTCAGGTTCAAGTGTGCTAATACATGCCAAACTCTTCATAGATTGAGAATCTGACCACAAGAATGAGAAAAATTTGGATCAGATGCCGTTAAAACCGAATTTCCGGTTACTTTTGGTCATAACGAGTAATTTGGCGTATTCTGAAAAATCGACCTCACAGAATCATGCGCTATCAAAAAATGGTCATGATAGGATGAAAGTACTTTAAAAATGAAGGATGCCCACATTTTAGTCCAGTGAAATTCATTGGCATTTGAGCTTGCAATACCCGCTGCAAGTTGGCCATTTTGGGTAGAATAACTCATCTCAACCATCTGCACAATTTCTGCTCTTCAAACTCTTCACACCCTTCCACTCAGTTACCAGGGACCCCACCGGATGAGGAGTACGGATTTCTGAGAGGGGATGTGTAGTCCTGCGGGGCTGCCGGAATATGCTTATTCAGTAACGGAAATGAGAGGAATGGATCAATAATTACTGACAAAAATCCTGCTGGATACGGTGTTTACTGAGTGGAGCGGGTGTTTGTGCCCACCATGTCGCCCCATCGAGGCACACACTGGGCCTCTAACGGGATGGACACTGCATTCGCTGAGTGGAACGGGCATTGTCCCCCGTGATGTCAACCCATCGAGGCGCACACTGGGCCTTTAATGGGATGGACACGGCCTTTATTGAGTGGAACAGGAATTTCCCCCGTCATGTCAACCCATCGAGGCACACACTGGGCCTCAGAGAAATCATCATCATCAGTTGAATCAGCCTCGGTTTGTGGAATTGATGTGGGTGTCTCAAGTCAAGAGTGATCGTACTTTGCAACATAAATGAACCCGTTGGGAGGGTAGGGGGACTTGTGAGCGTGATGCAAAGAAGGGAGAGAGTGCAAGGCGCAAGACAGTTCCTAGTATGATTATCACAGTCTAGCAGGAAGCGCGGAAGGCTCGTCTGAACAACTTGAGGAATCGATCTTGCCAGTGGTCGCAAATCTAGGGCGCCGTCTTGAAGTATCTTGAAGAGATGTTGCATCCAATGCTCAAGATGAAATTTGAGGGTCGGAAACAAATTGATCGAAATAATACAATATGTACCACAAGTCATAGGCAAAGAACCCGACGAAACCCATCAATGACCTCCCCACCATCTGGTCCCACAGTAATACGAGGAGGTGATCTGACAGTGTGAATGAGAAATTCACAGGTGTTCTTCATGCACTGATTCTGGCCAAAGGTTTCTGGATCGTAGCTGGAACGCCACAATTCCGCGAACGGCATCTTTTTCTGTCTCCAAAAATCGCGCTGTATAGAAAGAGGGAGGGGCTCTGGCGCGACAGTGGCCAAAGTCCACGTCTTGCCCGTCGCAATCGTATATGAGCAGTTTCTTCCCCGTGGCCGGTGCTTCTGGACTGATGATGATGGCCGCCCATACATGCCATTCAGCTAGCACTTTCTTACCAACCCAACTTTCAATCGCCGTGACAAAGAGCCCTGCCCACATCTGCCCAGGCGCCTTCTTGCGAAAACACTCAGCAAAATATGAGTATTCCGCAAGATAGGGAAAGTCTTTGATCCAGTTCAGACGTTTTATTCCGTTGGCGAATCCAATAGGGTGGGGCCAAATCGTTATGTGTTCGCTCGATTGTTCGTCCCCATTGATATCGTGCGAGAGACGCTGTAGACTTCCAAGAAATTGCCGTATTGGAAAATTGGTTGAAAATGGTGCCGTTAAGGGTCTGGGTGGTCGAATGCGCATCTAAAATGGGTCAATGCCGTTCGCAGATCAAGCGGAAATCGTCTACCTTCTCTTTCACCTGAAGAGTTTGATGTGCCTTTCTCGGCCGTAATATCCGGACCATGGTAAAGTGTGAGTGACGGGAGAGGAAGACGGTGACCTAGGGACCTGCAATTTATCACGCGGTTTATATATCATGGCTGCATCCGGATCATAATTGTGGCCAATGCCGAAACAAGTCATACCGAACTTGGCGAGACAAGACGGCCATCACTGAATCCTAAGTCGCCGAAGCGATGGACATTTCGATTTTGACTCGCGGAGATGCCTTTTGCCTCTTGATTACCACAGAGATCGCCATGTTATTTTTTGGGGGGAGTAAACCCAACGGCGGAAGAGTTTTGAGCACTGAGGTTTTACCTCAAGGTAAGTATCGGGGATAAATTAACGAGGCATACTTACATCGTGGACCGAAATCAAGCCTTCAAGATAGATAGCCGGAGATGGTAGTCCGAGAGTAGAAGAGCCTTGAAGTATTTTCTTTGGATGATTTCCGTGAACTCGGTCATGAGCGTCGAAAAAACTGGCCCAAAGTTCCGAGTGTGCTGTGTGGCTGAATTGAGACGTTGCTGAAGAGACGAAGGGAGATGTGCTCCCTGAAGATAGATCGTAGGTTAGACAGATAATTAACCAGGTCAATTGGCAACTCACGGGGTAAGGCTTTCAGAACAGTATTTCTCCCAGTCCAGGTTCCAGTGGCAGAGAAGATGGACCAACGCATCTTGAGGGATTGGAATAATAATGCCGTTAAACAAGAAGGAGTGAGTGAGCTTACCAGTCATCGGAATATCTTCAGGGAAAGAGCGAGTAGCATTGGCGAGAATCCGAGAAGCCTCAGTGCGAGCACCGCTAGTAGTCATAGGCACAAGATAGACAGCGATCTGTCTCGGAGCACCCTTTGCGACGGCGGCATGAAGCAATGCAGAACTGCCAGGTGTCTTTGATGCCCCCTTGGGAAGGGTTCTGGCCAGCCTAGCATTTCGACGAGACTCAGCCTGGAAGTCCTGAAGGCTCTTGGTCGCAGGGTCTACTTGATTCGGGTCTTGTGTGCCTAAAGGATTGCGAGGAGGCAGCGCCGCTCCAGCAATTTGTTGGTCTGAAGTAAGTTTCAACCATACATCAAAAGTCAGTGAGATAAATACTCACCCTTCTTCAAGCAGGTTCCGCATCGAGCCCCTTTCAAGAGCTTGAGCTGTGCGTTACATCCAGTGCACTGTGGCCAGTCCTGACCAGAAAAAAAAATCAACCAAGATCGTAGAGGGTGCACATAGAACATACCTTCATAGTCTCCGCTCGTGTAGCGTCTGTTGTAACGATATAACACATTGAACATAGTCCAGCAGATGTCTTGTGTCCGAGGTTTCCGCCACAAGACTCTCCAGGAGATTCAGGGTTGATACAAAGAGTGGGGTCGACGTCGTCTGCCATGATCCGAGGCTGGTGAAAAAAACTAGGTCTGCATGTTCATTATATAGGCTTCCCCCACCGATCAATTTGGCCAGAATTAAGGTGGAAAAAATTGTGACGACTCACCGGATATATTCTGACTCGAGATAACAATTAAACAATAGCGGAGTTTTGTCTGAAAGGAGCAGGAATAAATCGGTAATCGGTAAGTTGTGACTCTATATAACAATAACACAATGTCTGGCCCATGGAAACGTGCTCGAACGAGTCAGAGGTAACCAAGCTGCATGACTGTGTTGAACTTGGTGGGTCATTTGTGTGGGAAGAGAATAAATTGGTGCTTCGATCACGATTTCCGTCCGCATCATTTTGCATGGTAAAAATAGAGTAGTCTATTGTTATGGCCGACTGACTCGTCCTCAGGACGTGGGATTTGGATGAAAGAGAATTATATACTTCCCGCACCTCTTATTTGGGTGGGAAAAACAAAATCTGTCTTTTGTTTTGGTCGAGTCATTCTTTCGATCGTGGTCGGTCTTGACCCGGGCCGAATCCCTGTAAATGCTTGCCTCGCCTCTTCAAAAATTTCCAACACCAAGATGGTCAATATGAGCGGCGCAAATGGCCATTATAATGGGACTCGTAAGTTGCTAGCACCGTTCAATTCTCTTGTACCCACTAATTCTCCATTATCAGGTCCTCCTGACTCTGTCCTTGCCCCCGCTCTCCACGACTACTCCCGAAAGAGTTTGCCTCTGGCTCAGCGTCTTGAGTATCTCGCCAAGGACTTTGGTTATTATATTGGGTGCGTGTCCAAATTTCATGGTTGGAAAACCATTGACATTGAGTTTGCGCCAGAACGACTACTTTGAAGAAGCTCAGCCGCGAATTTAAAGTTGGTACTGTCAAAAAGCCCCCTCCCGACCACATTGCTTCAACTTTGATTGCGGAAGTTATGACAAATAATGTGTCGTCTCGCAATGGCCACCGAACAGTGCAGAATCAAATCTCTCTTCAGGATGGAACCAAAATTCCTCGGTGAGTTGACGCTGGTAACTACTGTCGGGCATGTCCATATCCATGTCGAGGGTTGCTCCTGAGATAATCATGTTCAAGTGGTCGGCCAGTGATTGTATTATGTTAGCGGTGGAAAAATGCTCCAGGGCTTGGCGAAGTGCTTTCGGAAGTTCTGAGAGCGACAAGATGTTTGGTTTTATTTGCTTGCTTCATTGAAGCAGACTCACGGGAAGCCCGGGCCTTGTCTCCACTTCCAACAGCTCTAAACATGTCCAGAATTTTCTCTATCCATTGATTGACCTCAGTAACTGCAGCATTGTCCTGATACCTTCTTAGTAGCTCGATGAAGGCTTCTGCTTTTCTGATGAATACCCGTATATGGAAGGGAGTCGGGGTAACCCCGGCTACACTGATGGCTAGAAGACCCAACAGACTCGAAACAGAATCAGAGCACATGGTGTCACTACGTACCAGTGAAAGCGTCATTTACGTCAATCCGCATTTGGTCTAATTTGGATGTTTCACGACCCACGGACTTCCGAAACCGATTCCAAGTCATGACTACGAACATATGCACGAAGGAGTGCACAAAAGGCTTTAAACGTAAATGTGGAGCCTCGGGGTCTATCAAGGCGTCTTCAGCGAACAAGGTTAACCCGATTTCCGGATAAGCTATCTGTGTCTGAGCTGCACCGAGATCTGGAAGCTAAGATCTAAACTCAAGCGGAAGAACGGATCAATCCTCATAATGACTTACCTTCCTCGTCTCGTCCATAACATGATGAGGGAGACGACAGGGTGCTTCGAGAACCTTGTCAATCCTCCCGTTGATGGCGGCCCGTTTAGCTAACGCGGTAGCCCACCTGCTCCAGAGAGAGCGACCCAAGGTGTCTGTATCATGGGAGGCCTACGCATACGCCAGTCGCTCGACTTCTTTCTTTTTGTCCCAGAACTTGTTAGCATATTTGCGAACCGCTTCCAGAGTCGAAGGAGGGAGCTCCCCACTGGCGGGGAAATCGGGGTGGAAGAGGGGCATGTCACATCCAGTCACGGTGCGCCATGTTGGCCACGCCCAGATGTTTTCATAATCGGGCGAACACAAAGCGAGAAGGGCGCTCGAAAAGCTCCACGATGGCATTTCTGGATAGGAAGGAGCAACAAAACGGACAAGCTGACGGTGGCATCATCTATGGCCTTATATGCCCCGTCGGGCACGGTAGCCGCGGCCGTCCAAATGTCACCGCCGCCGTGTTAGGGTATGTATTGTGTGCTCTAAAAGCAGTCCCTGGGAGGCGGGGAATGGCGGGGTGGAATGTTCCGCCATTCTTTGATCCACTTCACATCCCCCAAACACTTTACGGGATAATTGTCAAGAGAACTTGTGAAGCGAATGTTACTAGAACAGAAGTAGGCACCTACATAACCAATGTACTGACTCGTCCCCGAGCTCAAACCATGTAACTTTAGGCGCTTCCAGCATCTCTGTTGTCCGGATATTCCTGATCCTCGGGCCCGAGCAGTACCCGTCTCTCGGAACCTTCGGCGCGCCCACCTCTTGCATTACCGGTGACGATGCTGAGCTGCTGAATTTTCTGCTTCAGCATTGCAATGCGATCGTGCAGCGCCTTGTTCTCTACCTCGATCGCATATATGTGGCGTGTGGCTGCAACGGCAATAAGGTCAGGCCAATGAAACGCGTGTCGAGAGAAGAAGGGGACCTCTCTGCACTAGTGACATCTTGCTCCTCTGGTTAGATGAGGGGAGCACGTCCCGCAGCTTCCTATAGGCAACGCGCAGCTCGTCGCGGCGTCGTTGCTCTGCCTCATTGCGCTTCCATTGTAAGGCCTTCTTTCTGGTTTGT
Organism: Mycena galericulata; assembly: GCA_029289565.1. Lineage (NCBI taxonomy): Eukaryota > Fungi > Basidiomycota > Agaricomycetes > Agaricales > Mycenaceae > Mycena > Mycena galericulata. The sequence goes on along the minus strand of JARKIA010000122.1, from coordinate 132,423 downwards.
GCGAAGTTCTCCGAGGACAGGTAAAGTGCCGTCATCTGTGGTGGACGGTATGGGTGCATTTCTGGCAATGCGATGGGGTCCAAGGTAGGCGCCAAGCTCACGTGGTGCTGGGACGAAATGTAGCTCGAAACGTTTTCCTCCCTGCGGTTTGCGAGGCCTACATAGGAGGGCGCGTTAGAGGACGTAAATAGCGTTCACGAAGAAATTGTCGACATTTGGAACTTCCATGATCCCCATGAAGTGCGCCGTCGATTATTCACCTCGTCTGACGGTCGTAGTAACCTCTATTTATTTAGCTCCTGGTTGGTCAAACGTTCTCGGATCAGATCAAATGTCTCGCGCAGCGAGTGACGCAGGATGCGGCGGAAGAAAAGTCGGGGCCGTATGTACATTTCACCCAGCGTGTATCCACATTCCAACTGAATCTGTGCGCGCAGGAATCTAGAAGACATTCAGACGCTCGTCGGCGTAGGACTGGGAGCGACCGTCGCCGCCGCTGCCGGTCCGGTGATTGCAGGTATCACACTCACGGGCTGGTTCGTCCAGCGGATGGCAAGCGTGTACGATAACACGTGTGTATCCAGTGCTCTCCTATATCCTGTGTTCACACTTCCACAGCCCTAAAACCCTCCGTTGTTTCATGGCGTACATCGTGGACTTGACGCTTGTCCTGGACCAGCTATTCCTCGTGGTTCTCTCTATCAGACCAGCCCGGCCGCTGACCAACGCGGACATCAGCATGGCATTCGAAAATTACGGAAGCTCGAACAGAGGTGCTGTCCATCGCGAGATTCGAGAGTACGTGAGACGGGCGACGGTGACACAGATCCTCCAACCCACCACGGCGGAGGAGAAGGTGAAGGAGCTGATTCTGAAATACTGCGTGGACCACAACACCAAGTAAAGCACGACGAGGTCTTGATCGTGATCCCTTTCATGTCTGTAATAGTCGGCCGATATTCCAATAAATCTATATTAGAATTGTTTAAACAACGAGCGTCTCAACGTGAAACTGTGTTTGAGTATTGTTCTGATGAACAACAGGACTGACTGCCCAACACGAGAGGCTGTCAGAACGGTCTGAGCCAACTAGGTTTAAACAATCGTTTGAACGCCGTTGAACTGGAACCCTGTTGAAATAATCAGTGTTTGAACTACCACCGAAATTCACTAAAAATGCGTCCTACTTGGATCGAACCAAGGACCATCTGTAGCCATACATAGTCACCGACACCACTTCCAACTGCGCCATTCTTAACATTCAAGGAAATGGAGATCTTGTGCCCATGTCATGACATCTCATCTCCGGGGCTACATAAGTATACCCCGATCTGGAGTAGGGCCCTGTATATAATCCCGGTTTATAAACAGGTGTTTATAAACCAGTTTTTAAATGGTCGGGCGAAAATGGGCAGTTTTTAAATATTGCGGAGACCCGGTCCGCTGTCAATTGACAACCAATTTTTACTCCTGATGTGCCTCAACCGAATTACCTGCAATATGTCTAGTTCCGAGGTCATCTATAGCAGTACTACGAGTATGAAGACTATTTTGCTGACTTAAACAGGTTGAGCAAACACATAGTGGCAGATTACTACGGCCAATTCCATATGGAGCTCTGGAAAGTTATTTGGAGGCACCAGAGATGCACAGGAGGCCACATGCATCATCTGCAATGGGAGGGTGAAAATGAAAAAAATTAGAATTTTAGGTGTTCGGTTTATAAACACCCTGTTTATAAACCGGTATTATAAACCGGTTTTTAAATTGTTGGGAATTACATACAGGACCCTAATCTGGAGTCTGCTACACTGCACCATTTCGACAGTGATGGGTTACGGATGGTCGTGAACTGAACCTATTGGGTCTAGGTGATGGTGACGGTCATCATTTTTGGCCCAAATGGGCTCAGAAATACGAATATTTATCGTCCGGCAGTCGCCGGACCAATTTTGCCATGATTGCTGAGGAATGAACATCTTAGAAAATGAACACGTTGGGTGATGGGTGACAAGGAGTCACAGGTTTGGTGGTACCCGAAGCACTATGGCACGTAAGTTTAATAAAAATGTCGTGTGCCAGTGGTTTCCCGGTCGTTGAACTCTGTGTACTATCTACGAGGACTCAAAATTGGCAGTAAAAATTAACTGTTTAACTGTTTGCTTACCGTTTGCCTTGGCCAGTAAACCAAACGAAAATTTAAACAGTTTTTTCCGTTTAAAAAGGGTTTGAAATGGAAATTGTTGGAACCTTAGGTCACCCTGACATGGTGTGAACCTAAGGTCAAAATGGTACAGTTGTATAACCGATGTAGCCCACTGTGTGGCAGAGCCCGCTATGCAGTGCCATCATATGTGTGTACTAACATCACCCACCTCATTTTGACCTTCTTGTCCAGACAGACATCTAGTGATTTTCTGATGTCAGAGTACCAACAATAGACAGAGACTAATCCCTTGTTGAATAAAATTCTCAGCTGCCATACAACCTTGTGTCAACTCGACATGGGATTGAAATGCATGCTCATCCAGGTTGCTCAAGAGCTTTGGTCTGTGTGCCGCAGCACATGGCATCTAAAGAGAGGGAGCGGCATTTGAGCTTTCCCGAAAATCAAAGATGATTGTTTTACAGCTGTTTGCATAATTGATGACAGTCGGCCCAAAAAAGAAACAAAAACAAATAATTGATCCGGCTGTTTGCCGAGGTCAGATCTCACGCATCCCTGCGTCGATTTCCATGATTCAGGGCGCGTTAGAAAGCGGCTAATGAGGGCTTTCAGATCATACAATACTCTCATGCTAAATGGCAAATTTTCTTTCTCCTCAAATTCGGGCTGTGTTATTTGAACTGAAAATTAGATTGCGCACCGTTCGGTCAATACTGATTGGATTTTGATGAAAAAAGGCTCATTCGAAAGGTAATTTCAATGCAAAGGGTGGGTATATATAGGATTTTGATTTGGCCATCAGACGCTCATGTTCCCATGAATTTCACTAAGCAGTCAGTAATTTCATTCTGGCCCTCACACATCGTGTGCGCCACACATTTTTATTGCATGGATATGATTGTATTGTATACCGCTTTCAGGATCACTGAGATAGAAGTAAATTGAAGCAAAACCGACGAAGCAAGGGCTATTCAGAGTTCAGATGCAAATCACACAGCGCGAATTTGGGAGCACTGAGATTTTGTTTTCTACCTTGCAAGTATGGTATGATTTGAAAGCCCTGCTCAGCCGCTTGCGAACGCACCCAGGATCGCATAAATCCGTTCAGGATTGAGCGAGATCGAAGGTCGGCAAGCAGCCGGATCAAAAGTTTATTTTTGTTTATTTTTGATCGTGACTGTCATTAATTTTGCAAACAGCTGTAATCAAGTTGATCAGGATAAAGTTGCGAGCCCACCACTTCTCCAGTGTAAAAAGCTTTGCTTGGAGACCACGAGAAGATAACGATATGATGAGTAGATCGTCCACCTGGGCCAAAAGAAAAATGCGAACCGCAGCCAGAAAGACATCATCCATGTCTGGCATTATAGCGAGATCAGCGAGGAATAAGTTCCACAGGATAGGTGAGGCGGGATCTCTGGGTAGAAGCCCGATGTAAGCATTGAACTCTTCGGATTGCATGTCTCCGTGCTTTACATAGTATGCCATTCACCGGTATAGCATGCAAAGTCAGTCAAAAAGTGCACCGCCCATCCCAAGTCGGAATAATTTCAACCATAGTGTTGGTTGATCCGTTGACAGGAAGGCATTCAACGTGTCAACCGCGGCCACATACAAGGTATTTCCATTAGCCCTCGCCCATTCTTTGAGGCATCGAAGGATGAAAGGGTTGTTGTTTGTTCGACGACCCGGTCTGAATCCATTTTGCCAGGGCAGAATTAGGCCTCGTGCCACGGATCAGTCGTGAATTCTCCAGTGAATCAGCACAGTACGTCCTTTCAGGAAGCAGGTTTGAAGAGCAATTAATCTGTAGCTATCCAGGTTATCGTGCGGCTTCAGGCGTTTAAGGATCCCGATTAACGCTGTCATGAACCATACTGTCAGCGTGTCATTCTGGGCAACACATTCATTGCACAGGTACGCAAAATCGTTGTCTGGGATTTCCAGGAGTTCCACATAGGATGTGTGATCTTCCCCAGCTGAACTGTCTAGTGAGTGCTTGTGCAGATGATCTTTGAGACACCCCATATCCTCTTCAGACCATTTCTGGGAGAGGCATTGAGTCTTCGGTCCTCTCGGGGATCAGGCCGGCCAAAAGTTTATTAATTTTGTGCTGGTCAGAGTCGAACTGCGGTGGGAGCACCTTTGGTGTATTCAGTCTTTTTTCAAAGACATCTTGGAGATCTGCCGCAGTAACCGAGATTTAGGCCGGTTTGGGATCAGCGACTTGTCAGACAAGCTTTACCTACTTCACGGCCAGTTCGAACCTCAAAAGGACAAGGTGCCAACTCAGATTACTTCCAAAATGCGGCATTAATTAACAATGGTGAAGACAGACACATCGCGAGGCACTAACCTCAATCTTGCTGTCGACTCACCAGTTAGCCGTGGAAATTTTGCGTTACGTCGACCACGGATATCAACCCGTACCTCGGCACGAATGGCTTTGCAGGCTCTGCAAGACTGAGATTGAAACCCCGGAGCATGCTTTAATCACCTGCAAGTCATTTGGGAAGCTGGTTGAACTACGATCTAAATTCCTCAGTCAGCTATTCTCAAATTCTCCAGACCTTGAAAACCGCATGGCGGAACTCTCCAATACAGAGTTCCTCAAGGCCATGATATATTCTTGCCTGAATATTCTGTTAGTTGCTAAATATGTGCACGAAGTCCTTGAATTGTTTTATGCTATTCCCGTGTTTTGATTAAACGCTTGACTAAGGTACCCATCTATCTATACAATAAAATGGGGTGGTATAACGAACATCAAAGAAGGTTCGAAATCTCACGCCCACGGTCACGGCGGCATCTGGACCGAAACTCATGCCGAGCCCAAGGCAAGAACACACCGAGCCGAGAAAAGCCCCAGCAGATGAAGCATGCCGTGGCAGGGATGAGCCGGGCCCAAAGAAGCTGCAGATTTTTGTCGATGGTATACTTTGCAATGCTGATGCTTGAAGTTGCTGAAAAGCAGTAGTGGGGAGTAATTGGACAATGGGAGGGTCAGAACCAGAGGAGAGGTCAATGCCAAGCAAGGTTGAAAGTGCACCGCCGCCGGGTGGAAAAGGGCCCAGGCAGTGCGATAATGCCGTAGCCAAGCCGGAGGTTGTCTTGCAGATGCCAAGGAGAGTTGGAAGCTTCAGAGGGAGGGAGCACAAATTTTATACCCAGTATCTAATGTGAAATAGGTGAAAGCTCCATGAACTTTTTAATGGTACGGGCTCAGGGCAAGAGCTCGAGGAAAGGGACTCGGAAGGGTTGAGGATGATGAAAAGGGGTAAACGAAAAGGAAAAAAGAGGGCTAAGAGAATGGAATGTCTGAAAACCAGCTCAATATATTTCTTTCCACTTACCAACGCCCGTGAATTTATTCACGGGCTTGAGCTAGTCTTCCATACTAATTTTCTTCTCACGTTCTTTTAGCTCTACCGCGGCGAGATGTCATGGCATGAGCACAAGATCTCCCATTATTTCAATGTTCAGAGTGGCGCAGTTGGAAGTGGTGTCGGTGACTATGTGTCGTACAGATGGTCCTTGGTTTGATCCAAGTAGGATGCATTTTTAGTGAATTTCGGTGGTAGTTCAAACACTGATTATTTCAACAGGGTCCCAGTTCAACGGCGTTCAAACACCCCGTTTAAATGAGTGTTCAAACGCAGTTGGCTCAAACTGTCCTGACAGCCTCTCGTGTTGGGCAGTCAGTCCTGTTGTTCATCAGAACAATACTCAAACACGGTTTCACGTTGAGACGCTCATTGTTTAAACAATTCTAATATGGTTACTGTATTCCACTGTTAGTCTACGTTCCGGCGCGTGTGCATCGGTTTGTGCGAAAGTCTTTGAGGATTCAAATTTAGATGTGAATTATTGAAGTCTTGAATGGTCGGCGCATTTGGTCGAAACCATCGCATTGAAGTTTTTGCATGGACACTCAGCCGATATCAATGCATGCCTCGTCCGTTGAACCACTGTCTATATAAACAAGTGTGAAAATAAATCAAATAAATCCAAGTGTAAACACCTGAATAAATCTAATTATAACCACAAACACCTCAATAATACAGTAGCCCTAGTTCGAGGTTCCAACCCAGTATAGATTGTTGCAATTTAAGCAATAATATGATTTAGCCGATTATCTAGATAATCGAAGTCAACGTTCAGATGACCGTTCCAGGCGCTATAAGCGAACTAGAGGGTATTCGAGAAGTTGTTTGCTTCCTTGAGGTTTGTGGGATGCTGATTAGGTGTCGCTAACGACACTAACTTCGACGTTCTCAATATCTGGATTCTGGTCACAATTCCTAACTGATGCTTATTTTGACCGAAGTCCGTGCCCGTCCGTCCGTTTCCTTATCGCTTTATGAAACCACAGCACACAAATTCAATCCAACAATAATCAATTTTAACTGTATCCAAAACACACAATAAGAAACTAGTAAGGTTTCCCAATGGTATCCCGAATAGACTCAGATCTTTCCCAAGTCGATCACACTAGCAGAGCAACGTGCGTCTAGTAAGAAAGGTGGGGTCTAGTGGTGTTCCACTCGGATTTGACTCATATTTATACAAAAGAACGTATTATCTAGATATTCGGAATATTAGCCCTGGGCCATAATCTTAATCCTAAACACATGGTATAATGGGAACCCTGCCCCTTTAGTCTATAATTCGTCCTCATTCGGAGGACTATCGTCCAATGAGACAATAACCCTATAATTCGTGCCCTTGCCCGCAACCCTAGACACAGCTTTTCTGGTCTTGTGCTTATAGACCCATATAATGCTCCACAACCCTTGTCCTTGTTCCTTTATTGGGCATGCCCTCGGCATTTTCCATGTACAAGCCCTCACCCTATAACCATCTTGGGTTTAATTAGGGTTGAACCCTTATCTCGCTGGTCAAAGCGAGATTTATTGTTCGGACCGGTCTCGGCTGGCTCGGACTTATCGGCTTTGTTCGGACCTGTAGTCTTTGTGCGCGATTATCTTGCCCTACCACTCTTGTGGTCTCCTCGGCTCTCTGTGACTGGTTTATTACTATCTGATATGCTCGTTGTATTATACCCTTGTTCAGAACACACCCAGAATACCCCAATTCGATCGAATGGTTGGATATCTGATTATCTAGATATTCGGTTTGGCCTACTCCCGCTCTCTGACCCATAGTGGAATCGTGAAGTGGGTAGTCTCCGCTCCTCATAACGGTGTATAGTCCCATAGCTAGCTGTTCGGGCCTCACACTAACTCCTGTACTCTCAGGTAAGACTTAGGACGTAACCTTGTTCTATTTAAAATAAATAGAACAAAAGCACAAAATTACTGTATTTCACGCGTGGCTATTTTGCCGGCTCATCACCGTGTTGAAGAGCTCTGCGATATTCAAGTCAGTTTTCTACACACATGGATTAACCGGGCTGGAGAGTCAGGCTTGTTCATCTGCATTAGCTTTCATCGTGCTGCCACAGCGGTATTCTTGGCCAATCCCCGTACTACGGACTACCTAGCCAAGTTTGTTGCCATTATAGACCTTCTTCGTTCGGTTTCTGTCCATTGGCACCGTCTTGAAATTTTCGGGCCCTCTTACTTAGATCTCATCCTCAAATCGGACCTCTCTTCTTCCCTTCTAGTTCCTCGCCTGGAACACTTGTCCATTAGCCTTGACAGCCCAGGCACCTCCTCCCATTCCGCATCCTCTGCTATCAACTCCATATTCCATTCCAATCTTCGCCTCACTACTCGCGAGATAGTCGGGCACCCGAAGGACTGGGAAAATGTCCCATTACAGACCATAGCTACGCTGACTTCTCCACAAAATCCTGCTCGGCGATGCGAAATATACGTGGTACGACAACTGGACGGCAGTGCAGCAGGATATTTTCACCATTCGACTGCAAGGAACAAATCTATATAAGCTGCGGGTGCCGCCTATTTCGAGCCGTATATATGATGAATGGCTTAACGGAAAGTACCTCAAGACCCTTATGCAGACGATGATATTCCACATCCTCGGCCTTGTCCGTGCTCTTGGCGAGCTTGAGCCCATCTTGGATGCCTGTGATCGATAATATGGAGGAATACTTGGTACGCCAGCCGCTTTTCCTTCATGGTACCGTCCAAGTCATTTATCTACTTGGCAGGCAGATCTTCAAATATTAATCGACAATCTTCTCGACGCATTTGCCACAATAGAACCATGTTCTGCAGCATATCGTACAAGATATCCGTCGGCGAGGACCAGCCGTCCGCTTTTCGATTGAAGTTTTTGAATGCTTCGAGGCAACATTCCGTCTGTGTTCTGTACTCAGTAATCGTCAGGCACCCAGTCGCGACATCGCAGCCAAGTTTGCTGACCTAGTTTGGGGTGGCGCAGAGGTAGTTGAAGATATTCACGGTGTTCTGTGCCAAGACAGTGAGGAGGCTGTCAAAGGCACCGGTGGGTATGTGTTCGTTGTCAAAAAAAAAAGTGAAAGGACACCGGTGATGTGTCCTCACTGATTCAGACAGAAAGACAGGAACAATGATCTAGATTGTCGTAGTGTAAGTGAAAGACAAGATAAACAAGTACAACTGATGGGAAAGGTTTAAATACTGGGATCATCCATCAAAGATGGTTAGTAATAATTGGACCGGGTTTCATCAATAAATGTAAGTAAGTGCCAGACTTTTACTTGCATCTCGAAGTTGTATTCCCGTGAAGTTGTCACTATCCGGATCCTCAAAGTCCAAGTTGTCGTCAAGCTGAAGTTGTAATTGTGCCATGTGGATTCCCTTCTATGACAAGTTGTTATATCACAATCTGCACCAAATTACCACCAGATTCATAATATGTACACATGAGTTCCCAGTATCATGATGCAGTTTACGTGGCTGTGCATCTGAATTTCCGGTTACTTTTTGACACAGCGAGTAAGGACCCTACTGCCAAACAGGACCACACCCGGCCTCCGGGTGCCAGTGGCCTCCAGCCACTGGTACACCTGGAAAGTCTCAAGCCATGAGCCAAAGCCAGGTGAAGCCAGCAAAATGGCTTGGCTTGGCTCGGCGAAACCATGGCTTGGCTTGGCTGGCTTCTATTAATATTTTTTGGATCCACCAGCCAAAATTTTTGCGTTTTATTTTCCCACAGTACAACAAGGTTCGGCACAAAAATTAATAAAACAGAGTGCACAGTGCAAAATTAGGAGCGAGTATTGAAGCCAGCTGAACTGAAGCAGAAACCTTCATCCGAGTCTGCAGTACTACACGAAGTCATAAGGCCTGGCCTGCACGCGAAACCGATCGGTATTTCGACGTCGACCCATTTAGTCTTCCAGGGTCAGGCAGGCGCTCATATCCTCGCTGTATGCCATGATATTGGTGGGCCTGACACAGAACCACTGCAGCAGGTTTAGCAATAAATGATAACGGGGTTGCAAATGAAGATTTCTTACCCCGCCCCCCCTCAGGTAAGGCATCGCAGGATGTCTGGAGTTTATTTTTCAACAAGAAGACCGACCATATTTTCGAACACACCCCATTGTTCAAATCCATGAATTGGTCCGGGCTAAACTTGTATGCGGTACCCAAGTTTGTACAATTGTCGCTTCCGTGCGCCTTGAGATATTCGGAGCAATTCTAATGGCACATGTAAACATCAGCTGAATCGAGAAATCTGAGACAAACCTGATTTGGAAAGGGCACTTCGTCATTTGGAGGCACACTGCTGAATGTGGTGTTGTATACAGTGTATGGTGGGGCCATTTCTACGCAATAATGCTGAAGAAATTGCACAAAGATCTGTAAGTTCGGTCGTGCACGCCGTCAAAATGGAAAAAAAAAAACGGCCGCACCCTATGTTCCGCAAAGGGCTATAACTAAATAGTTGCAATCACCCAGTACAACCATTCCGGTCATTTTGAAGCGTGGAGGTGACGAAGAAATCGAAGGGGAGCCGCGAAGCAAACGAGCGAAAGGCGACAAAGCGGCGAAGAAGAAGAAACCCCGGGCGGCGTCTTCAAGCACCCCACATCGGCGGCTTCGGTTGGGGAATTTAGTATAGCATTGAATTCGAAGTCCATAGCTTGCAAATCTGTGCCACGCTTTGGTGTTCCTGCATTGTGAATGGAGAGAGCGCGGAGTAGAGAGATGAACATCAAATTTCGGCCCACTCCCTCGTAAACTCTTGCCTTAGCCCATCATCCTCCTTCGAAATCCCGCCACAACCAGAGACATCATGAGCGCATATGAGACACCAAATACTTTTCCCCAGCCTGTGCGATTGAAAACACACTCGACAAACCAGGACCCTGGACTTCCGTAGTAGAATAGCAGACCAAGATACACCAGTAAGGCCCCTGTATAGGCAGGATAGCGAACGACGCTATAAGGACCGGTTTTCACCAGCTTATGGTCCCTCGCAATGCCCATCTCGAATGTAAAATGCTTTCCCAGTACCCTGTAGCAGAATAATCGAAGAATGGCGCCGCTCGCAATAAACGCGGTTTCCACAGCGAGGAATGGTGTAACATGGAGACCTTCAACGCTGGCGTCAAACAACAGCGTTGAACTAATTCTTCGTGATACTTCTGAGTGGGATCGACCGAGTCTGCTCACATACAGCCAAAAACACCCAAATTTGACCCACCAAATGATCTTGAGGTAGTTAGAAAAAATCGGGCCACGAGGTGCCCTCCGTATTTCCCATCCAAATCGAATGAGCCTACTTTCAAGGAAAACGGTTGAGATTTGAGCTCACAATCGGGAATTTCGTGTAAACTTACAAAAAAAAAAAAAAACAGGCCGCGCCCTATGTTCCGCAAAGAGCTGTAAAGGAAGCCAAAGACGAAAGGACTCGCCGTAAGAAAGCGTTGATGATCACCCGGCGCAGTCCGGGGCCGCGGTCAGATTCGGAATCCAGATGCGGCCGCAAAAAGTCCGAGTCAGACACCGCAGTGACACCGCAGCCATTTGAAAGCCGAGAGTTACCGAAAGTTGTAAGGATGCAGATAGGTCCGTTAGGAAAGTCCTATGCACTGGCAGAGGGTGAGCAGGGTGTTGTAGTATTGACCTCACATCCAGTTCGCCCGATTGGGATGAGGCGGAGCGAGGGTCGTGTTTGGTTATCCAGGGTCATGTAATAGTTCGAAGCCTGCGCCGATCTCTTCAGTCTGAAGAGAACGGTCGCAGACCCTGAACTCTTGACCTACAACAGGTTATGGGCACCCGAGATGTTTCCACAACGCGCTACGCTTTCAATTTGCTCGATGGAAAAAACTGGAAGCCTTTTTCATTCAAGGCCAAGGCTAAGTTCATAGACAATGGGCTATCCAAGTTCATTTTTGAACCTGCAGTTGCATCAAAGATGATCGTCCAACGGCCAGCAGTATCGCCAGCAACGGGTACGGTTAACGTCGAGGTCGTCAACCCTGACTACGCCAGCTGGCGCGAAGGGAGCGACAAGGCGATGCGTAGGATCACCAAGATGTTTGGTGAAGACCAAGTGGTGTATATCCAGGATGCAGAGACAGCCGAAAAGATGTGGAATAACCTCCGCGCAATTTACGAGCCTGCGGGAATGCAGTCAATGATCGCTACACAGGACAAGCTGTCCACGATCAAGTACGCGGGAATCGAGAGCGGGAAACTCCAAGACCACATCGACATTAGCATCGGATATGCCAGCGATCCAAAGCGTGGAGGTGACGCCTTATCCGACTACAAGCTACTCCAGCTCGTGCTCAAGAGTCTTCCATTGGAGTTTACCTCGCTCGTTCAAAGCATTTCCCTCTTGGGCAGCGCCAGTAGCCTAGCGAAGGTGACACCAATCCTCCTGGAGGAAGAGGTCCGGCAGCACAACGTACTGGCTGCCAATCTTCGGGAGGAGCATGCGCTGAAAGCCCACACGGAGAAGCTGGCGCTCGCGAAAGCACACGAGGAGGAGATTATCAAGGCGTACATTGCCACCCAAGCGCAGAGAGGAACGTGGAGCCCGAGAGGAGGACGTGGCAGCGGTCGAAGTGGAGGCGGCGGCGGCGGAGATTGGAAGAAGCAGATTACCTGTTATGGATGCAGCGGCAAAGGGCACATTGCCCGGGACTGTCCCTTCAAGAACGCGAAGGACCAGGCCAGGGAGAAGCTCCGTCTTGCACAGGTCGGGTACGACAGCATACCGGAAGACGACCATCCAAAGGTTCTTCTCACGAAGAAGACCACGAAGGCCCTTCGCGTGGATGCTATATCTGTCGACTCGGGCGCGTCCCATCATCTCACGTCGGACCGCTCATCCTTTGTTTCCTACACGATTCTCGAGAAGCCGATTCCGATCCAATTGGGGGACAACAGCAAGATCTATGCCATCGGCACTGGTACAAGTCGCAGATACATCGAGACCACCTCTGGCGTCCAGACCATGGACTTCACGCGTACGCTTCACGCCCCGAAGCTTGCTGGCTCGCTCCTGTCCGTTGGCCAGTTGACAGCCATCCCAGGTGTCAAGCTCGAGTTCGAGGGCCCGTTCTGCTTAATCAAGCTACATGGTTACACTCTCTGCAAAGCTTCGTTCAAGGATGGGCTCTACACCCTTGATCTAGCTGGTCCCTCACCGGCCCCTACCGCATTGCTCTCTGTTCTTAAAGCAAAAACCACTGCGCCGGCCGGTAAGAAACTCGACATCCTCACCCTCCACCGCCGACTTGGCCATCTGAATATTTCTGATCTCAGGAAACTCATCGCGAAACGGATGGTTGATGGACTGGACATGGAAATTGTTGGGGATGATTTCTCGTGCGAGTCTTGTCTTCGTGGAAAGACACCACACAAGTCGTTTCCAAAAGGAGGGAGGCAACGGGCTGCTGGTGTTCTAGACCTCGTACATTCAGATGTTTGCGGTCCCTTTCCCAATTCCATCGGCGGAAGCCACTATTTCATCACCTTCACGGATGATCACTCGGGCCATGTCAATGTCGACTTTATGAAGAAAAAGAGCGACGCACTCGGACGCTTTCCGCGCATGGAAGACCCGTGTCGAGAAAGAGACTGGGCGGAAGGTCCGAAAGATCCACACAGACAACGGCGGAGAATATACCTCCGATGAGTACGAGGCGTACCTCGAGTCGGAAGGTATTGTGCACCAGACGACGGCACCGCACAGTTCACAGCAAGGCGGCGTGGCCGAGCGCATCAATCGCACGCTCGAGGATATCGCTCGGGCTAACTTGCGCGAAGCCGGCCTTTCAATTGGTTTTTGGGCCGATGCGGTTGCGTACGGCGCCGCCACACGAAACTTCTGCCCGACACACTCCTCCTTGGATGGCCGTATCCCTGAGGAGGTGTGGACGGGGGAGCGCCAAGATGTTAGCCATTTGCGGCCATTTGGCTGCGAGGTGTGGGTGTCGGTTCTGCCAGCCAAGGGCCGTCCAAAGTTCTCCGACGTCACAGTGAAGTGCATTCTACTCGGCTACTACATGCTGCTGGGTACGCAATCCAAAGCATATAAATGCTACGACCGGGTGACGCGCAAGGTCTGGAAATCTAGGGATGTAACATTTTTTGAGCGCGGAAGGAGTTCTGGATGGAGTGAGGTTATTACGGACCTTCGCAACCTGCCGCCCATCCTTCCGAACCCTTCTGCAACTCTCGTTCCCGCCGCGGAGCCGGCCCCCATCATTGAGGATCCATTTACACCTGTCGTCGACCATTTTCCCGAAACGGATGTATACGAGTCGGAAGAAGAGGAGGATCAAGTGCACGCGCCAGAGGTCGTCGTGGACGAGCCAATGGCACCGAGAGTACGCAAGCTTCCACCGCGCTTCGCAGGTATGGCGGACGAGCGTGCAAATCTGCCGAAAGGACGTTATAAGCACAAGACTGTGACAGTGCCGTTGGCACCTGCGGACGTACCTGTGCTTGAGGAGGAGGAAGAGGAGGAGTTTCAAGCACAGGCTGGTGCTGCACATGTCCCAACGCCCCCAATCGTTGTTCCCTTGACGTTTAAGCAAGCGATGGCTGGTGCACATTCTGAGGAGTGGGTGAACTCGATGATGGAGGAGTTTGGCTCGCTCATTGAGACGGGGACGTTCAAGTATGTTGATCTTCCAGAGGGCCGCAAGGTGGTGACGTGCAAGTGGGTGTTTAGCGTGAAGTACAACCAGTGGAACGAGTTTGAGCGCTTCAAAGCGCGCCTCGTTGCACGTGGGTTTACGCAAATTTACGGGATCGACTATAAAGAGACATTTGCTCCTGTCGTCAAATTCACATCTCTCCGCGTTATGTTCGCCGTCGCTGCACACTTCGGCCTCACAATTTACCAAATGGACGTCGTTACCGCTTTCCTCAATGCCGATCTTGATGAAGAAATTTATATGTCGCAGCCGCCTGGTCTTCCACCGAAACTCAATGCTCAAGGCGAGGAGATGGTCTTGAGACTCCACAAATCAATCTGCGGGCTCAAGCAAGCTTCTCGCCAGTGGTACCGGCTCATTGATTCCATATTCAAATCCCTTGGCTTCACACGCCTGCAATCTGACCACAGCATTTATCTTTGCCGACGTGTCACAATGTCATTGTAGTGATTGCACTGTACGTCGATGACCTCCAGGGCGCCACAAACGATAAACCCACCTGGGATGTCATCAAGTCGAAGCTATCAGCACGTCTGAAGATGAAGGACCTCGGCATTGCATCATACTGTTTGGGTCTAGAGATTTCTCAGGATCTCGAGGCTCAAACCGTGCGCATCTCCCAGAAGAAGTACTTCCAGGGCGTTCTCGAGCGCTTTGGAATGGCCGACTGCAAAGCCGTGTCGACCCCGTTCCCAGTCGGCACGAAATTAACCAGGGAGATGTCACCGAAGACAGCCGAGGAGCGACAGCTTATGGCAGGGAATGATTATCTCGGTCTCTTGGGCTGCGTGATGTACGGGATGCTGGGGACGCGCGCTGACTTAGCCTTCGCAGTGGGAGTTGCCAGCCGATTTAGCTCAAATCCGGGAATCGACCACTGGAATGCATTAATCCACCTCTTGCGATATATCAAAGGCACACTTGATTTGGGGATCACGTACCGCGGTTCGGGTCGTTTGGCTACGCCCATAGCCGGGACTTTGCTCTGCTACACGGACGCGGACTGGGCCAGTGATAAGGAGAAGATGCGCTCTACATCTGGTACTCGGGGCGTAAAAGGTCTCCATAAAATGCGGCTATGCAGCATTGTTTTGGAATGTGGTGTTCGAACGGAAAACTCCGAGCCGTTCGAACGTGACCTGTTATGAAAACCTCATCTTTCGCAGGAAATTGGCAGAAGATAGCCAGCTCAATTCTGAGCAAAACTGTCTGTTCAAATTTTCCATAGCTGCCCTCTTTCTTTTGCCCGGGGCGTGGAAGGTCTCCATAAAATGCGGCTATGCAGCATTGTTTTCGAATGTGGTGTTCGAACGGGCCGTTCAAACGTGACCTGTTATGAACTTGATCTTTTTCTTTTTCTTTTTGTATGTTTTCACGAGATCCTTGATTGTGACCTCAATTCTCAACTGTTTTCCTTGAAAGTAGGCTCATTCAATTCAGACGGAAAATCCGGAGGGCAGTCCGTCGCCCGATTTTTTTCTAACTACCACAAGATCATTTGGTGGGTCAGATTTGGGTGTTTTGGGGTGTCCCAGAGCAGAACGAGTCCCAGGACACTAATAGTGATCTGATTGCCCTAGATTTTTGATATGATGTACTTTACAATGTTCCAGAGGGCATCATTCAATTCGGACGGGAAATCCGGAGGTCGTTTCGTCGCCCGATCTTTTCTGACTACAACAAAATCGTTTGGTGGGTCAGATTTGGGTGTTTTTGGGTGTCCCAGAGCAGAACAGGTCCCACAGTACTAATAGTGTTCATATTGGCCTAGATTTTTGATATGATGTACTTGAGCATGTTTCGGACATTTCTTGTACATTGGATTGCTGCACAGGCTGAGATCGCGAGCCACCATCGAAAACTCAAAAAATCTTGAGGAACATATGACCCCGAAAAAACATATGGATTATGGAGTATTAGAATGTTATGTATGATAGGGAACGAAGGAGGGGGACTGGAAAAAAGTATGGGTTATTGCGGGGTATGGGTTACGGGGGATATGAGATAAGAGGGAGTCTGGTAGACTCCTCCGTCGTTCAGACATCCTCCCATCAGCATTGGTCATATCCTTCCCCATTCCGCGACGCTGCATGGTTAAGCGCATCCGCTAGCGAGGAGTGGACTATCCCCGCCGACGAACTACTCATTCTGCGTGTCACCCTCCCCGGTCCTACGATATTTCTGGTCTTTAGCACACTGCGGTGACCACCCAGCGGTGTAGCGGAGGTTCGACGAGCGGTTTGATTGAGCTGTATACGGCAAAAAAGAATGAGCTCTCCTGCATGCGCGTGTAGGCAAGACCGTGGGCACTTACCGCGCGAGTCATCACCGTCGGGAACGTGTTCATATCTAGGCTTTTTGACGGTACGAATTTTCATCTGGGTCCAGTATTGAGAACGGTTACGATCAGGGGCGAGGCGGTCGTCGGCCAATACAATGGAAGACCTGGATTTAGAGGACTACTCGTATGAATCAGACAATGTCAGATGTCTGCTCCGTTGAGAAATTGTGTCGCACCTTATCGACCGAATTCGTCGAATCATTGAATATGCCAGTATCTCCGAGACTTCATCAACGTTTGCTTGTGTGCCTTGAGCGGCGGGGACTGGACATGATAAAGGGTAGCCAATGCCCGCCCTCACCACTTTGACAAAATTTAACCCAGAAGAAATGTTGTGCCACGATGAACGATGTTGTTGGGAGATCAAAAAAACAGCTGAAAATTCGCACACGTCATTCTCGACCCCAGCAGATTCCACAAATTTTGTGAGGTACTGGAATTGATAATGGACGGGCAATGCTCGCCCTCACCACTTTTCACAAAATTTAACCCAGAAGAAATGTTGTGCCACGCTGAACGATGTTGTTGGGAGATCCAAAAAAACATCTGAAACTTCGCACACGCCATTCTTGCACAAATTTTGTGAGGCACTGGAAATGATAATGGGCGGCCAGTGCCCGCCCTCACCGCTTTTCACAAAATTTAACCCAGAAGAAATGTTGTGCCATGCTGAATGATGTTGTTTGAAATTTTGCTAGATATCTCCCCAGGCACTAACTTCGTGAAATTGTGCTACATCGCTCATCATATATAGGGTCTAGTAGCTACAAACTTAAGTTCACATTTTATTTCTTCGCGTTCCGCACTCCGCAGCGGAATCACATATTCAACTTTCAAGCTCTAAACCCCTTCTGCAACTGCCTGCACAACATCCCTTTCTTTTGCAAACTACAGGTACAGTCTGTTCTCACTCATAGGTTCTCATGATCAGTCGACAATTAGTGCGGATCGTTGATTACAGCCCTTTGCAGAACTTAGGGCGCGGTTTTTTTTTTTTTTTTTTTTTTTTTTTTTTTTGGCAAGTTTCCACCAGAACAGTCGTTGTGAGCTCAATTCTCAATGTTTTTTCTCAGGAGTAGGCCCATTCGATTTATATGGTAAGGGCGGAGGGCTTGGCATCTTACAATTTTTTCTGAGCACCCCGAAATCATTTACTAGGTCAGATTGGGATGTTTTTAGCTGTCTGAGAGCAGAACATGCCGCAAAGTAGCTGTAGTGCTCAGATTGACCTAGACTTTTAGTAAGATGCATTTGTGGGTATTCTGGAGGGCTCAAACTACCGGGATAGTGAATGTGACTCATACCCTTAAAACATGCTTGAAAATTGAATATGTGACTTCAAGTACTTACAGCTCTTTGCGGAACTTAGGGCGCGGCCGATTTTTTTCTGTTTTTGGTAATTTTCGGCAGAACAGCTATCCTGCCCTCAAATATTATCGGATTGTCCCGGGACCCATACCATTCTACTCGCACTGAAAATCTGCAGTCACTAGCCTCTTTGAATTTTTGTTTCGATCCCCAAATAAAATTTTCACCCAAAAAATCGTGGTTTCAAGCAGGACAGCTGTAATATTGGTAATAGTCATCCGATTGGTCTAAATTTTTGCAAGGGCACAGAGCCCGTCACTAAAGGAGTCCCAAACAAGTAGTTTGGGTGGAATACCACAGAGTCAATGAGACTCTTAGAGACAAGCGAATCATCCAGGGATGTGGTTTCTTGCTCTTTGCATGTTTCGAAGAAGAAGAAATTAATAGCAAGTAGTCAGTATGGAAAATTACAGTTCTGGGTCTGTTACTGAACTCTGACGGACAGGATTGGGCAAATCCAAGTGTATCCCGAGATCACAGATCATATTTCCGAGTTTAACCAAGCCGAAAAATGGACGAAAGAGATCGATCTCGATGATCTCTCCCCGATGTGGGCAGACTGGGAACGCAGCGGCCACAAGCACTTTTATGTCAAGGAGCTTGCACAGCTCAAAGACGGCCAGTTTGTGATTCCAGTTAGATGGGTCACTGTGAAGAAAGAGGTCCACGCTGATGTTTATACCGTTATTCATAATCCCGAGGTACGTGTTTGAGTTTTTGATCCATATATCCCTGCTGACTGCTTGCTCGGTAGTCCAACTGCTTCATTATTCGCATCGATAATACTATCAGAGTCCGCGCACTCGACCTGAAATATAATTATCTGGATCTCAGTCAGAGTGGCTATGGCTTGAACTTCTCTGGTTTGTTATCTCGTCGCAGTGGAGTGTTCCAACTGACCCATCACACTCAGACTCTTCGCCCAAATGGGCACATGAAATGCCAAATCCAATTCGCAAACATGCAAATGGACGCCCGGTATTTTCCCTTCGGATTGTCCCATGGAGCGATGACGTCTCGGGGAACGTTAGCAAACAGTTCAACCCTCACATGAATCTGTATATGCTGAATGCGAATCTTCCGCACCAGAAGGGGTCGCAGGAATACTTTGTTCGATTTTGTTCAACTTCTCCTCATGCCTCATCGGCGGAGCAGTTTGATGCGCTCGCTGAAGATTTGTAAGTTGAAATGTATTTGGAGGGGTCTAAACTAACATAAGCCAGGGGTCGGGATAAATATCATAAAGCATATGATTGCAAGCTGGAACAAGACATTTTGTTCCGGATATTTGCCCATCTTCTTCCAGCCGACAACCCGCAACAAGCCGAGTCTGCATCAAATGCTGGTGTGCATTCAAATTATTGGTGCCGATACGATAAAGCGGGGGGGACGTCAGCGGAGAGAGAGACCGATGCAGGGTACTGTGCCCTCTTCAAAGTATATCATTCGCTCAAACCGTAATGCATAACGCTGACCAGATTCTAGCCTGGAATCTTGCGCACACCAGCAGAAACAGTGCGCACCATCAAACGGCAAATATGGGCTGCTTGTAGCGGCGTCCAAGAAGCTGTCGACACTCTACAAACTTCCACAGGTGTCAAGGATAAGACAGCACTGTTTTGGATTGAGAAACTGATTGTGAAGGCACGGGAAACCCAGAAGCAGCGCTTCGCTCAGGATCCACGTTTGAAGGACAAAAATCTCAAAGGTGATGCACGGAAAGCAGTCAAAACGAAAATCAAAGACTTGATTCAATGGCAATTATACAATTGGGTGATTCTCCAGCCCCATGAACGGTACACCAAGCTCCCAAAAAAATCGAGTACGTGGACGTATTCGGACCCTAATATACTTACGTCCTGAACCGAACAGGGGCACGCAATTCGCTTCGAGCTGGAGATCATTACAATGTACTGCTGAGTGTCCGAGGTATCAATCTCCGAGCTGATAACAATTTTAGAGACTTACCTTCTCTCAGGGCTTGACCCGCATCGTGACAGCCCATGCGAGATCTTGCACTCCATTCTCCTTGGTGACGACAAATACATTTGGCATGAAACAAATAAGGTTTGGGACAAACCTAAAGGCGAAACATTCGCAGTACGCCTTCAGTCATCGTCTGTTGATGGTTTGAACCTCTCCTCGCTCCGTGGCCGGTATATTGTCCAGTACAAGAATGCGCTCATTGGGAAGCACTTCAAAATTCTGCAACAACTCGGTTCCTTCCACCTCCACGATGATCTTTGCGGCAAGAACCTCAGGGATCTCTGGAAGGCGGCTGGAGACCTTGGGGCGTTGTTGTGGTTCCCAAAAATTCGAAATATGGATCAATATTTGGTCGGACAGCTTTATTCGTGGATTCTCCAGTTCGACACTGACCACTTTCCAGGCTGATCTTCAAATCTGCATTGACAATGTCTTGGATATCTGGGGACTTGTTGATCCAGCCCGGATTGTCACCAAATACAAACTGTACGTTCTGGTGCACCTTCCCGATGACATTCGACGATTTGGGCCCGCAATTCTATTCGAGACCGAGGTATTTGAATGTTGGAACCGGATATTCCGACTTTGCAGCATTCTGTCGAACCACCAAGCTCCGAGCCATGACATCGGTGGTACTCTCGCAGACATGGAACGATTCAAACACCAGGTCAGTGGAGGATGGTGGAAGCCAGTCGGATCGCAAGAGTATGTTCATGCAGGCGCGAAGATCGTTTCGTTCCTCCACAAAAATAAAGAGCTTCAACGGCGTTTGGGTTGGATGGAAAAATCCAAGCCAAAATTGGGTTCGTTGTTTTATGTTGCTGTCAAAGTGATCCCGCCGCTTATCGTGCTCAGGGTCTGTAAAGCTTGAATCTCGACGTAAGGCTCAGTCTGGCCAATGGCGTGACCTCCTCGGGCCACATTGGACTGCAGACCTGGATAGCCAGGGTGCTGGCAGGTTGTGGACGACATGTAAATATGTTGTATCAAAATCTGGACATGTGTGCACCAAACTGTCATGGGTATTCTTCAATTGCAAGGTTTGATATCAGTTTTAATGTTGTGTTATTACGCTGACTTCAACACTCCAACTCAGAAAACGGGATCTGTGGTTGCGGGTCGGATCTGCAATATCCTCATTCCATCAAATTCAACGACACAGCACACTAATGCACTTGTTGTGATTCAACGGTTCAATATATCTGCGACACGGGATGCAAGAATGTCCATGCCAGTCCTGTCACCCGCGGATGAAGTCATCTCGGCAACTCCAGCCGTTCGTGAATTGACTTCCCCTTGCAGTGCATCTTACCTATTTTCACGGACAGGACATCCTGTTCATCTTTAATGCACAACATGATTGCTACGGGAGTAAATGCCAAGTCGTCGAGAACTCGGAAAGCATTATTCAGGAGCGGGGTGTTACCGAGAAAAAACAGAAGGCAGTTGAACACACCGAGACCAGCATTTATTTCATCAACATGCACGCCCTGCACAATGCTGACCTCCTCCGAGATACTCTTCCCCGCAGTCTAACTGCCCCAGTCCCATATTTTGCTGATCGCGATGCAAAACACAAGGAATTTGCGGCCCTTCTTCGGATTTCGGGTCCTGCCAAGCGCGCCGCTGCAGCCAAAAAATCCAAGGAGACCCGACAAAAGAATCTGAAGGCTAAACAGGGAGCTCAGATTGTTCAGCAGGCGGCAGACGATGGCGGAGAAGAGGACGGCCGCGACGAGAGTGAAGAGGACGATGACGAGTAGATGAATTGTTTCTGTTACGTGTTGGAAACACTTGAATAGATCTCTCACATGTCAAGGCCAGGCCGAGATTTTATTTACATTTCAAGAATCTCGGACGACACCACGGTCAAATAATATTTCCCCGAGCTTGGCTGAAGGCCGTCAAGATCTGACATGGGACATCACCGGACATTTCTGATGGGATCTGCCGCGGACATCCGACCAAATTGGGGGTGTACTGTGCAGGGATCCGTCTTGTTTTAGTCACGTGGGAGTTTAAACCAAGTGTTTTGTTGGATGGGTTATGGATATGTGGGGGTCATCCTTTGCTTTTAGGTATGTCCCCCTGGAGCCATCTGTGTCTTAATTTTGGGCATAGTTACCCTCTGTGCTTTAGAGGGCAACCCATTCTGTCTGGAGCGCAATTCCACCCATCCCCGATGGCTGGAAAGGCAAATAGTTACGGCCCCATACTTACCTCTCAGATTTCCAGTTTGAGTGTATACAATAATGTACCTATATCCATTGAATGATTTGGGATGTGAATAGTATGGGTGCGAACAAATGACCTGGCCGGGTGGCCCACTACCCCGTTTTTGCCATTTTGGGATCCCGGATACCCCCCGAAGAAAATTTCGGTAGGCTATAAAACCTTCGCGTAAATTCGGAAAACATCTCGTCTCACTCACAGGAGGCATACCTTGGTTCCAGAGCCCATATACCTGTATCCACCTTACTTTATGCGTGGGCCCGAGGTCAAAATTGCTAAGGTGGCCCAGTAACCAGTCTCAGATAATGTCTCACTTCCCGACTACTTTTTCGTCTTTGTCTCGCAATGTACTTATATTTCTTATCCATCCTGGTATATTCACTCGAAAATGGTACGACTATATACTGGTTCGGAAAAGTAGTAAGCCCCCAATCGAAGGCTGAAGTGAGCCGCCGAATGTGCCAAACCATCCACGTGATGTTTTATTTACGAGCAAAAAATCGGCGCATTTCCGAAAGCGCTGGAATATTCACGGGCCGGGGCGGGAGGCCTCCGATTTATGTCGTATTTTATGGTCTTCAAGCTTGAGCAAAGCCAACGAGATGTTACATGACCAGTGCGTCAGTTAGACTTGAGTAAATGAACTTTAAACTCAATTTAATAAACAGTAACCTCGATTCACTCCCCGCACCGGCAAGCCGCGTCGACTATTTTCTTATTTGCCCGTCATCCCCCGCCTACAAGGCTACTTCCAGAACCCCAAAAATGGTGGAGCGGCTTTTATGCCACCACAAGTATCAGCACAACCCAAATACCCGATGTATTTGACAGCCCCCCCTCCCCCCCCGCCCTTCACGTCCTTATATTGATCGTGTATGTACTTAGTGGGTGCGGAAGGCTTTGGTTCACCACTAGTATCGTTGTTTGCCCTTCCGATGAAGTGGAAAAGTCCAATGACTTAGCCCAAATCCCGCTTTTTGTTGGATAGTACACGAGGTAGAAATGTCCAGCACTGTTGGGTCTGAGCGGTGAAACCAATCCGGAGCGTAGCATGCACAATCACCTCCGCATTGTGTAGCCAGTTGCGCCGGCATTCCGAGAAATTTCTAAGCTTGATGTTCGGCACCAGGTTTTAAAGTTTTCGTACTCCTTTGCCTGTCCTGCAAGCTGCGCTATGTTCACTAAGGTTTGTTCGGTTTCGCAGAAGGGGCGATGGACTCGGCGGTGCTGTTTCTGACAGGCTTTATCCTGGGAGAAGTGCATGAGGCAGCAGATGAGATGCGGGTGGGCTGAGACTGACGCAGTAAAGAGTCAAAGCGCAACCCCCACACCGCTTTAGTATAGCGCATTGATCACATTCGTCTCCTTCAATTGTATGCACGGCTGGCGAATGCTTCCCACAGTTTTCGCACAGCTCGGATGGAAGGAGCGGCATCTTGTTGTAGACTGAGTGAGTTGTACGGCGCGGG
Organism: Mycena galericulata; assembly: GCA_029289565.1. NCBI lineage: Eukaryota > Fungi > Basidiomycota > Agaricomycetes > Agaricales > Mycenaceae > Mycena > Mycena galericulata. The sequence goes on along the minus strand of JARKIA010000122.1, from coordinate 108,763 downwards.
TGAGGTAACTCAGAGTCAGTGAACGTTTCCGCGCAGTGTGACGTGGGACTGACGCACGCCTCCCCACCAATGACATTTCCTTATAAGGCATATCTGATCATATCTGTCTGATGGTCCAGAGAAAATGCCGTGGGGTAAGAATGTGGACACCTCAGAGGAGCTGTTGGTATTGGTTCCATAGTGTAGCGGTAACGTGCACTGCTGGTTCTAGTCCAGACATGAGTTCGAGCCTCGTATATTGTACTAGTTTTCCTTTTTTTTTAAAAAAAGCGCAGGGATAATTCTATTTACAGCCTTTTGCGGAACTTAGGGCACGGCCGGTTTTTTTTTTTTAGTAAGTTTTCGGCAGAATGGCTATCCTGACCTCAATTCTCAACGGATTCCCTTGGTGGTAGGCTCATTCTACTCGTGTTGTAAAATGCGGAGGGCATGACATCTTACGATTTTTTCTGAGAACCCCAAAATCATTTATTAGGTCAGATTGGGGTATTTTGAGCTGTCTGAGAGCAGAATATGCCACAAAGTAGCTGTAGTGCTCGGATTGACCTAGAATTTTGATACAATGCACTTATGGGTATTTCGGAGGGCAGCAAACACCGGGATAGTGAATGTGACTTGTATTTCAACTCTATCATACATGTAAACAGGTAGGATATCGGGTGAATTTCCCTAACAGCAATAAATTTGAAATACAAGTCCCATTCACTATCCCGGTGTTTGCTGCCCTCCGGAATACACATAAGTGCATTGTATCAAAATTCTAGGTCAATCCGAGCACTACAGCTACTTTGTGGCATATTCTGCTCTCAGACAGCTCAAAACACCCCAATCTGACCTAATAAATGATTTTGGGGTTCTCAGAAAAAATCGTAAGATGTCATGCCCTCCACATTTACAACACGAGTAGAATGAGCCTACCACCAGGGGAATCCATTGAGAATTGAGGTCAGGATAGCCATTCTGCCGAAAACTTACTAAAAAAAAAAAAACTGGCCGCGCCCTAAGTTCCGCAAAAGGCTGTAACAATCCCCCTCGTTCACCCGGGTTGTTGGAGGGTTGTTCGAAAACAAGTTCTATTTAAAAACATGTTATTTATAAGTCAAGATCTGATGGCGGGATGGGGCGGGATGGGCTCGGGAAGTTGCTGGAGGTTGAATATTGCTCTAATAATGCTATTAAAATTCTTACAGACAAAAGGGCACATGAGCTCTACATTTGAATTTTTCTGGCTCGTAAACTCTCTTTGATTGATAGAAGAATCGACTATTTTATCATTTTTGGGGTGAAACACCTCAGAAAGCGCCCAGAAAAACAGAGGGAAATTTGAGAGGGTACCCTGACCAATATGTGTTCATGCTTGCCTCCCTAAGTATACTTTTTCAATCAAAAAAACTTGGGAAAGGTGGTCAAAGCGTTGAATATCCCTTAACAGAGTGATTTTTGTGGGGTTTTTAAATAGAACATGTTTTTGAACAACCCGGTATCTATTGGTGTGAAGGGAAGTAGTATGAGAAAAAAAGAGCAAGATACAGACTAATAAATACATCACATAAAAGAGGATGAAAAAGAATGTCAGAGCCCGGACTCGAACGCGCACGGCTGATAAGGTCACGTGCATGTCATTGGTGGGGAGGCCCAGGGGGTTTGTGACGTGGCCTTATGAGCCGGCCGCTTGATTATCCGCACCCTTATGTAAGACAGTCACGTGGCCGTGGGAAGGGGCAAATCTCGAAAAGTTTTTTATTTGACGCGCGTTCGAAGATACACGGCTATCCCGGCAAACCTTGGAATTTCATCGGATTGATGGAACGTCGGAATCCAATGATTTTGTTCTTGTCATCTTGAGGGTCAGTCGTAGAATACAAGTCAATATGAAGATCTTCGGATTCCGATGGCGCGTTGATTGATTTTTTGTGTTCTGCCCATGACACCACTTGGGTGGGGGGCCGTGGCGGTGCCCGGCAAAAACTCGTGCTTATGCTTCGTTTCTCTTTTTTCCTCTTTCTTTCTTTCTTTTTTGGAGTGTTTGGGATAATGAGACTCAGTCTGCAGAATCATTCCAAGGTCATCCGCTTGTGTTGCTGGTTGTTGGACCGGGCACTGCCAGGGAAATTGTCCAAGAGGAAATGCCATAATGCACAATGTTCCAAGAGGCGCTCGATCTCTGGATCAGTCAAAAAAAAACACGAGCCCCCCAGAAAAGGCAATGATTATCAGCGGAACGTTCAGCTAGATCAATCCATCAATTTTAATTGCACCGATTGTCGAGCTCTACAACGCCACTCGTAGCTCGCTGGTCAAGGCCATCCAACTGTCTCCAGCACACAAAGACTCAAACTGCAAACAATATAGCATGCTAATCCTGTATATGCTGCACATAAGTACATCTCTGTCAAATAATGCAATTCCTCCGCCACACTATGGCTCTTATTTCTTGGTTGTACCTACATAGTAACAGCAATGAAGTTCACGACGAGAACAGGGACTGGCGACCTCAATGCTCAGTACATAAAGCATGGAGTGGCCGAAGGCTGCCAGTGTTCCGATCACTGATCTTGCTTAGCAACATCATTTTGAGAGATCCAGAGATCAATCACCTCTTGCAATGTTCAACCAGTGTGGGACTCCAGCCTGTAAAATTTATCCAATCCCATTTATATTGTTCATGGGCTGCATACCAACTAAAACCCCCTTATATACAGTAGTCATCTGGCAGTGAGTACTCTTCCGTGAGTAAGCCACTCCATGTGTTCTAGACCAGTTCCTTTTTCAAGGCAAATAGTCGAAATTTATTCTCCTCAGTCAAGAGTCGGTCACATCGTAAAGCTACATTGACCACTTTGAACCATTGATTGTGAATTACTGCTGTACCAGGTTTGGATTTTCAATAACTCGGGTTAGTCGGAGGTTCCAAATAAGATGCCATGCAACTGAGATTAGGATAGCAAATAATCTCCCCTTTTCTGGGATGTTTGTGCCTTCCCTGGATTTACATTTTACAAGGTTGCAACCCAAAATCAGGCCTCAGTTCAATGTAGGCCATTATGTTTTGTTTCTCGTATGCCTTTATATTTATGATGAACTTAGATAAAAGTGATTCCATCAACGGATCAAATCGATCAATTTATGATGCACCCGGCTTGCCAAGGCTGTGAAACTTTTGTGAAATGTACAAACTCCAGGTCTGCTCTACGGTGGCCTATGTATATCTACTCATCTATCTTATCTTATGGTATCTTCTCACAGATAAGACAGGATAAAACACAGTATAATAATATTGCTCAGCTAGGTCCCCTTTCGGAACGTGCCGAGTTGTAGCGACAGTACAACCCGGCCCATAAAATGTACTACCACTACACCACAAGCCACACACCCTCAATACGCTCCCACTCAATGGCTGTAGATCTTGGGCATGGGACCTGCAGTTGATAAAATGAAGATTCACCGGGCATTCTTTATAGCACTAAAATTTGACTAAATCCGTCCGACCATGCCAATGGCAGTTCTTCAAAAATTTGAAATGCCTACTGAGCAAACTGGGTGACCTGGCAGATAGTTGACCTTAGAACAGATTACAGAGATGATAAATTTCCTGGATAAACTCCACACAAGATCTAGAGTCAGTAAAATCTGAGCCCTCAGAATTTGCATGGTTCCCCCGTGGTCCACCCACGGTATGACAGGCGCCTCCAGAGCGCATCACAAATTGATCTATATGATCTATGGATGCAGCCACATGGCGCCACTCTCTGTTTATACCTTCCTCTCATCCAATCCTGCACATCTATTATACATCTTTCGCTTTCATCACAAGAGCACATGACTAAGAACACCTCAATACATATCTTTAAGTTTCAACGGTTTTCGCTCACCCAGGAAAGTTTTCTCACGCTAAAATGTAATTGTATACGAGCAGAGCTCAATGCTGTCAACCTATCACGTTCCCGACATATTAAAAATCAAGCAAAAAAAAAATTCAGAAAATTCAGAATGGCTGCATATCACACATAGGACTCTAATCAGTGTCTTTGGTTCTCATTCTTGGAGGGATAAGCCCATCTTGAGCGCGAACGACGTATTGAATGAAATGATGGGACTTACTAAGTACTATGTTAGTATTCGGACGAAATTGATAACTCAACTTGTCACCAGTCTGTTTTGTGGCGTGCAAGCAAGTAGACTTGTACAACTCGGGCAGCCCAATTGACATTTATAGACTCTTTCACTTTCCGCCTCAGATGTCAAACTCAATAAGGCAATTTGATCGCGGCAAATGCACGGCAAGGCCGATGGCAATCAAGCTTCCACCAAGCCGCCGCCGAAGCCAGCTCAGTGCAAGAACAGTGACAAGTACGAGCGAGCATGTGGACACGATACATTCACTGCGTATTGTATTTACATGGCCCCAACCACCAAACTCTAACCCCGAGATTGCGCAGTGCGGTCACAGCGCAAGCGCTCTCGTGCGACCCCGACTCGCGCCACACGCGTCACCCGTGCGCACTCGCAAGAGCAGCGTGAGCGCATCTCTAGGCAAACGCCGCCCTCAACGCGCGGGTGCTCAGTGATTTGATGAGCGATGCCGCGTGCCGTGTGTGAGGGCATAAGAGTCCCGCGCGAGATGCGCGAGAGCTCTCAGCTATGCCGCGCCAGACAGGTAAGCGCGCTGACCCTTGCGCGACGAGTTGTGATGAAAGCTCGAGGCCGCGCGTGATGAGAGTTCGAGACAGACTGAGCCCTGCGTGCGCAGCAAATCTGGGGACAGAAAGAAGCACGCCCTAAGAAGCACGCCCTAATTCCTCGAGTCTCGACAGCGGGATACAGTCGTTCGTAATGACACGCTCGATCTCAGTGGTAGATATTGGCCTGGAGGACGAACGGCAGAAGGAGACGGCTGTGGGGAACAAGGATGATGTGGTGGGAAGAGAGGAATGGAGGCGGCTGACATTCCCATTGAGTGGTGAGGCGGAGTTTGAACGTGCCGTACATTTGCCGCCATCAAATTACCGTATTCGGTTTGACATCTGAGGCGGAAAGTCAAGAGTGCATTTATAGGACTGCGCCTTGCGGAGTTTAAAATTGAAGCGGGTACGATGCTGAGGATTGAGAATTGAAGCACTGCACAGATTTATAGCATTTATACTGTTCTGAACCCTGGAATATAATGTCAATACCCTCTGTTTTGACCTCGGAATTCTAACATCTGTCCGTCTCAAGCCTTTGAACTTCGCTCGGGAATTTCCGACGACACCGTTACAGGAGTCGAAGCCGAAGTGCCGGGGCGCTACACGTGCTCTCAGAAATTTAAACTCCGCGCGCAGCCCAATTGGGCAGCCCGAGTTGTACCAGTCTTGCAGCAACTGGATGCATACCTCAAAAGCAAACTTGTGTGCAGTGGTGATGAGTCTAGGCCAAGGTTGTCATACATAACACGCAAGGTCGGGCAAAACTCTGTGGCGGGATAAACATTGCCAGTGGATCTTTCTGGTCAAGATTGATGGTATCACGGTAAGAAGACTGAAGTGGGAGATGCATTTTGTCTCAGGGCATTCTTTAGGCTTTCCATTGGCATAGTACAATACAAGTAGCAACAATAGTTATTGAAGTCCGTCCCAGTAAGTAAGGCAAGTCCCATCAATTTCATTGAACACGTTGTTCACGTTTAGGATGGGCTTATACCATCGAGAATGAGCACCAGAGACACTAATTAGAGTCCTCTGTATGATATGAAGCCATTCCAGATTGTTAGAAGAAAAAAAAAGTTGGCAACCTCGTCCACGTGCGGCAAATTGATTTTTGTTACATCCGGAACGTGATAGTCAACCGGGAAAACTGGAATTCAACAATACAGTCAGTGCATGTACTAAAATCATCTAGCATGTGGACTTGTATTGAGTTCATCTACACGACCTCAATACAAGTTAGGTTTGGAGCAAGCCCGCGCAGCTCCGGCCCGGCGAGCCGGCCCTTCGCTGAAGGGGCTTGCTTCAAAGTCCGCCAAACAAAAGGCTTGCAAATCACCTTATACCGAGCTCAATTCAGTCTCAATTCACTCAGTATAGAACGGAGGCTCAAGGCAGCATGTAAACGTACAGTATGCCGTTTTTCTATGACTATTTCAACCACTGGTTGTCCTCTACCCTCCATGTTGATCACTCATTCTTCCATTTTCGGAAATTCGTCTCTGCAGGTCCAGCCTTGAGGCTGAAGGGCAGACTATCATATACAAAAGTGTTGATTAGCTTCCCGCGAGTGTCCTTAAATATTTCCATGGATTTAAGGGAAGATGCGGCGGAGGATGAGGCCGCCAACGTCATGAGTAGGCTGTGTCACATTCAGTCACAGCCGTCACCCGGGGCTCGACGCGTCCCGTACTCGGTGCAGAACAGATTTCAGTACTTGAGAACATCGTTTATGACATATTGGTACTCCCCGTCGCGTCTTGGGCCAAGAAATTCTGAATTTGGAGTCTCCTAAATAATCTACTTTTCACCAATTGAATATGTGTCCTAGATGGCTTATAGGGAGCAATTGGGTTGCTTCTACACTGCTCAGATGGTTGGATCATATCATGATATGCACCTGTAGCAATATTTTACTTGAAAATTGTGCCCAAAGCCACAAGAAACACCCGTTGCAGATTACAAGACAGACCTCTGGATTGTTCCATTGGTAAACCGGATCTGCACCTAGGAAATGTATCCAAGTAACTGAAGACAACCAATAGACATATGAGAATCTTTCAGGCTGTACAGACCCATTTTATAGGCCATAATCTCAATGAAGGCAATATTTTGCGCGCGTCCGTGACGCGGATTCGATGAGTCACAACGCGTGACAACCTCTCTGATGCGGTCGATCTCGAGAATGCATGGCGAATAACTCTAGTTTCAAGCCACATTCGCCTTTAAAAGGCTTTCATCGTCAAGCTATATACCAAGGGTACCTTCAAATGGAACGGGATACTTACCCCTCCAGAAATAAATATTTGTGAGACATGTCAAAAAAACCGTGTTTTCACCACTTTTCCTGCCCTTCCAGCTCAATGAAAGTGGAGCCAATTGTTGTGGGCAATTGGTAAAACTTGTTGCCATGTTGATGAACTAAAATGTTTACCAATTGACCCCAGAGCTGCGAGGTCGCGTTAGATCTCTGTAAGCCGATTTCCAAGCCCCCCGATTTCCGGACTTTGAAGCAAGCCCCTTCTGACGAAGGCGCGCGTGGTCTATTTGGTTTGATGTTTGGCCTATTTGGTTGGCCCGGCATTGCGCGGCATCGTCAGAACGGGGCTTGGACCGAACCTAAATACAAGTGAGCTGACCACATTGTTTGTGCATGTTTATATAGCTGTCCGCTAGATGCGGACAGCCACAGCGTCCCGTTGATATGGGGTCGACCCAATTTGGCTCATCTTACCTGATGCCTTGCCCACCACAATGGGATAGATGCAGCTCAACAGTGCGCAGTTGGATCTCAGGCTAATTTTGCTGCTGTCCAGACAAAATCTGGAATACAGTACATAGATACAACTTGGCTATCACCTCTTATATGTGGACCTCGGGGTGTTAACCTCGGTGCGTCTCCACACACACATTCACCTGCATCACCGGAACATGGGTACATGTGTCAGCATGTCTGACAGGGAAATCCTATGATCAGCATTAATTGGCAACATTCAGCATTGGGAACGGATGGCCGCCCGTAATGTGCTTCCTTTTAATTCAATCATCCATTGCATTTCATGCCAGATTGGCGCATGGGCGATACAGGCCTGTCCTATTTTAATCTGGGCTTCAGTGAATGTTGCTCCTAAATATATATAATCTGTACGCACCGGGAATCGAACACACGCCAAGATGCAGTTCAGAAAGCGGGCCGGTAATATAGCCGGTTACAGCCACTATTTTATCACAAAAAATCTAACGAAACTCGTAAAAAAGACTTCAACACAGCCACTATTTTATCATAACGATCCCGGGGGACTGACTTGTTCAGAGGTCGAAAAATCCTCATATCGATTTCCCAAATAGACGATTACTTATTACATAAGCACTCGTAATTTTTCGACACTTGAAATCCAATGCGCTACCTCACGTAACATGATTCGGCACATCAATTCTCATTGACGTCGTCGTAGCCGCCCGTCGTGCACGGACTTGACGCTTATTACCCACCAGACCTGCGCCCAGATATGCATTCATAAATACTGTTCACATCAGGAAAAGACCCCCCAGATTATTTCGTCAAAGTTGGGTGAAAGTTGACATAATCTCGTGTAATTATGCTGGTTACCTCGCCTAGGCCAAATTTGGTAAAATTAAGTTTTCTCGGTTTGAAAGGTTCGTAATTTACGCGAAATTATGGTGAATTACACCCCAGTTTTCGAACATTATATTCAATGTATCCCTCAGTTTCCATTCAGTATTCCATTCAATAGAGCAAAAATCATAATGTGTATTATGTAGTATACAAAGGTACAAAGACACGCCAAGGTAATAACGAGGTTGAGAGGGACAGTCAAAGGTGCAGCAGAATATTCCGAGTTGGAGTCTTGAGAGCCGCAGCACCGAAGAGTATTTGATCCTGTCTGGACCACTGCAGCGTTGAAAGGGTCTTTGGAGCGAGGGATTGACTAAGATGGCTTGCGAAACCATTGAAGACTTGAAGCGATCGCTTTTCGTTTTGACGTGAGTGGTTGATGAACTCCAGACGGACGGCATCGGCGGGAAGATCAAAAGTCAGACATGACAGGGACTTCGCTTGAATACTTCACTTGGTGACGGGCGAGGATCTGCTTGACGACGTAACGATGGCATTGGCGACGACGGCAAAGATCTTAGGGGCATCGTGGTGCATGCGGCGAGGGCATGTAGCGGGAGGCCGAGGGCGTGGGATATGGACGACAGATACCGATGGTATTGGATGGGATCTGATGCAGTATGGATAGAAATTTGTGGATTGGGGGTATGCGGGCTCGGAGGCGTTGAGTTGGACATCGGTAGGACCTGATTTGGAGAAAGTGATATCTTGACGAGAGCGGCCGGATACGGAGGGCACTTGGAGGGGTTGCCGGTGGTGCAGGGGAGGGCGCGGCGAGTCGCTGGGGACGGACGATGGTGGGGGAAAGGAAGAAAGATGTAGACGTGGCAAGATCAACATTTGGTTGTGTTGGTTGCGGGCGGTGTTCTGACAGTTCCGACCTGCCATCGGCAAACTCGTCAAACGGATGGTCTCGTCACAAGTCTTGTCATCTTCAAGTTGTAAGTCCGAGCAAAGTCCAAGTCTGATTCCCTTCGCAAACTCAGACTGGCTATCCAAAATGCCATGACTCGGAGTTGTGAGATTCGGACAAGCACGTGGTAAGTTCAAATAATATAGAATTACAGGGCTTGCTCTGCTGCAATCCCGACGACGTACCATTACAAAGTATGCTACTTATATACATATTACAGATGGTCCGTGCACTCATAGGTACCTAAATAATGAGTCATTCAGAGTCAACCTGAGTCAAACATGAATCATGGGATTGACTCGGAGTTTGCAACTGACTTGTATTCCAACAGGAGTAACTACAGGGAGCTTTCTGCAACACTCTGACTTTCCTTCTCACTAAGACTCGCAACTTTTGGCATCCACTGTCATATCCAAAGTATCAGCCCGGGCTGCCACTGCTCTGAATCTACTGAAAGGATGTGTCCAGACAACCACAGAAAGTGCGGAAAGTCTGTGAAAACCTCGAGAAAAGCCGGGATAACTTACCGGAGTTATTTGCCGGTACATCAACTTTCACTTTCACTTTCACCTAACTTGCCGAAACTTGGCGTAATTTGGCGTAGCTTTGGATAATTGAGCGGATTTATTCTTGAGAAGTATAATTTTGGCTAAATAACCTCGGGAGGGTTTTCCTGATGCAATATATCCCTTGTATTCCTCAAATTGGAGCTGTGTTTTGCAGAGACAGGTCCCATTAAAATTAGGGATCGGCACCGTACCGTATACGGTTACGGACCGTACGCCTTACGGCAGTTTACGGTAGACGGTTGGTACCGTAACCGTAACCGTAAGCAGAGCTGCGGGGCCTCTTACGGGACGGTACGGTACCGTTTTACGGTACGCTACGGGACTTACGGCCGTACATGTATATATATAGGATGACTTGAATTAGGCCTCTCCGAGGCGGTAGCTGAACCTTTAGGACTTTGCAGCATTATCTCATCATTTTTATCAAGCGAAACAATAGACGCCAGGGGCGCTTAGATGAAGGCACACAGATCACCCGATAACCGCAAAGAGGACGGCGTGATCCGGTCCATCAGCTTTTTAACAAATATCTTGTGGCTTGTTTGGCCTTGTCAGCTTGCGCCCAAGTTCACAAGCTGAAAGTGCGAAAAAATACCCCTCAGAAAATGCAAAGCAAGATCAGATAAACACTTATAGATATGTGGGGATGCCTTGTGGGATTTTTCAGGACTGCTGCATCCGAGAAAATAATGTTGACCACCAAATTATGCCACTCAAAGGAATCGAACCGTCGACCTTGTGGCGGTCCAGACATAGGTTTGTGACCTTGTGAGCTTGCGCGACTTTTGGTGAGGCTTGCGACCTTGTTTGGCCTTGTACAAGGTCACAAGTTATTTGTTAAAAGTCTGATGTCATAGCACAAGAGCGTACAGCTTTTTTTTTTTTTGGGGGGGGGGGATGTTTGGTATAAGGTAAGGGTACAAAGTCTGCAGAAGCATTCCCTGATCCTCCATCTGGTTTGCTGGGATTTTACCAGTCATGCTGTCGAGGGTGTCCGATTCCGAAATTAGTAAGCCTGTTATTTTTTCGGCGGTTCTGTGGGATTCGAACCCACGACCACAACCATTATGTAAATGAATTGTGGCAGCCGGTCTTTTCCGGCTAGGACTTGTGGCATTTCCGCTGAACCACGTGTCCCCCCACAAGAGCGTACAGCACGGCCGTCAAATCCAGTGAAGACAGGCAAATTGCAGAAGATAGCAAGGAAGGACATGGAGGAGAGAGCCAAGTTTCATATGCGCTGGCAAGATCGAGACAAAGCGATTGATCTCGGAGACTCGGATTGATATTCTCCGGGTTTCTATTTCAATGCACCCTTTGTCCCGACAGCGACAAACACAAAAAAGAATTCAAACAGGGGAAAAGAGAAGGGAATTCAATGAAACTTGCCAGGTCATCACAGGAGCGTTCAAGAAGACTAGATTAAATATACAGCAGGATGCGCAGAGTACCAGTAGTACTTCAAGAAGTTGAGGTATTGAAATTATCATGATCTCTGTGTACATACATTTCCTGCCATTGTCCACACCCCTGCACCCCTGGAATTGGCCACATTTTTAACAGTGAATCTTGCATACAACCTTGCAGTCTAAGGTTTTGTGGTTTCCGGGGCATGTTGACTTCTTACACCATCGGCAGGTGCGGACTGCTCTGATTCAGGGTTAGTTGAAGAAGTGGGTGTACCCCCTCCTTGTTTTTTTCTGTTTTCCTGCAAGGTTCTGGTTTTCTTGCCAGGGCTTTCATCTGTTTGCTGCAATCAGGCTATGGTTCATGAAGCACACCGTGGTAAGCTGAAATGAACCTTCCGAGTCCTCTTCATTGTCTTTCCTGATCCGAGGATGCCCTCAGGGAGGGGCATCCGGTGGTCGTGGGCGATCCTTTGACCCCTTGGGGCATCCAGGGCAGCACCGTGGTTCCATGTTACTGACAGAGAAGAGCAGCAGTTTTTGGCATATTTTCAAACCTTAAGATACACAAAAGAGTCAATCAGAGACTTTGAAGGTCACAGGAGAGCAGCTGAGCCAGAAATAAAGACAAGGCACTCCAGCACGATGAAGGACGATTAAATTCGAGGTGGCTTGTTATTTGTCCAAGTCAGCCACAATGTTATTCGGTGCCGAGCCAAGTTATTACATTCTGGATGGATTTTAAAATTTTGGACACACTAATCTTCTGTAATGTACCTCTAGTGCTCCCAACATTATTTTCATGATTTACAGCCGTTTGCAGAACTTAGGGCGCGGCCCATTTTTTTTTTTTTTTTTTTGTAAATTTTCACGAGAACAGCGATTGCAAGCTCAATTCTGAACAGTTTTCTTTGGAAATAGGTTCATTCGATTGGCACGGAAAGGGCGGAGAGCATCGCTTCCTAGGTTTTTTTATGGGCACCGAAAATCTCCTTTTTGGGATAGATTCCCGTGTTTTTCAGTGGTTGAGCGGAGAACACGTCCCATGGGACCTGTTTTGTTCCGATTGACCTAGATTTTCAGTATGGTGGACTTTGATATATTCCGGAGGGCCTGAAATACCGGCATATAGTTAAAAAAGTTTGGTTGGATTGTTAGTTATGTATGTATTACTTACTACGGCAGACTTCAACTTATTCTGAGCCAAAAATGTTTAGATCATTGTTCTTTCACATACGATATAATGAGACAGCTGTTTATGAGACTCTGTAAATATTCTGGTGATTACAGCTGTTTGCAGAACTTAGGGCGCGGCCCGTTTTTTTTTTTTTTTGGTAAGATTTCACGAGAACAGCGATTGCTAGCTCAATTCTGAACGGTTTTCCCTGGAAATAGGCTCATTCGATTCGCACGGAAATGGCCGAGGGCCTCGTTCCCTAGGTTTTTTTATAGACACCGAAAATCTCCTTTTTGGGATAGATTCCCGTGTTTTTCAGTGGTTGAGCGGAGAACATGTCCCATGGGACCTATTTTGCTCCGATTGACCTAGATTTTTATTATGATGGATTTCAATATATTTCGGAGGGCCTGAAATACCGGGATAGTGAATGTGAACACTGGTTCGAATCCACCATACACTTTGGGATCAACAAAATGAAAGGAATTTATCCATGAACTGTATATTTGAAGTAATGATCCCATTCAAAATACCGGTATTTCAGGCCCTCCGGAATATATCAAAGTCCACCATACTAAAAATCTAGGTCAATCGGAACAAAATAGGTCCCATGGGACGTGTTCTCCGCTCAACCACTGAAAAACACGGGAATCTATCCCAAAAAGGAGATTTTCGGTTCACATAAAAAAACCTAGGGGACGAGGCCCTCCGCCATTTCCGTGCGAATCAAATGAGCTTATTTCCAGGGAAAACCGTTCAGAATTGAGCTAGCAATCGCTGTTCTCGTGAAATCTTACCAAAAAAAAAAAAAAACGGGCCGCGCCCTAAGTTCTGCAAACAGCTGTAAGAGCCCGAAAGGAAGTCGGGTTTACCTATTAACATGCCAAGTAACGCCAAATAACGACCCATCTGATCGGAATATTACATGTAACCGTTGTCCGGGCCCAATTCTCACGTCAACGGATACTGCCGCGAACATCAAGCAGCAATGACTAATAGCTAAAGCAGAAACAAGTGAATCTCGTGAGTGAAACGGAGTGGCCCACAGGCAGATAAATCAGTAAGGTTGGGAAAAAATATCTACATTTGAATTACTTGTTCCTGTTTCCTTACAAAGGTTCAGCAATTAATTTTGTGCAATGACTAATTCTGTATGACTAATTTTTGTTTGTCCTTGTAGCAAAATGGCTCGAAATCCATGTTCTCCTGGGTAGCCAAACCTAAAGGTTCAGCAATGACATGGGATTAGGCCTCTTTGAGGCGGGTGCTGAACCTTTAGGATGGGATACATAGACAGGATGCTTCTCCCAATTCAAGTTTCCTCCCTAGTGATGTTCAGAGCTGGTCTGAAGCCCACAGCGCCCACTAGGCAGGCCCTCACCCCCGGCTCGAGCAGGCTCAGCGGAAATTATGGCCCAACCCTGTTGAATATGGACCAGGAAGAGTTTCGGAGCATACCTATGGTTTGCATAACATTAGAGACTCTGTGTTGGAAACTCGCATGGTAATAACATGGCAATGAATAGCATGAATAGCATGCTAATAACATTTCTAGCTGGGGACCCTCAGGAAGGCCTGCTATTTATTCATGAGTTGTAAAAGAACTTCTAGAGACATCACAGAGGCTTTCTGAGATATATATATGTACAATAGTTATGACTCAAATTAAGCAAGAATTGGACTTGAGATCATGCACATGAAGAGATAGCATAAGAAGGTTTGCTCAAGTTTTGTTTTACTTTAGGAAATCAAATTTTTGCCACGATCTTGGTAAAGCTCTTCCTTGCCTGCCATGTGGAGACCCGATGGTCAGAAGAAGCTCGGGGAAATCCTTACCATGGATGTGATCCATCGAGGGGGAGGCCCGGAGGCAACCAGGTGCGAACGGCCTAGCAATTGCCTGAAGAGTTACTAACAAGTTTCATTGCTAGTGTGTGGAAGAAACTGTGCGACTTATCGATTTTAGCGAAGCCCGAGTCCGCTCTTGTTTCTACGGATGCTCCAACCGACTCAACGTTGGATTCCTTATTGCTCGTACAGCCCACATAGCGGCCGGATTACAGTTTCCCCGACTTCCACAGAAGCAGAATATGTCAGGTCCAGCACTCGTGGAACTCATCTCGTCTGAGTTGAAGCAGGTGCTCCAGTGGTTTCAAATGCTGAAAACGAGGAATGGGACGTGGATGACTGATTTTTAACATATCTTCACATACAGTGGTGCTATAAAGTTTTGCACACGCTGATTTGAGCTCATTTCTGGGCCAAATGTCCTCAAATAAAATTGTAGTATGAAGTATGACAAATTTTAAGAGTGTAGGCACCGTTTAAACCTCGCCATTTGGGTACAATTCTTCCATAATAAAATAATTTAGGGTGTGGGAAAATTTGACTCTGTGGTTTCATCAAATTTCCAAGAGTGGTGTATATAAGGAAGGTGAAAGCAATAACAAAAGAAACCCTATCCATCCTTTAGTTGACCTAAATCCATATGGATTGAGCTCAAAAATACCTGGCACAAGTTGGTGATTTTAGGATATTTGCCCATTTTTGTCAAAAGCCTCAAAATCACCACTTTGCATGCATGTGCTAACTATGGACCTCGGTCTCTGGAATTTCTAGCAAAGTTAATAACTGCTATTTCCAACACAGCGCCACAAGAGCCACTAGCCACCAGGTTCCGCACTGCAAAAATTCCATCTGAGGCTGCATCGTGCTATTATCCCAATTACATGAAAGGCTTAAAAGAGTAGTCTGCCTAAGGGGCTTGACAAACCTCAGAAACACGTCCTTGAGAAAACCTTGAGCGTACCTCTTTGCAGCACGTGGTCGTGCCACCTCGGTGTCTCCGACCGTGACACGCCGGATCAAGAACTCTCTCACGTCAATGGATACTAGCCCGAACACGAAGCAGAAATGACTAATAACAAAAAATTGAACTCAGAGAATCTCTTTGGTTCCAGGTAGTGAAACGAGCTCGTGCATGAGGATTCAAGTCAGTAAGTTGAAGAACATATCCTTGCATTTTGGTGTATTTCTAAATATCTTACCCCACTTTCTTTCGATTTATTTTTGTTATGACCAATTCTGTATGACAAAATCTTTGTTTGTCCTTGTAGCAAAAATTGGGCGAAATCCAAGTTCCCCAGGGTAGCCAAACCTAAAGGTTCAGCAATGACATGGATTAGGCCTCTTCGAGGCGGAGGCTGAACCTTGGATGAATAAATTATTTGGAGCGAAATTGGATCAGATAAATGCCAAAGGCACTTAGATAGAGCTATGATATGCACGACACAATATTTATAAAACGTGGGGGTCTCAATTTTTCTATGCCTCTAAAATCTGTGAATCTAAACATCCTTATTCCTTTTGAAACATGATATTTAGAGCTTGCATCAAGAAATACTCTGCCACTTTGACTGACCCAGTCGAGGCAACACATTTTTTTTTGGTTTGCACAGAACCCATGGGTATATACACCAATGGTGGAAAATACTCATAATACCACCATCTGTTGAAAATCAACAAAAAAAAAAGGCCGAAAAGTATCCACCAAAGTATGCCTTGTGGAAGACAGTCATCATATTTTCAGACCTCCCCAGTTATGGGGCCTGTGAACATTTTTTTACTACAGAAGTTATATCGAAACTTGGGTGTGGAAGGGAAAAAATGTGTTTGCAGATTACAGTATGTAGAAGTCCTGAATTTATTCTTGTTTCAACTTGCCATCAGTATAGTGACTTGATGACTTAACACACCCGTTTATGGACCGGAGAATCTCAAAGTGCGTAAAAATGGCCTGCCCTTTAAATCTTCTTTGGGCTCAGTGTTTTTTTTTTTTTTTTGGTTTCATAGCACTGTGTACCAACTCTCTACGCGGCATGCTCCTGCAATTTCAATTCAAAAGGCAAATATCTAGCAGTGAGGCAGGGGACCATAGGACATACTATCAACATTTTGGGTTTTGGAGAAGGCACGCAGAACTCAGGTCAAACCGACTTGAACCCCAATTGGCGCTTCACGTGATCGTCGAGGCGGAACAATCGGAATTGCCCATCGGCTTGATTCCGGCAGACGGACTTTCGACCGACGGATTCCGAGTCCGAACGGATACGGCCCGAACATAAAGCAGATATGACTAACCATAAAATCCTCTTTGCTCAGAAGAGAGGAAATGGAATTGTAGACAGGTAGAATTTTCGACCAGAAGAAGGTGCAAAAACCCATTCCGACACTGTTCATTTTAATTTCTGTAATCTGTTTTCTTTGCGTTCTCTCAATCTGTTTTTGTGCACTGACTAATTTGTCATGACTAAACTGTGTTTGTACTTGTAGCAAAAATTGGGCGAAATCCAAGTTCCCCAGGGTAGCCAAACCTAAAGGTTCAGCAATGAATGAGTATCCTCAACGGAATTTCGCTTCAGACGCAGGTGATGCTTTACAGCTAACGTCAGTACCGAAGGCGCGAACGAAAAATTACCGTTTTGGGAAGATTTTGATCCTCGCGAAAGAATTCGCCATATCTCGGTGGGTACTTCACGGATCAACTTCTAACTTAGCTAGATCGCCTGGAATAATTCAAGCGCAATTAGTCATAGAAAGAAACCAGCGAAATATTACATTTTGCAAGGGCTGGCCAAGGTAGCCTTTCAGAGCAAAAATCATGTCTAGCGAGCCCAAACCAGGGCCAATTGAGCTGGTCTTTTGGGATATATTACTTACATACATTAGGAGTAATGTCATAGAGTCAAAAATATGAATAATTACCCTGGGGCATTCTCTAGTATGCTCGAACATATTCTGGTAAGGAAATGTTGAACAGGCTCTAACTACCAGACCCCTCAACCAAATCCGCCACGGAAACTACCCAGGGGGGACCTACTGTCCCCGTCACATTACTGGCAGGCAGAATTTGCCACATACGCTTGCCGGAAACAATAATTAGGACACGTCGCGTCCATTTTCGGCCACCATCAAGTCGCCGCGATCACATCACAGGTGCGAGTCTTCCTGGGTGCGAAGATTGACCGTCGGGTCCTTCTGCTTTGTCGTTGATAGTTTATATGCCAGCGTTGGCTTATGCAGAATACTGGTGCAGCCAATTACCTCATGCATGACTCCTTCGACAGCATCGGCAAAAGACATTGAGGATTTGATAGAGACGCGTTGACTGCCCTCGGAGCTAACCTCGGGCACCATGAGTATCAGTGCTGCCGGCGGTCGGGTCAACCAACATGTGAACATCAAGGCGACGGAGTGATCGCGTCTGTGATGTGATCGCGATGACTTGATGATGGCCGAAAATGGACGCGACGCGTCCTAATTAGTGTTTCCGACACGCGTCTGTGGAACGTTCTGTCCACCAGGAGTGTGAAGGGGGACAGTAGGTCCCCCTGGGTCGTTTCCGTGGCGGATTTGGTTGAGGGGTCGGGTAGTTATAGCCTGTTCAACATTTCCTTACCAGAATATGTTCGAGCATACTAGAGAATGCCCCAGGGTAATTATTCATATTTTTGACTCTATGAAATTACTCCTAATGTATGTAAGTAATATATCCCAAAAGACCAGCTCAATTGGCCCTGGTTTGGGCTCGCTAGACATGATTTTTGCTCTGAAAGGCTACCTTGGCCAGCCCTTGCAAAATGTAATATTTTCGCTGGTTTCTTTCTATGACTAATTGCGCTTGAATTATTCCAGACGATCTAGCTAAGTTAGAAGTTGATCCGTGAAGTACCCACCGAGATATGGCGAATTCTTTCGCGAGGATCAAAATCTTCCCAAAACGGTAATTTTTCGTTCGCGCCTTCGGTACTGACGTTAGCTGTAAAGGGGCGCTCAATTCTTAGTTCAGTTCGTTAGTTCGTCGGATTTAATATTATTCACGGCATCTGATTGGTTGATTTAATATTTAAAATGACGAACGAACTGCATGAACTAAGAACTGAGCACCCCTTAAGCAACATCAAAGTCCGAATGGTCTCGGGGCTCAAGCGTGCACGCTGCAAAGAGATAGTGTCTCAACCACCCGAAAAGACCTGCTCGACTGCAACTGCAGAGCCTGAAACACTTATTAAGAATTCTACCCTGCCGGATGGGAGAAAATTTACCTGGGATGGTTATAATAGTAGCACGCGCCAGACGATATAGGCGTGGGAACTCGGACTTCCTCGCAAACCACCACTGAACAGGGTCCGCCTGCCTGCGAGGGCGCACGTGGAGCATCAAAGTATTGCTCCTGCTAGTCAATCGCCTCTGCATCATAGTGGGGATTTCTACATCGGGACTCAAGTTTGTCATGAAGTTTGGTCCGCCACCATACTTATTTATCTTGTAGTATTACTTCTTACTACACTACCTCGGCATCATTATATTTGAATAGAAATCTCTTTTATTCAAAATTCCAACTTCAAGAGGTATCCGATCTTCTGATCCGACCCACTAAGAACAGCACGTGCATCAGAGGTGTTTGGTCTCAAAGCACAGCTGCAACCAACCTTGCGTGCGCGACGGGACTGGAGATTTTGACGCGGCTGCCGCGCATTGACGCGGCAGTGACGCGGCAGTGACGCGGCGTGACGCGCGATTGACGCGGCATGCTTAGAACATTTGAGCAAGGCTCCTAGGGTACGGAATTGCTTGCACGACACCCGGAACAGCAATAGTAGCGTATGTACATACTTGAACTATGTTTTAGGCCCTTGTCCAGGCATCAATCTTAGGTTATTTACCTTGTTAAATCAGGTTTTCACTCCATATTAACCAGCAAAAAGCTTTTGGTGGTAAAGGGACATTCAACTGCGTTGTACGACTCAAATAATTACATATTAGAAATAGAGTTGCCGCGCCGACGCCGCGTCAGACGCCGCGGCAATGCGCGCCGATGCCGCGTCAATGCGCGTTAATGCCGCGTCAATGCGCGTCAGTGCCGCGTCACTGCGCGTCAATGCCGCGTTAGTCCGCGTCAGCGCCGCGGCACCTCTCCCAGTACTATTCAATGCCTGTATGTCTATAGTTAGTTTCTGATATACATCCTATAGGATCTTGAGGTGGAACTTCAACTTGGAAGTCAAACATTCCTCGAGTACTACCTTCCACCCACAACCATCCCATCTTTTGGCTGCTCTGGCCATCCGATGCACTGGATCAGTATATATTCACGACTCAAACCGATCATATACGTGGTAGGGAACCTAGGCTTGTATAGTAGTTGAGCTGATGGTCGCGACAATCACGTGATTGACGCGGCGTACCCATTCTTCGTTGAACTTGGATATTTCCGACTCGACACATTTGTCAAGTGTTTATAAGCCTATATTCAAGGATCTATATCCTAAAAAACAGTGGATTTACCTCGGCAGATTGGGTCTGAGTCGGGTGGTTGGAAAATATTGACTAAGAGTCAAAAATATGTGCAGTGGATGTAACTTTGAAAGAGTGCAGACCGTGACATCTTCACCATGTGCCTCGTCACTGAAAAGTTGATTAACTTTACTGACCACTGATAATCATATTGGGGGGAAATGGGAATTATACCCCGCATTTATCGAGCATTACCTTTCAGGATCGTGTCCTTACACGCTGGATAGAAGTCAACAAAGGGGAGGGATGAATACCCTGATGACCTTCCGGGCAGGTGAAGAACGCTGGCCTGCCCTGTTCTTGACCCTCAACATGGCCAGTGGTTATTTAACCCTGGGTGACTCGAATTCTCTCAGTAGCTTCGGGCATCTCGGAGTTGTTCAAACTAGGGACATGGAAATGTTTAGATTGAGGAATCTTGGTTGGGGCCATCTGTGCTGGGTAATTTGAGTGCTGTGAATCAAAGATACGGCTGAATGTACGAAATAGTGCCATGATGTGCCAGTAGTACAGGCCAAGTCAGTGAAACAATATAGGCCAATAAAATCGGCCATCAGCTTTTTCTTGTGACAGTCAAGATTACTGGGTGACGACCAAATTTGTAAGAGAGAAAGATGTGTACTACACATCTGAGCAATTCCATTGAATCTGAATGACGCCGGGAGTTCCTTCTTTTGGGGACTGGCCGGGGCATGCACATTCCAGCAGATGTGATCTAGACTCTCGGTTATGTTGCACTTTGCACATTTCGCGGTCCTCGCATTCAGGTATATTTCACCAAAATTTCCCTATCCTAAGGGCTCCATGTAGGCACTTCCAGAGGAAGGTACGGATCTGGTGTGTGAGCATACAGCTGAAAACGTTATTTGTCGACACATTAAATTAATATTGACATTGTGAAATTGCATGCACACTTGGATGAGGTTCGTTATCATCGGATCTGAACAGTCTTCGGGTCTGAGACACCTAGTAACTGAACATGAACTCGCCCTGCTGCTCCGAGTGCAGACAAAGAATGTGTGACAATAATGAGTTCATTACTGACCGGATCGGTGGCCGCATTTTTAAACAAGGAGCAATGCGGTTATACCGCCGGTAAAATTCAAGCCCCCCGGTCCGCGCTGTCGCGCGTCACCTAATGGACTGGAATTGCAGACCGAACACAATCTAACGGAATGCGAGACGTCCACGACTCGGAGCAATCTGAGCATGTCTGTGTCACCTCTGTAACAAAACACACCGGAAAGTTGACCAATGAACTATACCAGTACTTAAACCTGACCCGAGGGCAAGCAATTCCTTGAATATCCTAGTTACAGGTGCCTCCCGAATCAATTCTAGTCCGCTCTGTAGTAGATACACCCTGTTTTCAATGGAGAATAATACTCCCCGATGTGGCTTAGTGTTAACTGACCACATTTTTGGGAAGGGTTTTTTTGCTTCAGAGGATGCATTGAGGCCACAAATGGTTGTCTTTAGAGGAATCAAGGCTTCTCGGGGCTTAATTTGAATATTAGAGGCGGCGCGCCGATCGCCGCGTCAGTGCCGCGTCAATGCCGCGTCAGTGCCGCGTCAACGCCGCGCCGGTGCGCGTCAATGCGCGGCAGTTGCGTCATTTTTACCAGACCCGGTGCGCGACGCGACAGCCGTCGCGTACGCGCTCTTTTGGCACACTCCATTGCCAGACTCTGCCGAAATTTAACCCACCGCACACGGCACACTAGCTAGCCCCTTTGGTCCCACCAAATCATCCACCGTGAGCCAACAGCAGAACACCAATCCCGGTGTAAATAGTGTCCATATTACGCCCAATACCCCTGCAAATGACGCCTGTACCTCCCATTATCGTGCAATGTCTACAATTATCCATTTCCCTGCCCTCCCAGATCATCATCTCTTGGGATATCCTTTGCCGCCTCCGCACCCTTGATTTCGAGTACACACGGTCAACACACCGCCGACCAGCCTCTTCCAGTATACCCAAAATGTGGGAAAATATTCAAGAAGGGAGCACACGAGGGCACTGTGCGGACTCATATGTCAAGTAGTGCTTGTAAAGGTGTGTGGCTAGGTATATTGGCTCGTCGCATTTAAGCTGATCATCTCATGCATAGTTTCAAATACAGAGGCACATCCACAACCGCTGCCATACTCGGATCCCTTGCCATCCCAACGCTCTAGTCGGCACGCCGATAAAGAAAATCAGGACCCGAACAATACCCCAGCATCGAAAACTAGACGGATATATTGATATATTGTACAGTGATACTTGCATCCTACTATATTTGCTTGTAATCATGTATCCTCATCTTGTTCACTGTGTCTTGGCGCATTAAATGGCCCCCAAACCACTTCTAACTGTGTCGCCAGCCTATTTCTTGTTGATTTAGTGTCCGAGACAGGGGGCTTCCAAATGGGGAAGTGACCGGCAATCCCTCGAGCACGTGTGTTCGTCAGTGGGTCCAATAACAAGATCGGAGACCTCTTGCAAAATTCCAGACACCGCACCAGGGCCCAAATGTCATGGTATGGCATCGCCACGAAACCATGGGCAGTCAACTGCACGTGTGCTGCACGATGGTGAACGGTTTGTCCAATAGCAACCGCCATACTTTGGCTTGTTTTGTTTTTTTTGGGGGTGGATATTCGATAAGCTACGGATCCTGAAAACGATGAAGTTATCCAACATGTGGGACTGACCACAGACGGCGAGATAGTCTCATACCAAAGTGTTATTGGATCTGCAGTGTACGCCATGCTTGGCGACCTGATCTAGCACATATTGTTGGTGTGCTCGGACGTTCAAATCCCGCCAAACGATATGTCAATGGCGATTTGGAAAAGCCCGTGTACAAACAAGTCCATGTACATTCTCTCCAACTAATAATCAAGAAATTTGGCTCTGGGACATGTCATCGCTGCTCGACCGACCATATTTCCTCTCCTGCCGCTGCCGTCTCTGCAACTGGCGGTCCTTTTCCTTTATATCTCGCTCCTCCAGCTCTTCGGATACCCATGCATGCGCACATTCCACGGCATTCACTGGCGACTTCTTGTGGCTCTGGAGGTAGTTTTGTAGCTCTGCAGTGGAGAATTTGCCAGAGGGGATACTAGAGGCAAACTCGCTAGCAAGGTCCCTGTCGCCACCCAGAACAACAGTCTCCTGTTGAGGTTGTAGAAAACAGCAGCGAGTATGGTACATTTAACGGCGATCCTCCGGAGAAGGTGGATATTGTCCTCGCCGCGAATACGGAGTCGTCTCAACCCCCTCAGTACCGCAAATCGGCTGTTAACCTGAAGGTAAGTGTATCAACATTTCTTTGGACTTCATTCTCACACACTACTAGTTGCCTGTGCCAAAAGCGATCGCTCTGGAAAACTTCCCATCTGTACTTCCACGCCCATCTACGCCCTCATAACCGTATTAATTAGACTGCAGCCAGCGTCGGCTCGAGGGAAGAAGTCCGCGGAGGTATTGTATTATTAACTCTCTATCCTATCCTGCCGGCATTGACCGTTATGCTTTTACAAGGCCACTCGGAAGGTCGTCGAGAAACCCAGTAAATGGAAGTCCCCAACGGAGTCGAAGCAAAATGGCAAGGCAGAAGCGAAAGTTCCGGTGCCACACGGCGCATACGGTACTAGAGGCACTAAAAAGACAACATAAATGTGCGTGCTCTCTGGTAATTCATGATGAGAAAATTGAATTGCTACTTTTGAAAGCACACCCCGATTGCACTACTCTCTCCTTTGTCGCACTTGCTTGACTCTCCATCGTGTATTTCAACCCGCTCTTATTTGGACCCTCACCTCGGCCTCTCCACTGAAGAAATTCGCATTAATAGAAGGTAACTAAATAAATGACGTACAGTATCCCCTAGCCACTCTTTCAATGCGTGTACTCTTAGTCTCATTCTTGTTGTGATGCTAAGTACGGCGCGTACGCGTGTGAATATAAAAAAAAGAATTCTCATCCAGCACACGGCTCCGTTTAAATTATTGAAAAAATTCGCAAACTCAAATCCTACGACCTCGTAGCTCGACTCTGGACTCTGAGAAAGTTTTTAAGTCGAGTTTCAACTCATTTATGAGGTTCAATACAAGTTGAAGTACCCGGGCAAAAGGAAGTAGAACCATCCTCAATGAGCCGTCGGCCTTCAGTCTCCGAAGATTGATAATGCCCCGATGGGGCCTAATCGGACTGTGCGATTACCAAATACTACCTTTCGCCGCCGCTCATTCGCCCTCCAAACTTGAGTGGGACAACACTGTCCTTATTCAATGGTTGAAACCAAGTACATTGGCCTCGCTATGGCCATCGCCGGCTCATTCGCCATCGGCGGCACGAGTACCGTCATCACAAAAATGGTATCCATTTAGTGACGCAGTTACCGGTCTCGAGGAAGGCTCACCGAGAGTACAGGGGCCCATACTCCAGAGGGCGACGTCCCTATGAGGTAAGTTTCAGCCAAGATATTCACAGCCAAAAGACGCATTCATCCAATGCGCACTTGATTTGATGAAGAAGCCTTGAGGTGGACATCAGAAGGCGAATTCTAACGGAGAGAACCGCTCACCGATTGTAATCTTCGATATCCTTCTTCAGCTGGTCCAGATGACTTTCACGACTCGACTGCTCGATATTGCGTAGAGCACGGAATAAAAGAGCAGATGTCTGGCCGATCGAGTGGAGCAGAGCGAGCCGCCGGTCTTCGTTGGCTTTGATCTCCTGGATTGCGTTATGTATGTAATCTTCTAGACCACCTCAGACAGTATTGATAATGTATTGAGCTTATCCATATCCATGGCAGTGGGACGACTATAGGCGATTAGAGTCGCCCTCAAGAGCAGTAGGGGCTACGAGTTCGTTCGACGTTTTTCGGCTTTTTGATGATGGTGGTAGTGGAATATCAGGAATTGCCCCAAATTCGCTCCTGGTAGCTCATGTGAACCCGTATTTCGAAGAGCGCATGCTAGGATGATAGCCAGCGCAATTTCACGCAAGACTGTCTGTTCAGATTATTTTCGGAGGCATTATTTCACTTTCCGTGGGCGAGGGAACTTATTCGCGGCGCCACGGGAGCAGCCACATCGGCTGGGCCAGACGGAGAAAGCCAACCTGCAAGGTGGATCAGCTCGTGAAGAACCGGAAGGCGTGGAAGGCTGCGTCGGAAACCGCCGCCGAGGCGCAGGGATTCGCGACTAAATGGGGTGGGCGAATGGTTCGCAAATGGACACGCAACTGGATTTCAGATCGTGCCATCCCCGAGTCCAAAATCACCAAATGCTCATCATGGTGGATCATTCCCAAGGGCATTGCATGTATCGCTTAGACACGTTACTCGTCAGTCGGTTGAATCTTAACCCTGGAGGAAAACAGGCATACATGCGAGATGGATGGTGGTGGGATGGTGCCATTCGGAGGACCCAAAAATGGTTTATCCGGCCGACCATCCGGAGCATCCTGGACTGCCCAAGGAATGAAAGCCGTTCTTCAAGAGCGGGGTTTGTGGCCTGCAGGCAAATTTGTCAAGGAGTGCAAAAGGGGGCTTCATTCAATCCGCTCCCCAAGACTGCTGTGCGACGCGGGTCCTCGAATTGCACCCGGATTTCCTTGAGCAGCGGTCAATGGTTGCCGAGACTATTGGAGACGCCGGTCATCTGGTGATATTTTGCCCCAAATACCATTGCGAGCTGAACTTCATCGAGTTCTTTTGGGGCGCCGTCAAGAAATATCTTCGTGATCATTGTGATTATACTTACGATGGCCTCAAAGTGAATATGCCAGCGGCGCTTGCCTTGGTCTCGCGAACCATAATTCACAAGTGGGAACACCGTATGATTAGGTGGATGGCAGTGTACCGCAATGATTTGGGACCCAAAGAAGCTCAACAGGTGGTTCGGGCATTCAGTTCGACTACATACTCATCTCATCGCCGTGTTCCCGAGCGAGTTGCACGGCAGTTCGACCAGTAGAATCGTAGACTCCCATAGCTATATTTTGCACCTATTCACAGCTTAAACAGAGCTTTTTGAATATAATACACGCATGTGGCCAAATCGGTGGCCAACTTTTTTTTTTACTCACTCAGTTTTGATGCAAATAAAAATCCCTCTTCCAGTTTTTCTTGCACCTTCAAAAGAAGCACTTTTGGAAGAGGGATAAGAAATTAGATCAAATTTGAAGCCGTAAAATTTTAAGCACGGGGGAGCGGTAGCTAGATGACCCGCGCCATAGCCGCCTTGCCGATGCCGAAATACAGAAAATATTGCAAAACTTGATCCGCCGGTGGTTAAATTTTCTGTGGGTCTCTCGTAGCACTCCATGCTCGTGAACTTGATTCCACCGAGAAATCCGTACCCATTCCACTTCTAAATGAGGTCGAAGTAAAATACTCTTGTGGAGCCAGAACTGCCCAAATACAGAAAGTTTTACACAACTTGAGTCGCCGGTGGTTAAATTTTCTGGGGGTCTCTCAGAGTGCTCATTCCAAGCCCACCGACTAGATTCCACCGACAAATTCGTCCGAATTCCACTTTTGAACGAGGACAAAGCAAAATACTGTTAGAACTGCCCAAATACAGAAAAATTTTGCAGAACTTGAGTCGCTGGTGGTTACAGCTCTTTGCAGAACTTAGGGCGCGGGCTCTTTTTTTTTTTTTTTGGTAAGTTTTCACGAGAACAGCCACTATGAGCTCAATTCTCACCCGATTACCTTGGGAATAGGCTCATTCGATTCGCATGGCGAATCCGCAGGGCTCTGTATATTACGATATTTTCTAGGCATCTCAAAATGATCAACTAGTTCGATTTGCGGTGTTTTCCACTGTCTGAAAGCAGAACATGTCCCATAGCAGGTATAGTGCTCCGATTGGTCTAGATTTTTGATATGATGTACTTGGAGGTATTCTAGAGGGCCTGAAATACCGGGATAGTCAATGTAACTTGTACTCCTTCAAATCTATCACACACTGTGGCAATCAGAATATCAATGTCCCATAGCAGGTATAGTGCTCCGATTGGCCTAGATTTTTGATATGATGTACTTGGAGGTATTCCAGAGGGCCTGAAATACCGGGATAGTCAATGTGACCTCTCCTTCAAATCTATCACACACTGTGGCAATCAGAATATCAAGTGGATTACCCTATGAGCTGTATATTTGAAGTACAAGTTACATTGACTATCACGGTATTTCAGGCCCTCTGGAATATCTCCAAGTACATCATATCAAAAATCTAGGCCAATCGGAGTACTATACCTGCTATGGGACATGTTCTGCTTTCAGACAGTGGAAAACACCGCAAATCGAACTAGTTGATCATTTTGAGATGCCTAGAAAATATCGTAATATACAGAGCCCTGCGGATTCGCCATGCGAATCGAATGAGCCTATTCCCAAGGTAATCGGGTGAGAATTGAGCTCATAGTGGCTGTTCTCGTGAAAACTTACCAAAAAAAAAAAAAAAGAGCCCGCGCCCTAAGTTCTGCAAAGAGCTGTAAGCGTTGACTGATTTTGTTGAGGAGTATGAAAGACGTGAGTTCCCTTTTGATTTGTCTCGGATACTTTACATCCTCCAGATTACACTTCGGTCGCTATGCCGTTACCCATAGTGGTGATGACGGACCCTTGTGGCAGGCTCGCGATCATAATTATTTCCCTGAATGTGGGCAACCAGGCGCCACCTGGTTGGTGTTGAGAGTCACTGATAACTACGCTCTGCACTGGAACTAGACTCGTAACCAGTCTCTACGTTGAGCAACAAGACAGCAGAGTGTGGTACAAAAGAAATTGAGTCGATAGGATAAAAACTGAGTGAGAAAAAAAAAAGTGCCGGAAGGGTTGCTCTTCGTTCGCTTGTCCAACCTTTCCAGTCCAACTTCGTGTAATCCTTCTCTCGAAAGTTGACAGGTAATTAATTCGCTTATTGTGACCTTCCCCTAAACCGAACGACTAAAATTTGCAAGAAACCATGTTTTTCTTAAGGGATTCGTCCTCTCAGTTCACCAAAATATTTGCCCGCCTGAAGGAATCCCCAGAGGCCTTCATCAGCTCCCCTCGGTGTCGATCACTGACCGACATCATTGAATATCATTCATGAAACAAGATTTGAGAAGTAAAGTATGCATCTACATAAGTGCGAGTTCCTGCCGGGCAAAGCCACGGCCCTGTCAGCAAAACATCTAAACGAAACCATATAATGTAATCTGATATTCCTTTCCTGTCCACACCATCGTGGGTGTGTCCCAGACATTGCGCCGCTGTCCGGGCTTTATGGAAATGACACCGCAAGCACATATAAGGTACGGGGGATGTCCCTGGGGCTCCTCAGACCCCCAGAAAATTAAAATCTTCACCCTAGCATCAACACCATTTTGGGCGCATTTGATGTTCGACTCGATCCGGACTGCCTGATGGTCTAGTGCTGAGTATTCGCAAACAACATTCAATTCGAGGCACTACACTCTGCCATAAAATCGTACGATTGCAATCACATATGCCAATACCTCCGGGACCGTCTCCTCGCGTAAGTCGAGGGAACTAATGGGTATGTCTTATGAACTGTCTCATGGACTGATGCTTGTTACGACCAATCCCCAGGAATGGGCTGGGATTTTTGGCCCGATTTTGACCCAAATAAATGTAATTTGTTTCTAACAGCAGACTTTTTGGAAATATAATTGAGTTCAAAAAGATCTACTGGTAAATTGCTGCTGTAAGTGGGGTTTCCCAGTAGATGGTGGGGCTCCCGCAGACAAGGTAGTGTCCGTTTAGTACACGGATTTGGGTGAGGGAAGAGATGAGGAAGAGCGAATACAGAGAATGAAATGAGGATTTTGTGTGTGTGTGTGCGGAGGGTTCGGCCCGACTCGGAAATTTTACGACGCAGGGGGCGGCGATATCAAAATCGGAAGAAGACGGAACGTGAGCACGACCGAACCCGTACACAGCGGGCACCGAGGGTCTGATGAAAAAAACCTATGCAACCCAACGTATCGTAGCTCCAAAAGCAAAGCTCGTGCGAGGTCGAGAGAAGCGGGCCCGAGGGCCCCACACAAGAGCGGAATGACGAAAAAAAATCCTTCCGATGAAAGTCACTGAGGCCACAACCGCCTCGTGGAGGACATGACTTCGCCTGTGGCAATTTCGGTTCAATATCTTTTCTGGCTTTTGTACCTCACAAGAATTATTGTGTACAGCGTACGTTCGTTCTCACGTGTAGCTGATGTGGCTATGCAAAAATCTTTCAATGTATCAAGGTGGATTCTCCGTTGGCTTCATCTCTCACGGCGGCAGAAAGCCTTCGATGATCGGGAAATTACGGAGGAATTAAACTGTTCTACCCTGCGTTGCGACAATAGATCCAGATTCTTTCGGCACTGCGGAGTACTGTACCGGCGTGTATGGTAGCAACCGTAACGCATAACGCGGGCCCAAAATGTTGCCTAAATCGTGTGGGTAATGCCAAAAAAATCGACTTTTGCGGTCTTTTTAGGCTATTTTTCGGCCGCAGTAAATTGCCTTATTAGGAAGGTCTTCTACCCAATAAGGTAATTGGTAGTGATGTTCTGGCTTTGGCTTTGGCTTTTTGGCTTTGGCTTGGCCTCGGAAAATCTCAAGCCAGGCCAGGGCCAAACCTTTGGCTTTGGCCTGGCTTTGGCTTGGCTTGGCCTGAGCCATGGCTTTTGGTAGGGAAATCAGCTTGAATTTGGCTTTGGCCTGGATAAATCCCAGGCCAGGCCAAAGCCAACCCCAGCCAAAGCCAGAGCAAGCCAAAGCCAAGCCAAAAAGCCATGGCTTTTTGGCCTGAGGCCAAAGCCAGAACATCACTAGTAATTGGTCACTACCTTTCCAAAGTTACATCAGCGTAACGCACCTTCAGCGGTTGCTACCATACATGCCGGTACAGTACATAGGCAGAACCTTCTCCATACCTTTCCTCTTGGTGAGAATTCAGTGTGATTGTAGGAGACTTTCTTGAATTCAATTCGGGCCATTATCTCCTTTACCGCAAACACAGTGTATGGAAGTCCTGATTGGGATGTGTTGGGTGAATCCTCCGGGTTTTCAGGTCGTTAATGCACGTTAGAATTAGGATCTAGATGTGTGTGAGAGATGCGACTGAATCAAAAGAGTGCGGGATCGGCGACGACTCGTTCGGCGTACACATTTCTTCATCAAGCCAGTGTCACGGGGCTCACTATTCCAACAGAAGTGGAGCCCGGTCTGGAGAAGAGCGGCGCCCTGGAGGAATGCGACTGGGAGTAGAGATACTAGCAAGGGTCTCAGCCTTGGGTCTGTATGCGCGGCCCCCCTGTTTGCTGCACTGGGTCGCTTCATCCTCGACGACGGTTACGTTCTCCAGTGCGTAGCTTATCAAAACACCTAAATTCCATTTTCTCTTTGATCTTACTAAATCAGCGCTTTTGGCCCCACCAGAGTCGGTGAGTCACAAAACCTCCTGCCAACCAAACACGACCAAAGCTGCCGAAGGGCGGTGCCACCGGATAAACGTGACAACCCCTTTCTGTCTCGCCAGCTTGTTCGGTCTTCAAGTGTCTTCCTTCTCCACCACGCGATACCCTTGGCTCATACATCCCGACGCGTTTCATCCGTTCACCCATACCCCAATGGCAGAGCCCTATTCAAGGTTTCAAGTCTCTCCAAAGAAGAGATCCCCCCCAGACGGCTGCGATGAAGCGAGTCCCAAGAAAAGCAAGTACACTTCACAAAACGAACCTTCAGTCAACCCCGACTCGGAGCTCCCGGTTCATCTTTCGCGTCTTCGCAGCATGCATGCTGCAGTGCAGCACGCCCTCTCTTATGCCCTCGCAACCTGCACCACGTCTCCAACCTCGGACACGGGTATCATTCGCAACGTGCTGAACAACTTCTCGCTCAGCAGTTACTCGGGATTGACAACACAGTTGGGTGTCGATGATCTTCGGCGTCTTTGCTGGATATGGGAGTGGGACGGAATGACAGTACCCGCGCCAAATACGGTTGCATACGCCGATGACCCTTTCCTAGAGTGCCGACCCCCGGGAAAAGACTGGACCCGCGGTGCTATGGGCATAGTGCTCAGTCCAGCCACTACGCTGCTAGACGGAAGACGAGTGCCAGCTTATGGCATCGGAATCGAGATTGATCTGGATAAGGACGCGCCCGGTGACATGACTGCTGTTGCTCAATGGACAACTGCTGGAGAAAGCCGCATGAAGGCGGTCCAAGAAAAATTACTTACCTGGGTAAAGGTGAAGTTTTGATTCCTTCTAAGTTTAAATTTATTCATTGAACCTCCCACAAGCTTCATCTCGGTACACCAGTCCCACGGATTCCCTGTGCAGACCTCCCTCATCTCGCATCGACTTCTTTCACGCGTACTTGGGCTCCAAAACCCGCCCTGTCCCCCTTCAAGCTCCGTGCCCCCCCCTCACTCTCCGGCTTCAAGAGTGTTCCTGTCTCTCTCCTGCAGACACCGTCATCCCACTCATCACATCGTGCTACCAAGATCGTGCCAGGTACTCCACAAACCCCTTCTACACCGGATCATGCCACCAGCCTCTCAACAGCACCTTCGTCTTCTCGGCGTCAAGCTCTCTACGAACGTCTCCGTCAACGCTCACTCACAGCTTCACCGACCAAGGTTGCGAGTAGCACTACTAGTGGAAAGTTGACTCGGGCCCGCCAAGACGAACTACGAAAGAGATGTCTATTGGGCCGCCTGGAAGGGGTCGCAGAGGTTGTATGGATGTACGTCTTTTATCTTTCTGCAGCAAAGATGCGCGCTTAACTAATCCAGGATGTTTTCTGCTGCCACGGGATCAACTGGGTCAATCTCTGCCCGTAAGCGGCGCGCGTTGCCAATGTCGGAGGTGACCGCGACAATTATCAAGTCGTCGCCCGTCCCTCTCTCCTCCGCAGAAGCTGCCTATTCATTGACAATGCTCACAAAACTGTGTCCGTTCTTTCTCAAGCAACTCCCGATCGCAGGCAAGGCCTGGCTCGAGATGCCTGCTCCGTTTCCTGCAAGCAGCCAGCCGGAGACTGGTGCAGAAATTCTCGAAAACCTGGGGAGCATCGAAAGCGGCGGATTGCGTGAAGTACGAGTGATCATCCAGAGGGAACTCCTTGGCAATTGAATCATCGGCGGGATACTTATTCTACGTTCCGCCCCTGCCACTCGTTTGATACGTTGATGTAATCACAAAAGTTCTGCAATGTGAGAATTTCTTGGTTGCCCGTATATTTTGCCAGTTACTCTGCCACCGCATACTTGTCTGTATACGGTGGATTGGAGGCAGCTGCTGAGGCTGTCAAAATTTCAGCATTGCATCGCGAAAACACCGCACAGATGTGAGCGTCGATGGATACATGCAAGTACTAGCACACTTTTGGAGATGGAAGTTCTTCAATTGGTAGTGCGGAGGTGTACCGAATATGTCTTTGCTTAATTGGGGGAGCTTTCTCCCTCTCTTTGCCAAAAAAGTCGATGGCTGTGCAGTGTCGCCGTGGGAAGATCACTGAGACCAGGAAAATGTTTTCGAGCTGGCACGTCTGGCAGGGGGCTTCCAGGGTTCGGATCCCAGTGCGCGATCGGTCCTATGTCTTCCTCTGACCATCACCTCGCTTTCCTCTGACAACTATCAGAAGCCTGCCTGCTGTTTCGAACACTCAAGGACTAGTCGACACCGTTTTCTTTTACCCACCCACCCTCACCTCGAACTTACCTCTTCACAGTATACTTCAACTTGAGACAGCCGTAGAGTGGGGCATGGGTTCATTCCCGTGCATCCAGAGGGTTTTCTGCTACAATGAAGAAACCGTCATTGTACATAGCACCGCGCATCAGAAGCACTGTAAGCATACAGGACGACCCGCGTCAACTCCCACCACCATGTCGTTTTTCGGAAACTCTGGAAACTCTGGCCCGTTGGCCCTGGAATCTCAAGCATCTCTCGGGGTCCTGGTCTACTCTAAAATAAGTACTTTCCTTTCCCTGGTACTCTTAATACAATCCAAACCGTTCTGCTTGTTAGTCTTTGGATTTTATATTGAGTAGAGCAAGTCCGCGAATAACCAAATTACCCGCAGAATCTGTTGACGGTTTCCGCTTCCTGGTGCCAGAAGAGCGATCAGTACACTAAGTGGATAAATGAAATGCACTAATCAGGGGTAGTGTAGGTTAAACCGTGTATATCGCCATGAAATCGACGAGAGTTCATGCCAGCATTTTATTTGGAGGGATTTGACCATGAAATGACCGAAAACCCATGTGACATTTCATTTGTCCACTTAGTGTACTGATCGCTCTTCTGGCACCAGGAAGCGGAGGCATTGTCGAAGCTCTCGGAGCAGGGTATGCAACATATGCTGTTCAGTATGGCGTCCCTGACGAGCATTGTAGCCGAGCTCCGAGCGTCCATTGGGCCCTCCATTCCTCAGATCATTGAACTCCTGTGGCGGCTTTGTCGAAGCTCTTGGAGCACAGTATGCAACATATCTTGTTCAGTATGGCGTCCCTGACGAGCATTGTAGCCGAGTTCCGAGCCTCCATTCCTCAGATCATTGAACTCCTGTGGCGGCTTTGTCGAAGCTCTTGGAGCACAGTATGCAACATATCCTGTTCAGTATGGCGTCCCTGACGAGCATTGTAGCCGAGTTCGGAGCGTCCATTGGGCCCTCCATTCCTCAGATCATCGACCTGCTCAATGACAATGACAGTGATGCTCGTACGGCAGGTGCGGTGGCGTTGTTGAAGCTCTCGGAGCACGGTGCGCAACATATCCTGTCCGGGAGGGCATCCCTGACAAGCATTGCAGCCGAGTTCCGAGAGTCCATGACCCAAGGAATGACGGCTGCTATTGATTCACGTGGTCCTGACATTCCATCCTCGAGCCTCTTCCACTTGCTACAGTTCAGTCCCACGCAGTCCCAGCTCTCTGACCAATACCAAGCTGCCCCTGAGACCCTCAGGACAATTCCCAATTTTTCGCTAGGACTGATATCTGCGGGTGGTACAAGCCTCAGGTTTGAAACTTTCCAGGTTATCCAGAGGCTGTTCAAGTTTTCGAAGTTCGGTGAGCAACAACTGTCAAGATTGTGGTTGGTCTGATTTGACCCCTGGACCAGCCCAATTATGTCATCACCGGATGTGTACTGCACTATTCTTGCACACTGGGCGGGATAAAATTGGGGGCCTCGGTGGTCAAGATGCGAAGGGGTTGACAGAGAGTTATGTCTTGCTTCAAAACCGACAGAAGGCGTGTAAAGGTAATTATTTGTGTTAAGGATATACTTCTGAGCTTGTCGTCCTGTCGAAAGGCGGCCAAGAGCGACATGCTGGAGGCTAGAGGGGTCGCGACGGGTTTGTTTACCACTGTGTCTCTGCCGCCTGAGACATCAGTAAATCAAGCTCCGCCTGATTGCTAACTACGTCATATTGTCCGCCGATCAGTTAGTGTTGTTGGCAAAAGTCTGCCATTCTGCCAGCCAGGTTCTGCCAGCCAGGCAATTGCCGGCCAAACTCCATGAAGTCGGGCAGAACTTGGCAGAACTCTGGTGGCAGTGCTGCATTCGGCGACTTTTCGTCTTAAATCAGCCAATTCCAGAGTGAAATATAGGCTTTGAAATTCGGCTTGACAACCACATGCTTTCAGTTCACGTTCTGGTTGGGTGTTCAGTTTGCATCATCGGAAGAAACAAATCTTGATGAAGGTTTACGTCGATTCTTCAGGGCAAATTTGACCCGAAGCCTTCAGAAACTCGGACACATGCAGGAGCCTTTTACTCAGGTGTGCCAACTGTTTCTGAGAGGCTCAGAAGATGAACAATGGGAACTCGAGGTGATTTCCTTTTTTAGTTCTGCCAGTTCTGCCGTGGCCGGCAATTGCCAGTTCTGCCTGGCTGGCTGGCTGAACTGACCTAAAATAGTTCTGCCATGCTCACTAGGTGCACTGTACGTTTTTCCGACATCGGCTTGACCGGCCCGATGCCCTTTGATTTTCAGCACCGCTTTCTGAGGGTTAGGGTTTGTCGATGTGACATCATGTGTTTGATCGGATCATCTGCCGTTACTTCCGACAACGACCTCTCCGTCTCTTCCGAAGTTCGTCTCCGGTCCCACCTTCTAACACCAACCGTATGTCTTTAACGCGTCTGCCTCGTCATCGCGCTCAACACGTCTTCCCTTAGATGCCTAAGTCCCGAGAAGAATCGGTCTACTTCGCTAAGCTTGCTGAGCAAGCTGAACGCTACGAAGGTAAAACTATCTCTTTCCTTTGCGCCCACTTATCAGATGCCCAGAAATGGTTGAGCACATGAAACTTGTTGCCTCTTCCGACCAGGAGCTGACCTTCTAGGAGCGCAACCTGCTGTCCGTTGCATACAAGAACGTCATTGGTGCTTGCCGTGCCTCATGGAGAATAGTTTTCTCCATCGAACAATTTAAAATAGCTGTTTTTGGTCATTTTGCAGGCCGTGTAGCACTCAATTTCCTGTATAAGGATTGTACTGCCATTTTCGCTGTTTTTGGCCATTTTGCAGCCCGTGTAGCACTCAATTGCTTGTATATTTTTCCATGGTTCAGCTGGTACAATGAATGCTCATACATTAGACTACAAACTGGGTGATTTGGATTATTGTGAAAAAGACCCTATGTTGAGTTGACAAAAACAGCAAGAGAGGGGTTTCCGATGTTTAAGCAAAGTTGATGGCATCTCGACGTACAATGATGGGATAAAATTCTGGAAATATTTGTGTGGGTCTGTGAACATCCCTGCTACATTCCGTCATGCCAAAGGCCCTGTAGCCACCAGAAATGGGGCAGCATTACCAAAAATACTCTGAGACAAACGTTTTGCTGAGTTAGTGTACTACTGTGATACTGATCCCTACCACCGGTACCATTGACATTTCTGGCCAAAAAAAAAATACATTTTGAAAGGGTCACTAACAATTTGTGATAGGTATATCTACCTATTGCAATGGTCAGTAAAATTTGTGACTGATTTGATGTGAAACTCGGCACACCAAGCCACCATTAAATTGCCTTTGTTTGCACTGGAATGCAGAGCACAAAGCCTTCCCGCAAAGGACCTGGGACACTAGAAGGAAATCTAAAGAGACAGTTCTAAACGAAATTGCACTGGCTTTCCAACAAACAAGGTCCCATGAAAATCCGCTTTGAAATGGTTCCAAACAGGGCAATTTACTGATTTGATGTGAAACTCAGCACATCAAGCCACCATTAAATTGCCTTTGTTTGCACTGGAATGCAGAGCACAAAGCCTTCCCGGAAAGGACCTGGGACACTAGAAGGAAATGTAAACAGACAGTTCTAACCAAAATTGCGCTGGCTATCCAACAAACAAGGTCCCGTGAAAATCCGGTTTGAAATGGCTCCCAATAGAGCAATTTACTGATTTGAGGCGAAACTCGGCACACCAAGCACCAGGGCCGTTAAAACAAATCCCAAGAGACAGTTCGAACCCAAATTTCGCTGGCTATCATTCTGGCCAGCCCCCGTTAAAATCCGGCCTGAAATGGTTGCACAGTGGTCGAAATACTGTTTTGGTGTGAAATATCGGCCCATTGTCCAGGACCAACTGAACCAACTGCTGATCAGCTACAACACCACCTCAAATTCATTGTCGATGATTTAATTATGTTATATGAGAAGGGAATAGTAATAACGACCCCGGAATACCCCAATGGTATGATTATTCAAGCAGTCAGGATGATTACTGAACTGTTGTGTTTCAGGTATTACTGTGCGTGTGGTGCTTGTTGGAATTATTGCAGACCACCCCGCCATGTGCAAATTATGTGGATTTGCAGACAAGAACCACAATGTTTCACCTTGCACCAAATGTACTGTTACACGTGACAAGCTAGCCTCAAAGAAGTCGCTCCGCAATGGTACGTGTCTTTAATGCTTTAGAACCATGTATGACAAGTTGAGTTGGTTCAGAATATCCACCTCGTGATGGTGAAAGACGTCGGCAGTTGTGTTATGAATATGCCGCTCTTCCCACTGCGGAGGCCAAAGATTTTTTTTTCAAGAAACACGGCGTTCGGTGGACGGAATTTGCACGGCTCACCTATTTTGATCTCGTGAGATATACTGTTGTAGATCCCATGCACAATCTTCTACTCGGTAAGAAGATTTATTGACTCAACTTGAATTGTATTAATCACAACAAAAGGGGTTGCCAAAACACAGTGGTACAGCCAGTGGATCAAGACCAACACCCTGCGTGCTGACACCGACAAATTCTCGCGGGAACTCAGCTTCATCCACAAGTTCATGGAAAGTGTAAGTTACAATATTTATCAGGGGTGGCCGCTGATGTCGATTTTCAAAAGTACGAGTCTCCGCTATGGGCTGGACACCTGCCTTTGCGGGTAGGAGAGCCTGCTGGAGGATCTCTTACAGCAGACGAATACAAATTTGCAGTGACCGGTCCCTGGGCAATCATTGTGAGTTTATTCTTTTTAAAAAAAATTGCCACTCAAAGGTTTGAAGATACCTATTGTCTGGGAGCGGTTCTTGCACGAGTCTGACAAAGATTATGCTGCAGCGATGAGCCGATGGAAGCGGACAGGGAAGGCAAAGGGCGAGGATGAGCCATCGCCGCGAATGGTTGAAGGAGAAGACACAAATTTTCTCCGCTTTGCAACCGCCTCGAAAATTATTGTTGGTCGGTCCATCCGTATGGACCGGCTCCATCGGGTCAAAACACTTTTGCAAGACTATTTACTTGGATTCTTAGAGGTTTGCACACAGCCTCCCTGTCTTCGTTTACTTAAAGTTGAACTTCATCAGATCTATGGCCAGGACGCCATAATGCCTAATCATCATTGGGCCGTCCATTGTCCAGATCAGCTTGTGGATTATGGACCTGTGTATAATTTCTGGGCTTTCTTGACTGAACATTTGAACAAGCTTTTGGAGAATCTTAACAGCAACAACTGGACGGGAGGACAGCTGGAGGTATCGATGATGCGAGAGTTCCATCGCAATGCAGCAGTCGATTCGGCGGTACGCAATATTCAAGCCGATGTGGCGCCTATTATCAACAAAAAAAGAGAATCCCACGAGCCGTTCTCTCGGCATAGGAAGTTGTCGTGTTTGATGGTCCGCAACTGTATGCTCGTTTCCGATCATCAAACTAATAACCTTGATCTCCAATCACGAACCTTGGGAAACTGACACGCTACAACAAATGAGGTGCGAGTAAAATCTGTTGTAGCGTCAAGCATTGTGGGGCACCGAGTAAAATAAGGAAATGTCTGTTTAAGAACAGCCTGGAGGTGATCTATTAGCGCTATAGGTGGATGTGAGAATGGCAGAAACGCACCAGGACATCGATGGGCATGGCACAAAAAGACGGTTCTGCCTTGCAATATATTACTAATAACAGATGGAATGGTTGTGTGCTCCGATGGGTAGAACAGTTTGTGAGGGAAATTGCTTGCTCGCCTTCGGCTCCCTGGATAAATCTTTGGTCTGGTGAAGATCGTATCAAACAACGGATATGAACATCGAATTTCTTGGATTTTATGGACTCGATGGGATCGGAGTATTCTCAGGACAAGATCTCTCAGCAAAAGTTTTCCGACATTGGAGGATTTGAGTCTGCAAAACATGATTTCATATTCACGACCGTCTGGGGCAGTGTTGCAGTTAAGGTTTAAGCCTTAATTAAGGTTAAGGCTTAATTATCCCTTAATATTAAGGCTTAACCAAAACTTGAGAGGTTCTTAAGGGTTAGTTACCCCTTAGGATAAGCACGTGTCAATGGCCACGTGATATTTTGGGAACAAAATGGGTGAAGGTTGAATGAATCGAGCCTATCCCCTCCGTTGGAAGCTCAAAAAATCACACCAATCAATTTTTCCCTCGCTCTCTCGCACTTCTATTCCGCGGCAATGTCAATAAGCCGTCGAATAACCATGGGCCAAACAGTTCACCCGGGAGATATTGATAATGGAGGTTCCTGCGGCTGAGGAGAGTGATGAGGATCCCGATGATGGTGCTCCCTCCAGCACTGGGGACGAGTTCGAGGGGTAGCCTGCCGATTTCTGCTATGTATTCCCTTTTAGGAAATTAAGCCTTAATTACGACCACCCTTAATAACCCGTAATTACGTCCTTAAGCCTTAGCCAAAAATTTCACCGTTATTAACCCCTTAAGCTGCAACACTGGACCGTCCGACTCTGGGGACATTATGACGGGACGCGCCTAATTTATGGCTAAGCATGAAAAGGGTGTCGGCGTGGAGGAAGTATTTTAGTGGGTGTTTTCGGCGGCTGCGTGGTGTTGGAAGGCTGGTCTGCTATTGGAGATGTGGTAAAAAAGCTGCGAGAGACGCGACGCACTTGCTGACAAATCATACCCATAACCGGACAATTTTTCGTCGTCTCCAGAAAGTTTGTTTCTGCACTTCTGAATACAAGTGAAGAGCGTGTAAGGACTAGAATCAAGGGCCCAACATTTCTGTCTCCTCAGATCTTGGCTCAGTCGATAATCTCCGAGACTGTATGTAGTCCAGTCTTTCAAACGACTAATTTTTTCTTTATTGGAGCCAGTTTATAGGTACTATTTCCGACTGGGTAGTTGGCCACCTTGGAATTCACGGCCCCTGCTACATGGTATCGATGAGCGCATTGAATCCGCGCTGTTTCAGAATAATGGCAGACATCCTAGGAACGAATCAGAGTAGTTTTCCCGAATTTAAATCGGGTGTGAGGCCTGTAGTGAATATTTTTCGCGGCCGTATGCCCCAGGAATATTTGATATGGGATGTATTCATGTGGCATTCAAAAGTGACCCGTGATGGAGGCCTAATCTTTCTCGGAAAATTGGAAGGTGATAGCCAGTGCAATTCTGAACAAAACCGTCTGCTCAGATTTGTGGGTGATGCCCTTGTTCTTACGCCAGATGAGGTCTCCATAATTCAAGAGGTGGTGCACCCCAAATCAATGGGACATGAATGCGAGCCCAAACAATGTTGCGAGTCCTTGCCCGAATGAGCACGCGAACGCGCTGTTTGCAACTGTGGCATTCAAACATGACCCATTATGGCGGCCTAATCTTTTGCGGAAAATTGGAAAGTGATATGGTGCCAATCATTGACAGCTCTTTGCGGAACTTAGGGCGTGGACATTTTTTTTTTTCATTTTCGATCGCTTTGACGAGGACACTCATAGTGCCCTCAATGCTGTCGGACCGGCCTCCCGACACTAATCTTATTACATAATATCGGAAATTAACTGACAGTGTTCCGCCTCCGTCCACGCTCGACGCGCTTTCTGCTTCTTACCACCACCTCCTCGCGCCGGAATTGCTTCTAAATCCTTCGCCGGCATACTGTACGCGCTCTCTGCACCTTCCGGCCCGTATTTCCCCACACGGACCCTGTCTTTGACCGACGACCATCCTCGAATCCGCCGGTGATTGCAGCGAAGCTACTATGATGGCTATAGATGCCCCGCCTCCTGGGCCAGTTGCCCCACCTCCATGTGTATTGGACTGGCAGTACCAATCACAGACTATCCCTCGTGATGTCAAGATCCAGTCCGTGATTCATATCCTAAAATCTATGTCGATGTCACCCATAGACCTTGTAACATCTGTGCTGGTCGATTCCAATACTTTCTCGGCTAACATCGATGGATTTTACCGTGGAACCGGTCTAGAGCAATTTCTCAATGTTGTCTCTCAGGACAAGCGCGGTATGACTCGACTCTTTTCGTGGTTTGAGCGGTACTCTATGCAGCGACTCATCCACGATATCCACCACGAAATGGACGATCTGAGTCGAGTCTTCTTGTGTTCCACGAAGGATATCACCCCTGAAGCCATCCTTGATTTCAACTTTGAAGATGACATCACAGAAGCTTGCCGTGAATGCACGCCCAAGTTACGAAGCATCCTCACGGCCGCAGCACAGACACCGCGTGCAGCACGAGAGAACACTGTCAAGGATATTGAGCCGGTAACTCTCCGCCGACTCTGAACATGGCACCGGGCTGATGTCCCTGGAGCTGGTTACCATGATCCAGGCGCAGTTAGCCAAGACTCGCTCGCAAAACAATAATCTATGCGCGATTCCATGCAGTCTGTATTTCCTCAGCTCTGGGATGCCTCGGAAAGTCATAGACACGCTCGCGCATGCCGGGATGTGTTTATCTTACAATGTTACCAAAGATACGCACTCGACACTTGCAGTAGGACAGATTCGACGTGCGCAGCTCGCAGCCAGAATGGGCCATTCTGTCAGTTGGGATAATACAAACCTCTCGCTCTCTATCCATGTGGAGCAACGAACACTAGCTCCACCTAAAGTGCAGACCGGCACGACGCAACTGATATACGATCTTCGAGGACTGTCTGACCCTGCGACCTTAGAATTAAAGCCAATCCTGGAACGACGAGCCCAGGGCGAACTGATCACGTTCACTGCTGATATCCGACCCACCCACTCCCAATGTTCATCTCTCCAACGACACTTCGGAATCTCCATCGTCGAACTTCTCATTGCCGATAACCACGACTTCGACTACATCCGCGACTCTCCCGAACTCCGTCATACCTCGTACTGCCCACCGCCTACTGATCACAAAACGAATGAATATGTTCTTCGCACGACAACGGTAGATGAAGGCAGCACCGAAGGTAGCACGCTGGTCAACGAAAATATTTATCTGGATCAGTTGGACTTTGATCTCCATGATCTCGACAATATAGTGGTCCCTTCTTACAACGATCAAAAGACTAATGCTTTGATTCGTTCTGCCCAGCTGCTCCGAATGGACGATCTCTCTGCGATTTTACGCTTGGAACAATTACAACCTGCGCCTGGAGCTTTTCACACCGAACTAAATCTATCGTGGATGCTTTTGAAAGTCCATCGGGGAGACGGAGCAGATCTCGGAAGCCTCCAATATTTCATAGGTCTCCTAACAAAGGTTCGCCTCGGTTCGGATCACCCCGAGGTCGAGACACTCGTCTCGCTGCTGACACAAGTCCTGACTGGCGCGATGCTTCACTATTGGGAGATCGAGACCGGCATGTCTATCACTCAATTGGCGAATTCCGAACCAACTGCGTCGCGATTGCTGGAGATCGCTGGGACAATATTCCACAAATATGCATCCGGCTCCGTTAATTCTCCGCTTAATTCCGATTATACGACCCGAAACCTCCACCTTCTGATGCGCGACACCCTTGTTTTCTACCTGCTGCGCACTTCCATCTCCTCTGGGGACTTTGGGCGAGTTGAACTCCTGCTGGGAACTTTGACTATAATGTTTAGCAGCGGAGGATGCACGAACTACCAGACCGAGCTTCTCTACTTTCTGCAAAATTTGAAAAAAGTATGGCCCGAGCCATTTGCGTGAGTAGATTATATCCTTATTCCTGTTTGCGCCTTATACTAGTCTCCTGACAGTAATCTGGTACGAGACAAGGCTCTGATCACCACCTCCAGACATGGTTATGTTGGCGTC
The DNA here is from genome assembly GCA_029289565.1 of Mycena galericulata. Taxonomy (NCBI): domain Eukaryota; kingdom Fungi; phylum Basidiomycota; class Agaricomycetes; order Agaricales; family Mycenaceae; genus Mycena; species Mycena galericulata. The sequence continues at coordinate 66,506 of JARKIA010000122.1, read as the reverse complement.
GACAAGAACGCAGAATTCAACATTAATTTTCAAAAGGTGAGTAACGGTTTCAGTCACCGAACATTGAGGTTAATCTGATTCCGCTAAGAATTACTTTGCCTCAAAGGGAGTTCACGCTTCATGGGCTTTACTCGGGGATCTTGCTCCCAATGTTCCAATTTTGCGGCGCCTTAAAACTCAATTTGGTCAATTTCTAGGCGCCCCATGGCAAGGGACTCGTCACACCAAAGTGGACTGCTCCGACCAAATCAACAAAGTAAAATTGAAGATGCGGGAGTACCAACTCCATCTTCCCTCAGTCGCCGGTCGCCGAGTAACCGAAAAGGAAACAACTGATGTTGTGGAGAACGGATCTGAAGTATTACGCAAAAGCGCAATGAAATCCTGGTCGAAGGCATACAAAACCTGGGTTAATGGTGGATAAATTGTGGTACAAAAAGGTACAGTCAGTGTCTACACAGTTTTCTGTCGTTTGGAGATCTGATTCGCGATTCCAGCAACTCCATGATTTATGGCGGCTTGACTGAGTGGACGACCAGCGGCGCTGAAGCGAGGTGCGGGGAGTAGCATGGGAGAACTGGAACGAGTGCTGGAAGCAGATGAGGATGCGGAATTATTCGAGATAGCTAAGGATGCATCATCCGATGTTGGCTGTCGAATGTCATCCATGTCGAGCTCCGATTTCTCTGATTCGTTGGACTTGTCCGACTCCGAGTCGGAGCTGGAACTTTCAGTGCTGAGTTCAGTATCATACAGGCAGATCACCGTCAAGACATCCAAAGCATATCGGGCATGCCATTCGGGAGTTTCCTCCAAGAAAGAGGTGATTTGGGTGGGGATTCGGAGACGAGTAGGCAGCTCGCGTGCGAGAAGAACAATGGACGCATCAGGTAAGATGTAACTTTTCGAAAACATCTTCATCACCGGTGATAAGGTGTGTATCTATACATGCCTGAAATCTTTGTTTTTGCACTAGTATAGTGGATAGCTGTACAACAGAGGAGTAAGACTAGAGGATGCTAGCCTAATCCCGAGGCTGAGCATTAAGCTATTGACGTTGCAAACTAGCATAACTACCCAAACTCAGGCATTATTAACGGTACCTTCACAAATGGGGCCTTCAATAGTGACTAGAGTAATACAAAGCTAGCCATAGGAATATCCCAGCAAGTTATAGGTCAAAGATGTAACAAGCTCAGATTCAATATGGGCGCCAGGCAATCAAGGGACATTGGAAGGAATCACAGAGCATCAGACTATTGAAATGTGTTACAAAGAAATGAAGTAAACTAGACGGGTCCATTAGAAATATGCATACCAAGACAATTGGTTGTCAGAAAGCTGGCCCTGAAGTAGAACGTGATCGTGTTGGATCACGTTCAAAGAAAGAGGCGAGTTGGCGCCAAGGGCGCTAACTACAACCACAAAGATGGATGACGCCTTGAAAGGTCTAGACAGGACCTTTAGGCTTAGGGTCTAGGCAAGGAAAGCCTTCTGGGGATTCTCTCAGGCCTTCAACAAGGAAAGAGCCAATTAATCCCAACGGGCGTGGTTCAACACAAATGTTGTCACGCCCTTCAGTCAGCAAGAGGCATTGGCCAATAGGACGGCTGGGAAATCAGAAGGAGACGGATAGATACCCGTAGTTATTCACATCAGTTGTAGGATTAGTCAGTGCAGAGCAGACCTATAAAGTAGTATTGTAATGTAATAGTTAGGCAGTGAAATACTCCCCCAGTTGTTGGCACCCAGCTCTTAGTAGCTTTAAGTTTCATTTTGTTAAGACCGAGCCTAATCAGCCGCTCTTACAATCTGTACTTACCCCACCAAGAATTCAATAAGCTCTTGTATTAGAGTCTTAATTGTCTTCAACCCACCTAGCCGTTAAAAACTATCAACTTGGGGTTGACTTTATATACACTCGGTGACCTTAAACCAGTCCCACACATTGTTTAGAACACACGAGTAATCTAATTGAGGTGCTTAATAGACCCTATTTGACTATTCAAGTTAAGAAGTATTGAGTTGGCGCCAGTTTGAGATTGAAGGTCGATACGCCTGACCTACATCCCCGAACACACACACGTTAGTATTGGAGTTGTTAGTTGTTAGATTTGGTATTGGATTTTGTGAGACTTCATTTCACTCAGTCTAGTATTAGATTTCACGGCTGCACGCCACTGCACCGTTTCACCGGGTCACCAGCATGTGTGCTATCCCTCCATGCATTCAACGCCAATTCTAGAGACTCCCGGGCGGGAACGGGGCGATACCTCTTGTGCACCTTCTTGGTCGGGGTTTCTTCCTCCGAGTCGTCGCTAACGGACAGGGAAAATCCGGGAAGCCAATACGAGAGGTTGAAGAGGGGGTCATCGTTGTCGCAGCACGTTCGCGATGTGAAAAAGAGCGCTGTGCAAGGGAATTTCAGGTTTTGTACAGTCTAATTGTTGTGAAACTCACCTTCGGCTGTATCATCATCATTATGCTTTGCAAAGATGCCACGGCGACAAAGTTTTGATGATGCCTTCGCAATCATAGCTTTCTCTGTTCGTTGCTCCTTCGTATCGGGCTGGTGATTCGGGTCCACCTCTGCCAGGTTGTTGTAGGCCCAACTTTCTGCTATCGTCAACACCAAACATTCGAGACCATCACGCCCACCCCGTCCACCACGTTGATCCTCTTCGAAGACGGACTGGGGTACACCATACAAAACCACCAACCGAATATTAGGAACGTCGAATCCCTGGAGAAGAAAAGGTGAGTAAATTCGAAAGAGTGATGAGAGAATACCAACGTTAGATGCGCACTGAGTCGCAACCATCCCTCGCACCTCCCCGGATCTGAAGCGGGCAGCGGTATCCTCCAAATACTGTTTAGACATCCCAGAGTGAAACTTCCGGAAAGGTTTCGATGCTGCAAGTTCAGGAGGGAGCCTAGAATTGAGGTTCCGGGCAATAATTGATGTCTTCTTCTTGTCGTCGACGAAAATGATGGACAAAGGCAAGACGTAGTTGGCAGGGAATGGCTGGGGTGCTAGGAAATTGAGGTTTGAAAGGTTGTTAATCGTCCCAATCATGGGGATTGTTGCGTAGACCATATTAGGCCGGTTTGTAGAAAGTGCGACCGTGACTGTGTTAGTTGGATTCATTCGTACTGTCTTCATCACGACATCCATGACTCGTTTCGGCATAGAGGCCGAATATGCAGCACAAGGCGTTGTTGAAGGCAGGTGGACTCGAAGGCGTTCTCCGAGGTTCGAAAAGGCAGGTCGGAAGGCGGTCTCTTTACCTTTTGCTTGACCAGCTGTCACGATGAAGTGGGCCTCGTCGATTTGAAGCAAACGAATCTTCTTGACCCATTTCTGGTCACGTAGAAGTTTTGCGAATCGGGGAATATGTCCTTGAAAAGGGCCGCATTGCTCTGGGGAGACCGAATAGTGTCGAAATTGAATATGCTTTTCGATGGACTGGGAGTGCAAATTGAATTTATCTCGGTCAAAGGCTACCCAAGACATGCATACCTTCCACAGCGCAGGAGTAGCGGGAGTGTAGCAATTAATCGCAAGAGAGGAAATACCATACTTTGAGAATTCAGACACCTGGGAATGATCAGTAAGACGCAGCGGTGCAATGGGCCTGTCCATACGTGGTTGTCTTGTATCAAGCGCAAGGGCGAAATTGTAATAGCAATTGCATCATTCGGCATCATGAGTAAGGGTAGGATCATAGCAATCGTCTTGCCGGTACCGGTGCCGGAGCGTACCACTAGGTCTTTGCCTTGACGAATAGCTATCGCCGCGCGGATCTGAAGTTCACGAGGCGTCTTAGTTCCGTTTGAAGCGAAATCCAGATATAGAAATGCGTCCAGGGCTATGAGCCGCTCGCCGCCACTCAGAGAAGCCATGAATGGCCGAGGAAGGGCATGAAAGGCCGCACGGGCAGAAGCAGACAAGGGCAGTGCGATTTCGGGATAAAGCGGATCCATATTGTGTTGATAGTGGAGTTTGAGAACCGAATGGCTAAGGGTATCGAACAAAGCAAGGATTCTTATTACTGGCTCCAGAAAGGGTAGGATATTAGATGCAGATACATAACAAAGAATGAGGCCAAAAGATACCAAAAAGTCGTCAGGAACACAAGAAAATCCCGCGTAGCGCGCGGCGCGGCTTCTTGTCGAAAATCGCAAGCAGGAGCATAAACGATGGAGAAATACGGGCCGGAAGGTGCAGAGAGCGCGTACAGTATGCCGGCGAAGGATTTAGAAGCAATTCCGGCACAAGGAGGTGGCAGTAAGAGGTAGAAAGCGCGTCGAGCGTGGACGGAGGCGGAACGCTGTCAGTTAATTTCCGATATTATGTAATAAGATTAGTGTCGGGAGGCCGGTCCGACACTTAAATTCAAACTCCGCCCCAGCTCGATTGACATATCCGAGAAGTACCAGTCTGCCTACGGCAATAAGCTCGCCTTATAAGAAAGCCGTAGCGCAGACTGGTTACGAGTCTATACTGTGGTATTACGTTCAATTCGTCAGTCACGCGTCACGCTCATTTTTTCTGAGGGCGGAAATAATTTTTTCTCGATTCTTTGATTTTTAAAAGTATCAAAAAACTGGTGGCAGTGTCGAATTGAAGACGATTGGATGGGACCACAGGCAGAAAAGAGTGATCGCGGCGACTTGATAGTGGCCGAAAATGGACGCGACGCGTCCTAATTAGTCTAATTCTTGCTTCCAGGAGTGTAAAGGGGGACGGTAGGTCCCCCTGGGTTGTTTCCACGGTGGATTTGGTTGAGGGGTCAGGTAGTTAGGGCTTGTTCAACATCTCCTTGCCAGAATATGTTTGAGCCGACTACAAAATTCCCCAGGGTAATTATTCATATTTTTGGCTCTATGACATTACTTCTAATGTATGCAAGTACTCCATCCCAAAAAAACAGCCTAATCGGCCATGGTCTGGGATCGCTAGACACAATTTCTGCCCCGAAAGGCTGTCTTGGCCAGCACATGCATAATATGATATTTTCGCTGATTTGTTTCTATGACTAATTGCGCTTGAACTATTCCAGAAGATCTAGCTAGGTTCCAAGTCGATTCGTTAAGTATCCACCGAGATACGGCGAATTCTTTCGCGAGGATCAAAATCTTCCCAAAACAGTAATTTTTCGTTCGCGCCCTCGGTACTGACGTTAGCTGTAATAGTATTTCCGAGTTTGCGTGCGAGATTAGCGCACTAGCAAATAAATTATTAGTTTTGGACAATGAGTAAGAGGAGGCCACCAACCTTCAATCGCCATCTACGGAGTTCTGAATCTTTATCGGTAAGAAGCTGGGTCAGCTGTTGATAATTCAGGAAGTGGTAATTGGTGTGGGGTTTTGTGTTCGTTGCGAGATCTTCTAATTCGAGGAGGCGGCGAGGAATTTTTCCACACTCGGTACATGGCAAGTCCGTCGTCGTCGTCCCGCAGCATTCCTTCGAAAAGGCACGGGTGACCTCTGAACTATCGATCTCTATCCGAAAAAACTCGGTTTGCGAGTCTCCGGCACCCTTCTGGATAACGCGATGCCACGGAAACGTCCAGCCGGCCGAACCTGCTTCGATGTTCCAGTCGACAACAACTCCAGGGCATGATTGCTGCTCGGTGGCCAAATTTCTACGGAGAGCAGGCACGGGAATGGGTGCAGGTGCGGAAGGACGGAAAGCGGGAGCTGAGCAGGAGCATTCTGATGATGAGGTGCTTGAGCAGAGGTATCCTCCGGAGGGAGGGAGGAAGAGCGGCCATGCCTACGATAGAACTGTCAGTGCCTTTCTGTTCGAAGTTAAGGAACAGCTTACAGTTTAGGGATGGACACGGGTACAGGTTCGGGTATAAAACAGTCGACCCAGACCCGAACCCGAACCCGAACCCGCGGCTTTACGGGTTGCTCACGGGTCGTCAGCTAGCCCGTGCCAACTGTGATGTGAGTCTTGGCACCTCACGGCATGGGATTTTAAGTAAGAATGTCGATGTTCCAGGTAAGTTCTGACTCAGTTTTCCGCACAAAAAAACCGCTTTATTCACGTTTTTACAGCTAGTTTGTACCGTGTGCCTGTATTGGCACGGGTACCCGCGGGTTCGGGTCTGGAAAACTGCTGACCCGCGATCCGTACCCGCCCGACCCGACACGAAAACCCGACGGGTTCACCCGAACCCGTGTCCTTCACTAGGCTTACTGGAATTCAGAGTCATCTTCATCAACATCCATAGCATTTGCATCAGGGATTTCTGCAGGTTTCATGGGTTCCGGGGGTGCCGTCTTTGCGCGAACAAAGTTTTTGCTGTACGAGCATTTCTTGCCACTCTGGTGTGTCTCGAGCGCCGAAAAATGGCCGGCGAGGCACAGTTCGGTGCGACTTGGTATCGATGTCGGTACCCACTTGGTACAGCGATTACACTGGAGTCTCCAGAATAAACTCGAGGCATGCCCTTCTCCGACTTCTGCGGCAAGATGGCCGGCCTTATATAATGCGAGGAGATGAGCTCGTCCGTCCAACTTCTCTGTATCGGATTCATCGCCCTCTTCATTCGAAGGAGAAACAGATTGTAGTTCAGGGACAACGGGAGTTCGGGGTGGTGGATTATGGCCGCGTTGATCAAGTGGAGGTGGAGACAGCGGAGACGGCTGGCCGTCCTGAAAACGGCTCATTGTAGTCGATAAGGAAGGAGTAGAGTGGGAGAATGAGAACGAGGAATTGTATCCACTATCAGGAGTTCCAAAGGTTCTCATTGTGGACGTGAAAGACGGGGGTATGTGCAGCGGTGTAAGAGACGGTCTTGCCGATGGCGGAGCTCGAGCATGCAAAGGTGTAGATTGGGTTGAAATTGTAGCTGTTGGGGAAGGGTTTTGAGGCTCATCGGGTGCAGTGGCCATAGAAGAAGATGCGGAAGGTGGATTCATGCTGGAGATGTGGAAGAATCCGGCCGGGAATGAAATGCCCGTCATCGTGATTATACAGGGCAAATGGCAGTGCCAGAAACATGTTCTGGCGCAGGCGCCACAAAAGGAAATGATGATACGTGGAGCCATACATACATTCTTATGGTGGCCTGGTGCCATACCCACCAGTCTGCCAGGCCCCCAACATTTTGGTGATGAAAAGCCATTGACACGTCAAATGTCCCCTTGGAGCTGCTATGGACAAAGCGGTGGATAGTGTGCTGCCTAATCTACGGCCACACCCGGCCAAATCACCTTCGAGTCTCCGCGCAACCGGTGTGGGCCGAGCCCACCATCTGATGGACGCGCCATAATGTGCTTGTTTTACTGTAGGTATTGGCGCTCCGGCGCAGTCAGGTCTTCCACCAGCTCATCCCATGCGTCCGGATGGTCCGGGCAGTGGTGGTCCCCACGATTAGGGGTCACCAAAGCCAGACATCCCGACGGAACCCGAACGAATCGGCGAACGACTCGACATCCGGTATTAGGACCATTTATAAAGTGGATATTAGGCTATACTCACAGAGATCACAACGAGAGACGGAAAGACCGTCCAGGAGTCTAGCATCCGGTCTTGGGAACCCTAGCTGTCCGACGTCCGGTGCGCCTGAGCAAACATACTCAAACCGGACGAGCGTCCTTGCGTGCTGTAACACGGCAAGGATTTCATCGATGTTGGGCTGTGTACAGCATCAGATTTAGCATTAGAAGGACTGCGAGTACCACGGACCCTGGCCGTCGATCCGTAAAGCAAGATCTCTATGAGACAGGTACAGGCCCGTGCGACAGGTGCAAGGAATATGGTGATGTCGTTCACATCACCAGTAACGTGAAGCGAGACGAGGGTTGCGCCAAGTGCAGATTTCGAAAGGCGCCCGCTGATGTTGGCAACGTCCGAGTTCGCAAGGTTGTCCACACGGAGCGTCGTGGCCCCAGAACCAAAGAACACGGGAAGCCACATCATGGTGCATGCAATCGATTTCAAGGCGGGCAGATCCACCACAGAAACGGAGGTAGGAACGTTGGATGATAGGATGGGAAAGATGCGGAGGTCTTCCAGCAGCTGGTGGCAGGCAAGAAAGGTTGGCAGTCTGTCCGTCAAGACGCCATGGTCTGCCACAAGGGTAAGGCGGCGCATGTTCGGGTACCACAGCTCGAGGGCATCGGTTGCAAGTGAGGTTTCCATGCTTTCAAGCAATTCCAGCTCAATGAGATAAGGTGCGGTCTTGACAAGGAGAATCCTGTCAGTGTTAGTAGGTAGTATGTGTATACCCGTGGATGTATTGACTCACAGTGTGGCCCTTTGCAGGGCAGGGGGGTAGAAGTGAAGCATCCGGATGTCTCTAGCCTTAGCTTCCGTCAACTCTGGGACAAAGTTGATAAGGCTCTTTTCAGTGCGGAAGACGATGCACCTCAGCAATGGCGCTGAGCTAGGACCTTCGTACTCTTAGATGATAGAGAAACAGATAGAAGATCTTTTGGCAAAAGGAGACAAAGAATCTCATCTTGCAGGTCCACTGGAATCAGTGGAAAGTGGTCCAGCTTTGACAGCACTGACATGGCTGGGAGGGGGGATGTCAAGACGTAATGAGCTGTTGCTGTGCTCTAGAGGCCGACTCACCCTATTGGTCCCACATCTCTGGTTTGCCCAATTTCCATAAAGAAACGACCTTCCCTCTTTGGGGTAAGCCAGTGCCATGGTGGGGCAGCACTATCTCCACAGCAGAGAAAGAAGACTCACATGTCCCCAGGTAACGTACAGGGCCTAGGACGTGATCATTGATGTCAGAATAGAAACACAGATTTGCCATCACACGTGCTTTGGGGAAATAGTCTAAGTTTATGCTTGATCATTGTTGCCACAAACGTGGCACCTCTGACTTGTGAGAAGAGCCAACACTGCTCGGCAGTGTGGCCAGGCATTCATATAGGCAATTGACACAAAGCGGGTGTGAAGCTGAATCATGCTGAAACCTGCCCCTCTGCAATTTGCCAGTGGGCAATGTGTGCAATCACGAAATACCCAAAGTTGGCACGACATCGGTAGGTAGGTAGGTAGGTAGGATTACACGGCACGGTCCGAATAACGAACACTGGTTTCCAGGGAGTATCCTGGTGTACAAGCAAGCTACTTCCGACCGAGTAGAATACACCTTCTCCCCTGGGCCTCCATGCACCGATCAAACGCCAGTCACAGACCCCACGAGTTTTACCCCGTGCCCCATGGTAGTGCCCAATCAATAACACAGAAGCAAAAAACGATACTTACGGCTGACTGCTATTTGAGTCTCGGGCATAACTGCATACCTTCAATCTGACTTGCTTTAAATTGACATAAGTGCATTTCTTGCCCCTGGTATAATTAGGTGCGTCATTCTGCAGTGATGTATGTCAATATCTGCAAGTAAAGTGGGCGAAGGAACAGCCGACTACTGAAATGTCATTTAGTTAGCTCGGATAAGACGGCCGGATTGTCAACCCATTGTTCCGCAGTTTGCAAGCAAACATGTCACATAAATTTCAGCAGTCTACTCAAATAACAAGATAGCATCCGACAGAAGTCAATGTTACCCACAGGACAAATCTTGGCCTAAGAGATAGGAGAAATCAAGGAGCAACTGATTTTCTGAGCGCATTATGGTGTACTACCATTCACGCACAGTGCTCTTGAAGTGTGAGGCCAAGGGTTTCACCTGGAGGACCATATGATACCAACTTGCTTCTTGGCAGCATATGGATTTGAATGCATCACAACGACAGAAGAGAGAGTACAACTTGAAGCGCTAGAGAGCAAGTATCCAGGCTCACCCAGTTCCATATTATCCACGGAGAATATGGATAATTTGGACGTTGACTGAGCATGATACACTGATAGTGAACACTACTTGAACTACTTGAAGGGAGCCCAAAGGAACAAGTCCAACACAGGGGAAGGCGATCAAGTATACCAAGCGAAGAGTGTTCGTGTTGTTCGTGTTGCACTTCAAGACAGAGTTTACCTAAGCAACTTGATATGTGCACGTGTTTTGCTGACTCAGCAACAGGCGCTGTAGGCGCAGGCGCTACGGTCCAACTACGGTCTGCATGTGGGAGACAGCAGATCATCCCAAAGTCATCCAAAAGATTTGGTGGGACTTGGAGAGCCTTGAGTAGGTTGCCTGGATGTACTGAGCAAGGAAAAATACTAGCAGCAAGGGGGCAGCAGGTGGATCGCGAGAGGACGATCTGAAATGCCCAGATTTTCCACAAGAGAAAGATCCCGTGCTTCGAGTGCTTCCAGGCAGATAGCCAACCACATAGTGTATGAGCCATCGCCGGGAAGTCAAAGGGGATGCTGGTGTTTATTGGAAGCTCCGAGCAAATCCATGAAAACTGGAAAGTCGTTGCCAGTGGTACGGGCATCTGCGCGCAATGAGCTGCTACTGAGGGCATATGGCACCGTATGGGAGACCATGGCCAGGCAGTAGGACGGGTTAGGGCGACAGAGCGACGGAGACCAACGATTTTCAGTTTTGATGGTGGTGGTAGGAGTCAGAAAATGGTCAGAAACGAGGCACCTACAGTATGCACCCCATATGGGCATGAAATGACTCAGAATAAAATGTGGACATGAAATATGGATGTTTTGGAGGTGGATGGCCATTTTATGCCCATATGGGCACAAACCAGCCTGTTCAATCCATTTCTGCCGCTAGTGTATTACATAGTCTCTTATAAACAGATGTTACAACAGAGCTTACTCGTACCTCGTATGTTGTAGTCTGTCGATTGGCAGGTGTCAATGATCGGAGGTCGACCTTATTAGGTAATCATATTTTTTCTCGGGCGTTCAAGTACAGGTTCCAGGGCATCCTTGCTCAAATTTCATTTGGAATATCATTGAAGTCATCAGAATAATTAACTACCTCCTTAGGGTTAGCTACGCCCCTCAGGCCTCAGATTCGAAATATATGCGGAGAAACCGAGAACAGCAAAATTAATAAAGTAATGAACTTGCCTGGGCTGATTGTTTGAACATGGTCATGTGCCTGGAAATAAATCAGGGATCTTCGTTCAAGAGAGCCAGGAAAGAAGTAAAAACAAGTCAGCGGAATCATTCCTTGGGGTTAGCTCCGTGGAAGGTTGAGTTGCCCAGAGAAGAAGGACACAAAGAATGTGATGTCGATGACGAAAGAGCGCGTCGAGAGCCAAAGAAAGTGAAGGCGGTGGAAAATGAAAGGAATGTGTGTGCGGAGAGACCGAATTGTTCGACTATGTGAGTCGCAGATTTCATGGGAAATTTCCGAGATGAAGTCACGAAAATTGAGCAAATGACCCAAATTGAAAGGTAAAGTCGAAGAATCGGTATCGCGGCCGAATGAAAGGAGGGTGAGGCAACGTCCGAGGTCCGCAAGGAGGGGTTAACGATGACCGACAGAATAAACCTTTCACGCAATCCATGGGAATTTTCCCGAATGTAATCGCGGCAGATTTGGATTTTGACCAGATTTGGCCAAAAGATGTCGATCATCGCCATCGACGCCCACCATTTTTTTTCGTTGACCTTGCAGACCTCCACAATATACAATGAAGGGTCAAAAAATTCGAAAGGCCATCTGCTGCTGCACCCGTGTGTCGGAACCGTTAGCATATTGCTTCGGATTGCAATGCCCTAACCCAGAACCAACCCCAGTTCATGATAGGCCAATGATAAAGGTACCGGAAACACAGCTTCCCATGCTTGCACATCCAACCCATACGACTTTCAGTAGTTGCATTACAGGTTTAGAGGGACATTGTAATATTGAGCACGAAAAACAACTGAGAACAATTAAGGAAACCGTACGGCTTTGCACAATTGCCAAAAGCCGCATGCGGCCCGTGCGGCTTTTGCACAACCTATCTAATGTTCCCAGTTTGGGTGATCATCGAAATGCTCGACTTCTTCTGAGTGAAATTCACTGGGTCTAACATTGTTCAAAGACGAAAAAAGATGGCCAGAGTGGGACTCGAAGTCACAACCTTGTTAGGAACAAGGGAATTTCGAAGGCAGGCGAATTTGCAAATTAACAACCAAGCTATGTAAAGTAGCATTAGAGATTTTTTCCGTTTAGCCCTTTGATCATCAGTGAAGGAGCCAGAACAGGGATATTTTTTACCCACCAAGTCCACTCCACGTCTATGTATGATGGTTTCAAACACTTGTTTTTGGGCCACCACTCACTGTGTCATCGGAGAACATTGACAATCGTTGAGCTTGCCGAGTATCTAATCTTTTTTTCACTATTAGCCAGAACTATCTGAGACGGATGACTTGGAATCGGATCTGCCGTGACGCCACCCGATTCAATATGCTCTATCGTGTTTCCGTGCCCCACCGATTACCACTGACGGTCTGCATGCAGTGTCAGTCTATGGGGAATCTTGAAACGCAACACCGGATGATCAAATCTGGCCAGCATCTAGCTTTCCTGGGACGTGCACACCGAAATGTCTACCGTCAAAAGCCTTAAGGGTGGACATACAACAATCAGGCTGTAATTAGTCAGTTCTGCTCGCAGAGATGCATATGTTGGCAGGACTGTCTGCAGGGTCGAATCTGATCCAGGAAAGCTCAAATCTGGCCAGCATTACTCGTATATTAAGCAGATCCCTCGAATCAGTATGCGCATGTTTGCGCTGTTCCGACAATACTCCTCTGCGACTGGCCTCGTTTGCGATTTATTTCCCATCCTACCCCCGAGCGCTCGCAAATTCCCGACGTTGAATTTACCCTATTTGCACTCACTGGGCCCCCGAAGCCCTTCGAAGCCCCAAAGATTTCTCTAGGTTAGCCAGCTGACCTGTGCATCAAAGATTAGCTTTCATCCAGGAAACTGAGCGCTATTTTCAACCTCGTCGATCAGGCGGCGTTCAAGCCCCGTTCACATCACATGGTCTCTGATGGAGCGCTCAAGACCCGTTCAAAGGGACGCTAGCTTTCTTCCCCATCATTCGCACCTTTCTTCCCCCATCATCATCCCTCCCTCCCGCAGGATTTTCCTCCCATGGGCTTTCAATGCACTGCCCTTACTTGAGCAAGTCCTCGCAAGATTTAACAAGCCTCAATGGAGACCAAACCGCTCCGTTTCAACGTGGAAACACTCATCTATGACTTGAGCAGCAATCGACGCCGGGAAGAATCAAACGCGATGAGCAAGAGTTCTTGGAAGTTACTTATGCTTGTATATTGGAACGTCAATCTTACCCCCAATTTGGTCCCGAGCTCCCCGGGAGCTCCGGACTACAATATCGGGACTTGTAAGCGAGGAGATCCGAGGAAAGCTCCTCACGAGACCGAAAGCGACAATCCCTTGAGTATTTTGGGATCCGGTATCTCTGGGACATCCTCAGGTCGACCCAGCAATCCAATAGCAAACCCTTTGAGGTCTTCTTCCGCCACTTGTTCAACAGACACAATCAAACCGGCACAGCACCGGGGCCCGGCCATGAACTATATTGCCCGCAAATCCCCGATGCGTAAGCAAGCGTGGAGCACGCACTTTGTTGGCCTGGACCCAATTCAGGACCGATGATCCCGCTGGATTTATGGGGGATAGCCAGTGAAATTCGAAGCAAAAGTGTCACCCCAGATTACCAATGCGCGTCTTTTCTCGATTTGCCCAACGCCTCACAAGGCCTCCGCAGCTCGTTCAACAGACCATGAATCGGACGGACGGACGGAACCCGTCCGTCGCGACGGGTACATTCTGGGAATTTCCGTCGGACACTGTGTATTTATGCAAATAATAACTCAATCTAAATCTGCTTCTCTAGAATGTCCAATCACTTAGATGGGCGATCAGCTGTCCTACCAACAACTATGGCGGTCAAAGTGCACTTTTAATATTCCGCTACACTTTTTGGGGAATTTGAGTTTTCCGCTACTTTTATTACGAAAATGACCACATCCCGCTACTATTTTGAGTCGCATCGGACCAAAAGAGTGTAGCGGAAATCTTACGTTTTCCGCTACATTCATTTGACAGGTTTGTGATCCCGCTACTCATTTTGTGACTGAATCCATTTCCCGCTACTTTCTTTTGTGAGTAGGTTCATCCCGCTACTTTTTTTTCGAGAAAAATAAAAACCTTCCATTCTTCTACATAACATACAATATACCTACGGCATAGTCTAAAGCACACTAGGAAGGTATGTACGACTGAAAGGAGCGAGACATCACGGCCTTGGTCTAGACACGTGACCGCGACGGAGGCGCGGCGGCGCGGCGGCAGCACCGCGATTTGGCAGCACCGCATCGTGGGGCGCACACACTAGCAGGCCCACTGGCACCTCAGTGCGTGTTGCTAGCGATCCGGGTCGGAGCCGGCCTCGTGTGGCGTACATCGGCGCGTGAGGGGGGCGGATGTCACTGGGTTGGGTGCAGTGTGAGCGGGTGGCACCACCAGTGTCTACCACATGCTGCATGTCGACACGGCCCACGCAGGGCGGCAGGGTGGTGCCTGGTGGTGCACAAAAAGACGAGTGCAGCGACAGCACTAGCGGGTGCAACGGGTCTGGTTGCGTGCGTACCCCGCGATGCGGCGGTGCCAAATCGTGGTGCTGCCGCCGCGCCGCCGCGCCTCCGTCGCGGTCACGTGTCTAGACCAAGGCCGTGATGTCTCGCTCCTTTCAGTCGTACATACCTTCCTAGCGTGCTTTAGACTATGCCGTAGGTATATTGTATGTTATGTAGAAGAATGGAAGGTTTTTATTTTTCTCGAAAAAAAAGTAGCGGGATGAACCTACTCACAAAAGAAAGTAGCGGGAAATGGATTCAGTCACAAAATGAGTAGCGGGATCACAAACCTGTCAAATGAATGTAGCGGAAAACGTAAGATTTCCGCTACACTCTTTTGGTCCGATGCGACTCAAAATAGTAGCGGGATGTGGTCATTTTCGTAATAAAAGTAGCGGAAAACTCAAATTCCCCAAAAAGTGTAACGGAATATTAAAAGTGCACTTTGACCGCCATAAACAACTTGTTGCCCCGTTTCTCAGACTTTTGAATGACAGACTACATGTATGTATCCTCAGCGGCGGCATGTTACACAGCTCATGACCCTGCAGCCTCTAGCAGAACGCGTGACCCCGTATTCGACATAGTGACGAAGCACTGCGGGGCGATTCACTAGTAACACTGGCTGTTGGGTGCTAGATCTGCGTCATACGATCCCACTGCTCAAAATTTTGCTGCAGACTCCCTGAGCTAGCCCCGGCTCCGACGTTTCTGACTCCGTCCTTGAACCGCGTTTTGTCATGCTACTCACAGTTACCGGTCTGCTGCCAACTTCCGAGTTGACCGCAAGTGCACAGTGTAACTTCGACGATGCACCAGACTTCGAGCAGACTGCATCCACGCCGCGTGCACTGTAGGCTCGAATCCAGCCTGTATATGAGACACATCGTCGATATACAGGCTGGTCGATCTGAGTTTGAAATTCCATAACGCGCGAGATACCATAAAAGGGATATTTATAAGCCGCATCATCCGGCCTATGTAACAGTAGTAAACAACACGTCTTCTTCCTTCCACCGCCGTCTGCGACGCGACTACACCCTTGATGCGCATATTTTCTTGCCTATGTACCATCCTGAGGTCTCTCTGGACCTAGAGATCCAGGAATTCCTCCAACAAATTCGTGAATTACCTCTACCTCAGCTTGAATTGCTTGCCGCCGAATTTCTCCCAGAAGACAGCTTTTTTTTTTTTTTTTTTTGTATCAATCTTATTTCCCCGTTGTCGCGTACGATATGGTAGGGATCCCTCTGCACCTGGTATGTCTGGCTAACTCACTAAGTAAGTGTATTTCTCTTTATGTAATGTGAATGCGGCATCACTCAGGACGCACAGAGCGCGTCCTCAGCGGGGAAGTCCCGCAAAATAAAGTAGGGTCATAAGCCACTATGAGTAAGGTTAAAAGTATAAAAAGGGTAAGAGAATATAAAAAGGGGGGGAAGACGCGAGCACAGAAACTAGTCAAGGTGTGACACTGCGGGACTTCCTGCTGTAATGTGTGACTCTGCATTGAGCACCGTGAAAGCAGCCACCGTTTTCAACAAGTCGCTGAGCATCAGCCTCGGAGGACAGGGATACTCGGACGGCCACGGAAGTCCTGATCCCAAATTCTTCCGGACGGCAGAGCACAGAAAAGGCCTTGACTGGGCCCATGACATCGCCGGGGTCAAGCCAAGCTTCAAAAACTTCGAGGGTGAAGGTATCCGGTTTACGATCAGGTGGCGTGGGTACTCCGTGAAAGACCACAGAGTGCCAGGGATTGTCGAACTCGAACGGCGGACGTGAATATGCAGCGGGTAATCCGAGGAGCGGGTGAATGGCTTTCCAGATTTTGGCTTTCTGCGAAAGGAGAAATTCTGCGGTGAGGTGTCGCGCTGGTTTCACGACCAAGTTCCCACGCTGGGTCCACTGGACTCCGCCGAACATTGTTTCTGACGGAGACAGGGCACGCGCAATTGCGCTGTACAAGTCGAGCGGATCAGCCCGAGTGGGGGAGTGGTTCGGCTCCAAGTCAAAGCAGATGACGACCCGAGTAATTTGCGGAATGGCTGGATGAGCGTCGTTTGGCGCCGGGCGGGAAGGGGGAGAAGGAGGAGGGCGGCATTGTCGTTCGGTCATTTTGAGATCAGGTGTGGTCGATGATGATGATGGTGCCCCATGGGGAACGGTAGCCGCTGCGTACGTGGCGGTGGGGGCGGTGGCGGTCGGGGCATTGTCGAGGTGATTGGAGGGTACAGTAGGTGGGGTGGGGGTGTGGTCAGAGTCGAAGGCTATGTGGTATGTGAGGGCCTGGACAACCTGCAGTACATGTGAGGTATAAGACAGTGTCGTGGTGGTGTTTGTCAGCGTGATGAGGGTCAGGGTTGCTAGTCCCGAGTCTAGCAGGGATTCCAGGTGTCTGTGGTGGGCCAGAAGCTGGTCTGTGATAGTGGTGGGGTTGAGGCCACCAGCTGTGGTCGTGGTGAGCGTCGGGCGGCCGCCCAGCGCATTTTGATGATGGTGGTCCGAGTGTGAGAACATCCAGAAGACAGCTTGCCGAGCGCGTATATCGAGTCCCTCGCCGAATGGAGGCAGCAATTATCCGCCACTTTAATTCATGAACGTCGGATCGGTAAGCAGCCGAATGCCCTCATCCACCCTGATTTTCGGTCTAGCTCTGCCTTGGCTGCACTGCTGTGGAATTCGGCGAGGTTTAGCTCCTTGAGTTGATGCTGTCGTGAGGTCGATAAAAGCCATGTATCGTAGCATCTACAATTTACAGCTCTTTGTGGAACATAAGGCGCGGCCCTTTTTTTTTTTTTTTTTGTAAGTTTTCACGAAATCCCTGATTGTGAGCTCAATTCTCAACTGTTTTCCTTGAAAGTAGGCTCATTCGATTCAGACGGGAAATTCGGAGGGGATGTTTTCTCTAACTACCACACGATCAGTTGCAAGGAGTAAGTGCGTTCCCACCCTATGTAGATGCAAGGTCTTAGGACCTCATAAATGGTGTTAGATATGTTGGAACAAGACGTGCCTTCGCTTCGCTCCCGCATGGCCTGAATACCCAGCAACTGATCTTGAGGTGGTAAGAAAACATCGAGCGACGACATCCCCTCCGGATTCCCCGTCCGAATTGAATGAGCCTAGTTTTAAGGGAAACGGTTGAGAATTGAGCTCACAATTGCGGTTCTTGGGGAACTTACAAACAAACAAACAAACAAACAAAAAAAAAAAAAAAAAAAAAAAAAACGCCCTATGTTCTAGCCCTTTTCCAGAACATGCATCACCTCAACACGTTGGAACGTAGCTTCTGCACATGCCCTGACGGGCCAGCATGTCGGGAGGCACCCAGTGGGATTGAAAAAATTACAGGTTCGTTCAGGTTCGAACCGCCCCCGAACCTGAACCAAACTTTTTGCTGAACCTTTAGGTTTGGCTACCCTGGGGAACTTGGATTTCGGGCCATTTTGCTACATGTACAAACAAAGATTAGTCATGCAAAATTGGTCATCTCAAAAATGGAAAGAAAAATCGAGTGAAAGGCATTCTGCTCAAAATATTCGAATTTACACCTCTCAGATATTTTATCCTATTGAAGTGTACATCTTCATTGCCCCAAGTGGTGCTGTACACCAGATCCAAATATTTTTGGACCAACTTACGATTTCTGCGATTAGTCATTTCTGCTTCCAAATGGCCCGCTTTCTGCGGCTTTGTGATTTTTGCTTTGTGTTTGCCCCCAAATGGTTGTGCTTGATGTTTCAAGTTATGCAACCAAGAAATATTGTTTTGAATGTCTGATGTCCTGCTGCACAATACTTATTGAAAAACAGTTGCAGAGCCTGAACATCAAGTAAAATACAGAAGGTCAGTAAAAATATTCCTCGGGCATCTCCATCAATATATTTAACTTGGACTTGAAGTATTCTGCCTCGCGAACACTACCAGGTTCCCAATGGTTAATTTCTTTTTGAAGTGCCTGTACTCCTATAAGCTAAAACCCTGATTCAGGTCTTGTTGTGATTTCCTTTCTAGTTTCAGAGCTGCACTAGCTATCGTCTCTGATTGGCAACTAGATAAATTTCAACTGGAGAAAGATACAGTCTCCACAATTCATCCTTATTGAACTGTGCAGATATACCAAGCAGTGGGGACAGGATGAGAAATTTTCTGTTGAATTTTCACTTGGATGGATCCCGGTCGCATGGACCGATACTTGATGCTTTCAAAGAAAAGATAGACAGAAAGAAGAAGTACAGACCAATCAGGGTCTATAGCAGTTCCATACTTATCACAATCTGAAGCAGCTTGATTATTGAAGTACTTTGATGTGTATCCAACCCAATTGTTGAAAATTGGCAAGGAAGTTGAACCTAAAGGTTCAGCACCCGCCTCGAAGAGGCCCAATCCCAAGTCATGAGAACCATTAGTAAGCGGGGGCTGATCGGACCAGAATATTGTTACGTAAGTGTCGGAGTTCAAATTTGAGCTCTTTTCGCGTCGTTTAAGCTATGCAGCACATCATTTTCTGGTCCTTGGTGCGGAAATTGTTTTTGGTATCCATCTGCGATGATTTGCCTCTGCAGACGATATCGATTCAACAACAATTCTCGAAAGTGGCCTGCCAGTCTTTCATGATCGTACTCACATCAGCGAATTGTACCACCTTCTTGGGATTGAAATCAGTGCTTCAACTGCATACCATCCTCAGACGGATGGCCAGACAGAGAGTGTCAATCAGGAGCTGGAGGGCTACCTACGCCTCTTTGTCAGCGAGTGACAGGATGATTGGGACTAACTTCTGCCATCTGCAGAGTTTTCCCACAACGATGAACAGGTTTTTGATTTATTTGGCGTCGAAAAATAAAAACAATGTCCGGAATGTAAGTATTTGCAGGACGGGATAGGGTCTAATGCCAAGACACACTCGGGAAAGGCCATAAAATGGTCGTGATTGCATCGAGAAATGATTTTCCTGATAGTTTGGCCTAATTTGCTTCTCGAGCACCTCCATCTGTATCCTGACTGACACAACATGCACAAAAATCAGGAGGTATTCCATTTGATGAATTGGGGTAGGTGCAGATACATGAAAAAGAGTGAACAATGTGAGACTTAGGCCGAACTCGTTCATGGCCGGACGCGGTGGCTGGGGACGTCATCTCATTCATCGTCCAACTCGTTATCGTTGCCGCCTCCGGAGCTGCTGTCGGCGGCCCCCACACTGTCCGCCTCGCCGCCGCCGCCGTTCTCGCTTTCGTTGTTGTCCTTCGATTCAGCAACATTGGCAGCCATAAAGGCACCAATGCGCTCTGGCATACTGATAATGTGAATCGGTGAGGAGCTCAACGAGGGCCCGGGACAAGGCGCAGCTCACTTTGCATCCTTCTCGAGTACCCAACTGTTGGCCGACTTGGGGTAGCCTTCCAACGAACCTTGAATTCTCGCTCCTGCGGAGCAACATCAGTTTGAAATGTAAGATGTGGGATGGCACATACCCCGACCGAATTTATCTTCGTTTCTACCACTTCCGCGACCTCGTATTCTTCAGTATCTCTCCCCTTCTTTCCCTTTCCCCGCCGCCGTGCAGCCTTGATTTTGGGGACGGGTCGAGCGGACGGTTTGAGACGTTTGCTGGACGACCGCGTCTTTCCTGCGCTCGTGGATCTTGCTTGTCTCTCGCGCCATGTTATTGTAGTATGTACAGAGTGTGTCAGAAGAGAGTGCCACGTAGCATCACATCAGAATACATGCACAGATCAGTGTCATTATGTTGCCGTTTGCCGCTTATGTAATGTTCACACGGTTCTTATCTCTCTTCTCTTTATAAAATGACTGGGATTAGGCCTCTTCGAGGCGGGTGCTGAACCTTTAGGTGGATGCGCCAGTGAACTGTCTGCTCATTTCTTGCTTCTCATGATGAAACATTAATTACAATGTGCTACTATAATGTGTTACCACAAGATACAAGATGAACATTTGGGCTCATAACATAGCAAAGACGGTGGGTGTGGATATTATCATAAATACTCAGCCCAACGAGAATGACTCGTGTCTCCGTAGTGGATAGAACATTCCCCATCTCATGTATATGGACACGGTGACACTGAGCCCCCGCAACTTAGATGCACAAAGCTCCAATGAAGAGTTCCAAACAAAAGTGGAGCCAGTATGCCAGACACCAAGCCAGAGGTTTAGACACCTGTAAGTACAGACGGAGCCCAGATAGACCACCCATCCAGGGAGGCACCATAAGAGGTTTCAGCACAACCATCATATGGTCAGTTGAGGTGTCTGTCTAGGAGATACTGGTAGAGATGGGCACATCAGAGAAGATATGAAGCAAGAAACGACATGGACATACTTAGGTAGGTAGGTAGAATTACACGGCCGGTCCCGCTGAGGAACGCCGGGGCCCAGGAATTATCTAAGTGTACACGCTATACACTACGTCCCTGGACTCCTCTGTACACCCATAGCCGAGCTCATGGACGCAATCTTTCGACTCGCCGCGGTAGAACTACAAGAAATACAAAAAAGTAAGTGTGGAAACATCAGCCGGATCAAGTAAAGCTTGTCTGAAGAGTCGAATTTATCCTATAGCTAGCCTCGATGCAACCATAATTAGATCCTTAGCCCAAGATTGTTTGCTTTTTAAACTTGTACTGAGTTCCATTGAACTACTAGCAGCTGCAAGAGCATAATCCGTTGGGTCAGTTCCAGGAAATATATCAAGTGGTTCAAGGTGATGAGGAGTCATCTGACTCAAGTAGGCATGATCCGAGTTTCCGTGAAGAGGGGTGCAATTGAGGAACGCGAATGCAGATTGAGCATGGGTGGGATGAAGCTCATTTGAACTTTGCTAAGCCCTTTGACATGTACATCTTCACGATCCGGGGAAATTTCCCACCCGTGGATGAGATGGCAGTCAACTGTGGCTTTAACATCTGGTCATATTAGTAGCAAGCCGGAGACTCGGAAATATCATATTGCCAATCACTCTCCGCGTCCGAATAACGTCCGAATTTCGGATGTTGTCCGAAAGTCCCACGTCAACGGATACTGACCCGAACATCAAGCAGAAATGACTAATGACCAAAATTGAACTTAGAAGAATTGCATTACCTTCTGTGAATGAAACCAGCTAGCACGCAGGAATTAGAAGCAGAAGGAAGGTTGGAAAAATATGTTTCCATTTTCATTGCTTAATTTCTCTTTCCCCACTTGCTTTTCAATTTTTCTTGTGATGACCAATTGTTCTTGACAAACAGATCAAAAACTGATTCGCAAACTCGATGTTCTCCTGGGCAGCCAAACCTAAAGGTTCAGCAATTACCGGGGTGTTCGCCGCAGTTTCCGAAATCCGTACTACAACACCGCCTTCTCCACCGGTTCAAACCCGAACTCACAATTACCGCCGGAGCACCCTGAATTCGAGCCTGTGGAGCGCACCGATATGCGGAAGTTTCTGTTTGGGCGAAAGAAGGGTGCCGTCGCATTGCACCATTCGATGACAGCAGGCCGCTGAGCTGCGACTTGCACAGACCGCACAGACCCCTCGAGGAGGACCACCGGCGAGATTCGATGCCGATGACTTGGCTGCCCAGATAAGAGTCGCCGATTGTGTTTTTGAAATCCTCGTTTCGCCATATAGTTCGTTTGTATGTCTTCGTAGTAACTAGTTTTCATACGGCACAGAGGATATTAATTTCGGGAGTCTAACCAGTGTTACCGCGGTCAGGTTCTGAACCGCCGTTGAACCTGAACCGAACTTGAACCGGACCCAAAGTCCGGTTCAGGGGCTGTAGGGTTCATTGAACCGAACCCAGGGTCCGGTTCAAGGTTCAAAAAATCCAGGAATTTTCCGAACCTCTCGTTTGTAGTGAAAGCATTAAATTTCATCATTCCGTGCTTGCTAGAAGTGTTAAATCAGGGGTGAGGGTTTCTTTACCATTTACTACTCTTATACTTATTTGCCCAGCATCCCTCGCTTCTTCGGCCTTGGTTGCCCCCACGTCGTCCTCGTCTTTACTCCATCCCATGCTGGATTCAAGTTTCGGTACGTCCCAATGCTCCTAATACCTTCTGCTCCTAAACTGTGTTCTCAGTGGCCCTCCCTGCTCGCTTCGACTATCCTATGGTGAATGGCTTTCCGAATGTATTCGTGAGTCTCCTTCCTGTCCGGCACCTCTTTTCTATTCATTCTCTTCTAGCCCCCGCTTCATCCGTGACTCCTGGGGGCGGTAACACCGGTTTTGGTGCATTTCCCATCCCACGGAATGAGGCGCCCGCGTCTCATTCAAGTGATGCGTTCGCGCATCACCGTACATACGCGTACGCTTCAGATTCCCATACACCCGCGTATGGACATAATGATAATAATTTTGAACATGGTCAATGTAATCGTAATCCTGATAATTCTATTACTGTTGGACCCTCTCAGTCTTGTGCTACGAAATCTGTATCAAGTTCCTCTGAAGCGTTTACATTCAAGCCCTTGTCGTCCGCTCGAGCTGTTGCTAGTGCATCGCAATCTCGTGTTCAATACGGACCTGTCTCCCCTTTGACCTCGTGTTCCGACCTGGATGTATTGTTCACATCTTCTGATCCTATGCGCAATATACTTTCGGGTGATCTTTACACTGTTTTCGCTCACTTGGATTATCACGGTATCCGATCTCGAGGGCTAGGTCTTGATCAGGCTATACAGGCCCTTGTGTATCATTTGCTCTCAGGCATGTGTGCAACTGTGTTACCGAATGGATCGTTAGCTCTTCCTCATGTCGGGTGTACAGCTTCCAGCTCACAGTTCACTTCGCCCTACGATATGAGTCACGCCGCTCATAGCATTATTTTGTCTGCATCTCTGCCCAATGCTCAATTAGCCGTTGTTGCAAGAGCTCTTGGTTCTTCGGTTGCTGGGATCATGTCTGTTCTTGCGACACGGCGCAGGGAACTTGTTAAAAGCCACAACATTTCGAATCCGCTGCATGATGTATTCGATGGGTTTGAGCGACTGTCGAAATCGGCATTAACATCTTTGGCTGCCCTCCACGGACTTGACCTATCCTGGTGTTCTCTAGAAGCTGGCAGGAACCTCATCATATCTCACGTCGGGGGTGGAAACTGTGGCCTTCACAGGTCTGGATTTAGACATTTGGGGTGTGCTTCACTCCTGGCATCGTCTCGGGAGAATAACCATAATCTTCATGTCTCTGACATGGATCTTGAATCGTCTTCCTCCGTTGACTTCGATCTTGCTCAGGTAAACATACTGGCTAGCCTTCTGCCCAAGCTCTCAAAACGTCCCTTGAGACGCATCTTGCAGATGCACAACGTAGAGTTTTGATCTCTGATGGTACTGCTGCCTTGAGAAAACATTTAAAAGCTTATCTCCGCCGCCTACGTCGTGGTAAAAGGTTGGTGGATGGATCTGTTTTCAGGGTGCGTGACAAAGATACAGAACGCGAAAAAGAACTGGATTCTCTACGTTCTGACTGGCCTAGATTAATTCCATCGAATCAGAAAAGGATGCTCGTCGAAGCCTTCAATTTATCCATTTCAAAAGACGCCCTTTCCAGCTTCGTTTGTGCCAGTTGTTCAGGAAAGGATTTCGTAAAGAATAAAAGAACATTGGCTTTGGATGAATTCGATATCAACTTATTGCGGCGCCCTGATTATGTTGATCCGAATGAG
This sequence comes from Mycena galericulata, assembly GCA_029289565.1. Classification (NCBI taxonomy): domain Eukaryota; kingdom Fungi; phylum Basidiomycota; class Agaricomycetes; order Agaricales; family Mycenaceae; genus Mycena; species Mycena galericulata. Next base: position 42,319 of record JARKIA010000122.1, on the reverse strand, counting down.
CCTGCGGATGAACATGATGAACACGACATGGGAGATGACTCTATGGATGTAGATTCTGAAAACCCAGCGGAGGAGATGAACATAGATCTGCCGCCGCGTGTGAAACCATGGCTTGATCCAGATTGTGTTCCTCCGCCCATGCCGTTGGATGATACCAATTTTGGTGATACTTTGGACGGTGCTTTGGTGGATCCTGAGGGTATAGAGTCAGGAGAGGGAGCAGAGCCTGTGTTAGCGACCTGTAAAAATTGTTATTCATTTCTGAAACGTGGAAAAGTCCCCAGGCTGGCACTTTCTAATCACAACTACTTGAGCCCGGTACCCGACGATTGAAGAATCTCACAGTCGTAGAAGAGGCCATGATAGCCAGATGCAGAGCAAAATGCTGAATTATCCGGCTGAAGGAAGAAGGTGATTATTCCACTCCCATTACACAACGCGGAGTTTGTGAGCATGTAATAGTAAGGCTGGTCACGAGTTAACTCGCGGGTGACCCGGATCCGTGGCCACGGGACGCCGCTTTATAATCAAAACGGCATCAAACTCGTTTTTATGGGCTCCGGTCAAATCCCATTCAAAAAGTGACCCGCTGAGCGGGTAGCCACGAAAATTTCATGCAGATTGCTCTCCCCAGATTTCTTTGTCGGCCACCCGAGCGATTCCGTTCTTAAGCAAACATCAGCAAAACAGCGGGGGGTCTCGGGCCAACCTTTCCGGCAAAAGACCAAATCAGAAATCACGTGTTCCATTGATTTCTACTACCATAGTATTTTGTTTCTTGCTCATTCAGAAGTGGAATGGGTACGGATTTCCCCGTAGAATAGGCTTCGTAGTTTCGTAATGAGTGCTCTGGGAGACCAACAGAAAATTTAACCCCCGGCGACGGTTGAATATATTGGATAGTTGAATTCAATGTTCATAACCCGGTGCATTTATTGCTCGGTTTCTATGGAGAAAGAAGCAGAAGTAGAAAGACTGGTTGCGTACATCGTCTGTTGTTATTTCAGACCGATACTTTAGGTTCAATAATCTTAAACCACTGACTGGCTTCAGCAGCTTGAATTGACAGTTGATAAATCACACCAGCTGACCTATGGGGCATTCTTGAAGTAAACATAAGGGGAAATAAAAGCATTTGATGTTTCCGAACCCTCGGAAGCTTCTTCAGGCCATTAGGACTTTATATAACTCAGTTCTGAATAAGTAATTTCAGTGGGTCGAGATACAACAAGAAGCTCCAGTAGCCCAAAAAAGGCCGGCAGGATAGCCTTGCTGTTTCACGAATTCCTGATATCGATAGCGTCTCTGCTGCCATTGCTGGACGAACTCAGATGAGATAAGGAAGATAAGGGACATGAAATATCTACAACAAAAAGTGTGGAACATGGTATTGGGCTCACTTTGGAGGTACAACATCCTGTGAGCAGCCTGAGTGTCCTACTCAACCGTCTCCGTGTCACAGAAAATCTGGCCGCCGGTGCTGGGGACTATTCCTTCTCGGATGCTTTTTAGGCCTGGATACAAGAGTCTGGTACATACCTTTTCCCCGACGAGGTTTTGACGCACCCGCGGCATAGATAGTTGTAGATATTTTACCTACCTACTATGGTCTTTATCTTCGTGTCATGTACTTACACGTCTCGTCTTTCTAACATTGTTGGAGGTTGTAATAACCACTAGACTACTCGGGATGCCATGCCCTGCGCACTTTCTATGCGAATGGAATGAGCCTACTTCTGAGGCAAACCGTTGACAACTCAGCTTACAATGGTTATTCTCGTGAAAACTTACCAAAAAAAAAAAAAAAACGGGCCGCGCCCTAAGTTCTGCAAAGAGCTATAATACCAGAAGGTATGTCGGAAAAATCTTTTCTACCTGAAAGCGGTATATTCGGTCGGATATGGCGCTACCAGGTCGTCAGATCGTGAGTGTAATATAACGCTTAAGAATGTACCACGACAGCATATCAGGCGATATCCGCCTTATGAACCATATCAGATATATTGGTCAAATATGAGGCCTGATGAGGGCATTGGCCGAGAAATAACAAAACTCTGAGGCCGTACCCTTTCTCGGGGCAGGGCACTCCTTGTTGGGCGTCTAGAAATGGACAGTGATCCAGGCAAACCGACGAAAAAAAAGTTTGGCCTTCCGTCATTATCTTCGAGTCAAGTCCCCAGACCACCGACGTGCACTCACGGGAATGATACTTTCCAGCCATTCTCCGGCAATTGAACGCCGGAGGTGGAAAGAACGGGGTAAAAAGATTGTTCCCCGTGAATGGCGCCTGTGTAGATTCTGCTATGCCTATATTGAGGACCCAGCACATGCAATGTTCGTCTGCTCACATGCGGAATTACTGCCACTCCGGCAGAACTTTCTGGCGAAATTATATAATGACCTGCCTGACCTCTCAGGCAGCCTTGTATTTATTGATTTCCTCGGCGGCGTTCTTCTTGATGCGCAAGACCCATTTGCAGTCGACAACGTTGTGAGCAGCCCGCCTTTCAACAAGTTGCCATGTGCCGGCGGTTTTCAAAGCGGCGATCTCCGCGTTGATCGCGAACTGCCAATGAGCCCAATCGGGCCTCTTCTTCGCCTCCTCGAACGTCGGCTCAGGAGCCTCCGAATCTGCTGTCGCAGCGGCCATGCCATGCTCCAAGATGTCGACCATTTCCCAATCTTCCAACAACTCTGCTCTGGCTGCCATCTCGGCGGCTTCTTCTTCAACTGTCTTGGGTTTTACCTATCTTACGATTTTTTCTGAGCACCCCGAAATCATTTACTAGGTCAGATTGGGGTGTCTTGAGCTGTCTGAGAGCAGAATATGCCGCAAAGTAGCTGTAGTGCTCGGATTGACCTGATCCTACTGTCTGCTTACTTATCTTTGCTTACTTTACTTACCAATGCTGACTGAGGCTTACTGAGTAGCTTACTGAGCATTCTCATGATTACTCATAGCATTACTCATGCTTACTCATATCATTCCCATGCTTACACTGTACACATTACATATATAAGTAGGCTAGTGTAGAGCCTGGATCTATCAGTTCTTACTGTTGACTCCAGGCACTCGATCAAAACCCGCCCACTGTTTTGAAAATACTGGCAATAGCTCGAGAATGGTACGAAAAATTAGGCTTCAGTGGTTTGGGCTACATAGACAATAGGGGAGTTCACGGTAGGGCCTATTTTCCCGTTTGTGAATAAATATATTCATCTGATGGGACGATTATTTTTACAAACGAAAGATATTCCACAAACGAAATTTACAGCTCTTTGCGGAACATAGGGCGCGGCCGTTTTTTTCTTTCCATTTTGGGCTTTTTTGATCGTTTCAGCCATATCTCTCATTGCGAGCTCAAATCTGAGTGTATCGCTTTAGAAACTATATAGTCGGAACCGCACTGGAATTCCGCATTTCTTCTCGTGCCCCGTTTATTTTTACTCAACCTGTATAAAATGTGGTATAATATTATTACCTTTTCAAGCAGATCTCCTCCTACAAGGGGGGATGTGAATATAATGCTCCAGGCCATTATTACAGCAAATATAGGCATATTTATGAGGTCACCTTGTCGCCATATTTGTTTTGTGCACCCTCTGCTACGTGAACAATGCAGTTGAAAGTGAAAATATTAGTGTCCACAGAAATCTGATGTTTCTGTGTGCTCTCTCTACCAGTGGCCACAAGGTTTGTTCTGGGCCCACTATGAGGTCCTTAAAAGACATTACATGACTCAGATCCCCGCTACATGTCTTCCCGCTAGTATGCGATGCGCGTCAAGTTGCCATCGGTCACAGCCACGTGCAGTTATTTCTGTGACCAATGGCAAATTGAAGGTGCATCGCATACTAGCGCGAGGAAATGAAGCGGGAATCTGAGTCGTAGGTTCTCCTTTAAATACCTCAGAGTGGGCCCAAAATGAACCTCTGACTCACTGGTAGATAGATCATCCAGAAACATCTGATTTTTACAGACACTAATATTTTCACTTTCAACTGCATTGTTCACGTAGCAGAGGGTGCACAAAACAAATATAGCAACGAGGTGCCCTCAAATGTGCCTATGTTTGCTGTAATAATGGCCTGGAGCATTATATCCACATCCCCCCTTGTAGGAAGAGATCTGCTTGAGATCTGCTTGAAAGGTAATAATATTATACCACATTTTCTACAGGTTGAGTAAAAATAAACGGGGCATGAGAAGAAATGCGGGATTCCATTGCGGTTCCGACTACATAGTTTCTAAAGCGATACACTGAGATTTGAGCTCGCAATGAGAAATATGGCTGAAACGATCAAAAAAGCCCAAAATGGAAAGAAAAAAATGGCCACGCCTTATGTTCCGCAAAGAGCTGTAATCTCGTTTGTAGAATAAACTTTTTTTTGTGGAATATATATGTCTGCTTGAGTAAGCCGCCCGTGACCGCCCTGACCATCGCCGCCCATGGCAAAGAGGACCCGAGCTCCGGAGGGCGAGACCATCGAGCAGCTCGAGGCTCGTTTAGCCGACGCTGCTCAGCCCGAGAAACACCCCCGGGGGAGGCCCAAGGGTTCCAAAAACAAGCTGAAGCCTCTCAAGCAAGAGGTCACCGATCTTCTTATCGGACCCATTAGGCTACAATGGATTCTAAACAGACCAATGATGAGGCGCTAAAGGCTCCCTGGGGACCTGTTCTCGCACAAACTATTCCACTGCAGGTCTACGTTGAAGGAGCCTGTACCAAAGGGAAAAATTCGGGTTCTGCCGGCGGTGGCATTTTCTTTGGTTCGGGATGACTGAAGAGGATATACGAAATGCTTTAAAACTATCCAATAATGGCAAAGCGCCAGGACTAGATGGTATCCGATATGAATTTTTCAAAGCCATGGACATTGAATACAAAAAAACTAAGGACAAACCAGGGGCTTTCAACATCATGGGCTTCCTAGCAGACTTGTACCGGGACATCGAACAATTTGGAATAGCTGATGGATGCAATTTCAATATGGGATGGTTATGCCCTGTGTACAAAAAAGGAGACACAGGTCTCATTAGCAACTACAGACCAATTACCCTGTTGAACACAGACTACAAGCTTATGACAAAGGCTTATTCTATTAGATTAATGAATGTTGCCCCTTCATTGATAAAACCAGACCAAGCAGGCTTCATGAAAGGGCGGAAAATTGAGGACCAGGTCAAATTAGCGAAATTCCTGCTGAACTATGCTGAAGTTGCAGAACAAAATGGTGTACTTATCGCCCTTGACCAAGAGAAGGCATATGATCAAATTAACCATGATTACCTTCTCCGTGTTCTAGACCACATGTGATTCCCGCCAAAATTTTCCAAGACAATCAAAAGTTTGTACACTGACGCCAAAACTATAGTGATGATCAATGGCGAACTCAGTGAACCATATGTCGTTACCAGGGGTCTCCCCTGAATATTGAATTGAAAGTGCCAGGTCCAGAATTATTGACCTCAGATCGAGCCCGTATATTTGCAATCCATGAAGCAATAAGGCCTGCTCCTCCTGAGAAGACTCTTCTAGTCTTCTGCACTTCTAAAATGATCATAAGACAGACATGTTATTCTGCGGCGAAAAATGTGCAATTGGGATGGCCGGGAAAAACGGGGATATCTTCAAATCCGTGGTTACAGCCCTTTGCGGAACATAGGGCGCGGCGGTTTTTGGTTTCCTTTTTGAGTCATTTTCGATCTTTTCGACCCTTTCGCTCGCTGCGGGCTCAATTCTCAATGTATCACTCTGAAAACTATATGAGCTGAACCGCAATGAAATACCGCATGTCCTCTCGTGCTTCGTTTATTTTTATTCCACCTGTATAATATGTAGTATGAATTTATTACTCTTTCAAGCAGTTCTCCTCCCACAAGGAGAGATGTTGATACCGTGCTCCAGGCCTTGATTACAGCAAACAAGGCACAAGATAGACAGCGATCTGTCTCGGAGCACCCTTTGCGACGGCGGCATGAAGCAATGCAGAACTGCCAGGTGTCTTTGATGCCCCCTTGGGAAGGGTTCTGGCCAGCCTAGCATTTCGACGAGACTCAGCCTGGAAGTCCTGAAGGCTCTTGGTCGCAGGGTCTACTTGATTCGGGTCTTGTGTGCCTAAAGGATTGCGAGGAGGCAGCGCCGCTCCAGCAATTTGTTGGTCTGAAGTAAGTTTCAACCATACATCAAAAGTCAGTGAGATAAATACTCACCCTTCTTCAAGCAGGTTCCGCATCGAGCCCCTTTCAAGAGCTTGAGCTGTGCGTTACATCCAGTGCACTGTGGCCAGTCCTGACCAGAAAAAAAAATCAACCAAGATCGTAGAGGGTGCACATAAAACATACCTTCATAGTCTCCGCTCGTGTAGCGTCTGTTGTAACGATATAACACATTGAACATAGTCCAGCAGATGTCTTGTGTCCGAGGTTTCCGCCACAAGACTCTCCAGGAGATTCAGGGTTGATACAAAGAGTGGGGTCGACGTCGTCTGCCATGATCCGAGGCTGGTGAAAAAAACTAGGTCTGCATGTTCATTATATAGGCTTCCCCCACCGATCAATTTGGCCAGAATTAAGGTGGAAAAAATTGTGACGACTCACCGGATATATTCTGACTCGAGATAACAATTAAACAATAGCGGAGTTTTGTCTGAAAGGAGCAGGAATAAATCGGTAATCGGTAAGTTGTGACTCTATATAACAATAACACAATGTCTGGCCCATGGAAACGTGCTCGAACGAGTCAGAGGTAACCAAGCTGCATGACTGTGTTGAACTTGGTGGGTCATTTGTGTGGGAAGAGAATAAATTGGTGCTTCGATCACGATTTCCGTCCGCATCATTTTGCATGGTAAAAATAGAGTAGTCTATTGTTATGGCCGACTGACTCGTCCTCAGGACGTGGGATTTGGATGAAAGAGAATTATATACTTCCCGCACCTCTTATTTGGGTGGGAAAAACAAAATCTGTCTTTTGTTTTGGTCGAGTCATTCTTTCGATCGTGGTCGGTCTTGACCCGGGCCGAATCCCTGTAAATGCTTGCCTCGCCTCTTCAAAAATTTCCAACACCAAGATGGTCAATATGAGCGGCGCAAATGGCCATTATAATGGGACTCGTAAGTTGCTAGCACCGTTCAATTCTCTTGTACCCACTAATTCTCCATTATCAGGTCCTCCTGACTCTGTCCTTGCCCCCGCTCTCCACGACTACTCCCGAAAGAGTTTGCCTCTGGCTCAGCGTCTTGAGTATCTCGCCAAGGACTTTGGTTATTATATTGGGTGCGTGTCCAAATTTCATGGTTGGAAAACCATTGACATTGAGTTTGCGCCAGAACGACTACTTTGAAGAAGCTCAGCCGCGAATTTAAAGTTGGTACTGTCAAAAAGCCCCCTCCCGACCACATTGCTTCAACTTTGATTGCGGAAGTTATGACAAATAATGTGTCGTCTCGCAATGGCCACCGAACAGTGCAGAATCAAATCTCTCTTCAGGATGGAACCAAAATTCCTCGGTGAGTTGACGCTGGTAACTACTGTCGGGCATGTCCATATCCATGTCGAGGGTTGCTCCTGAGATAATCATGTTCAAGTGGTCGGCCAGTGATTGTATTATGTTAGCGGTGGAAAAATGCTCCAGGGCTTGGCGAAGTGCTTTCGGAAGTTCTGAGAGCGACAAGATGTTTGGTTTTATTTGCTTGCTTCATTGAAGCAGACTCACGGGAAGCCCGGGCCTTGTCTCCACTTCCAACAGCTCTAAACATGTCCAGAATTTTCTCTATCCATTGATTGACCTCAGTAACTGCAGCATTGTCCTGATACCTTCTTAGTAGCTCGATGAAGGCTTCTGCTTTTCTGATGAATACCCGTATATGGAAGGGAGTCGGGGTAACCCCGGCTACACTGATGGCTAGAAGACCCAACAGACTCGAAACAGAATCAGAGCACATGGTGTCACTACGTACCAGTGAAAGCGTCATTTACGTCAATCCGCATTTGGTCTAATTTGGATGTTTCACGACCCACGGACTTCCGAAACCGATTCCAAGTCATGACTACGAACATATGCACGAAGGAGTGCACAAAAGGCTTTAAACGTAAATGTGGAGCCTCGGGGTCTATCAAGGCGTCTTCAGCGAACAAGGTTAACCCGATTTCCGGATAAGCTATCTGTGTCTGAGCTGCACCGAGATCTGGAAGCTAAGATCTAAACTCAAGCGGAAGAACGGATCAATCCTCATAATGACTTACCTTCCTCGTCTCGTCCATAACATGATGAGGGAGACGACAGGGTGCTTCGAGAACCTTGTCAATCCTCCCGTTGATGGCGGCCCGTTTAGCTAACGCGGTAGCCCACCTGCTCCAGAGAGAGCGACCCAAGGTGTCTGTATCATGGGAGGCCTACGCATACGCCAGTCGCTCGACTTCTTTCTTTTTGTCCCAGAACTTGTTAGCATATTTGCGAACCGCTTCCAGAGTCGAAGGAGGGAGCTCCCCACTGGCGGGGAAATCGGGGTGGAAGAGGGGCATGTCACATCCAGTCACGGTGCGCCATGTTGGCCACGCCCAGATGTTTTCATAATCGGGCGAACACAAAGCGAGAAGGGCGCTCGAAAAGCTCCACGATGGCATTTCTGGATAGGAAGGAGCAACAAAACGGACAAGCTGACGGTGGCATCATCTATGGCCTTATATGCCCCGTCGGGCACGGTAGCCGCGGCCGTCCAAATGTCACCGCCGCCGTGTTAGGGTATGTATTGTGTGCTCTAAAAGCAGTCCCTGGGAGGCGGGGAATGGCGGGGTGGAATGTTCCGCCATTCTTTGATCCACTTCACATCCCCCAAACACTTTACGGGATAATTGTCAAGAGAACTTGTGAAGCGAATGTTACTAGAACAGAAGTAGGCACCTACATAACCAATGTACTGACTCGTCCCCGAGCTCAAACCATGTAACTTTAGGCGCTTCCAGCATCTCTGTTGTCCGGATATTCCTGATCCTCGGGCCCGAGCAGTACCCGTCTCTCGGAACCTTCGGCGCGCCCACCTCTTGCATTACCGGTGACGATGCTGAGCTGCTGAATTTTCTGCTTCAGCATTGCAATGCGATCGTGCAGCGCCTTGTTCTCTACCTCGATCGCATATATGTGGCGTGTGGCTGCAACGGCAATAAGGTCAGGCCAATGAAACGCGTGTCGAGAGAAGAAGGGGACCTCTCTGCACTAGTGACATCTTGCTCCTCTGGTTAGATGAGGGGAGCACGTCCCGCAGCTTCCTATAGGCAACGCGCAGCTCGTCGCGGCGTCGTTGCTCTGCCTCATTGCGCTTCCATTGTAAGGCCTTCTTTCTGGTTTGTGCGAAGTTCTCCGAGGACAGGTAAAGTGCCGTCATCTGTGGTGGACGGTATGGGTGCATTTCTGGCAATGCGATGGGGTCCAAGGTAGGCGCCAAGCTCACGTGGTGCTGGGACGAAATGTAGCTCGAAACGTTTTCCTCCCTGCGGTTTGCGAGGCCTACATAGGAGGGCGCGTTAGAGGACGTAAATAGCGTTCACGAAGAAATTGTCGACATTTGGAACTTCCATGATCCCCATGAAGTGCGCCGTCGATTATTCACCTCGTCTGACGGTCGTAGTAACCTCTATTTATTTAGCTCCTGGTTGGTCAAACGTTCTCGGATCAGATCAAATGTCTCGCGCAGCGAGTGACGCAGGATGCGGCGGAAGAAAAGTCGGGGCCGTATGTACATTTCACCCAGCGTGTATCCACATTCCAACTGAATCTGTGCGCGCAGGAATCTAGAAGACATTCAGACGCTCGTCGGCGTAGGACTGGGAGCGACCGTCGCCGCCGCTGCCGGTCCGGTGATTGCAGGTATCACACTCACGGGCTGGTTCGTCCAGCGGATGGCAAGCGTGTACGATAACACGTGTGTATCCAGTGCTCTCCTATATCCTGTGTTCACACTTCCACAGCCCTAAAACCCTCCGTTGTTTCATGGCGTACATCGTGGACTTGACGCTTGTCCTGGACCAGCTATTCCTCGTGGTTCTCTCTATCAGACCAGCCCGGCCGCTGACCAACGCGGACATCAGCATGGCATTCGAAAATTACGGAAGCTCGAACAGAGGTGCTGTCCATCGCGAGATTCGAGAGTACGTGAGACGGGTGACGGTGACACAGATCCTCCAACCCACCACGGCGGAGGAGAAGGTGAAGGAGCTGATTCTGAAATACTGCGTGGACCACAACACCAAGTAAAGCACGACGAGGTCTTGATCGTGATCCCTTTCATGTCTGTAATAGTCGGCCGATATTCCAATAAATCTATATTAGAATTGTTTAAACAACGAGCGTCTCAACGTGAAACTGTGTTTGAGTATTGTTCTGATGAACAACAGGACTGACTGCCCAACACGAGAGGCTGTCAGAACGGTCTGAGCCAACTAGGTTTAAACAATCGTTTGAACGCCGTTGAACTGGAACCCTGTTGAAATAATCAGTGTTTGAACTACCACCGAAATTCACTAAAAATGCGTCCTACTTGGATCGAACCAAGGACCATCTGTAGCCATACATAGTCACCGACACCACTTCCAACTGCGCCATTCTTAACATTCAAGGAAATGGAGATCTTGTGCCCATGTCATGACATCTCATCTCCGGGGCTACATAAGTATACCCCGATCTGGAGTAGGGCCCTGTATATAATCCCGGTTTATAAACAGGTGTTTATAAACCAGTTTTTAAATGGTCGGGCGAAAATGGGCAGTTTTTAAATATTGCGGAGACCCGGTCCGCTGTCAATTGACAACCAATTTTTACTCCTGATGTGCCTCAACCGAATTACCTGCAATATGTCTAGTTCCGAGGTCATCTATAGCAGTACTACGAGTATGAAGACTATTTTGCTGACTTAAACAGGTTGAGCAAACACATAGTGGCAGATTACTACGGCCAATTCCATATGGAGCTCTGGAAAGTTATTTGGAGGCACCAGAGATGCACAGGAGGCCACATGCATCATCTGCAATGGGAGGGTGAAAATGAAAAAAATTAGAATTTTAGGTGTTCGGTTTATAAACACCCTGTTTATAAACCGGTATTATAAACCGGTTTTTAAATTGTTGGGAATTACATACAGGACCCTAATCTGGAGTCTGCTACACTGCACCATTTCGACAGTGATGGGTTACGGATGGTCGTGAACTGAACCTATTGGGTCTAGGTGATGGTGACGGTCATCATTTTTGGCCCAAATGGGCTCAGAAATACGAATATTTATCGTCCGGCAGTCGCCGGACCAATTTTGCCATGATTGCTGAGGAATGAACATCTTAGAAAATGAACACGTTGGGTGATGGGTGACAAGGAGTCACAGGTTTGGTGGTACCCGAAGCACTATGGCACGTAAGTTTAATAAAAATGTCGTGTGCCAGTGGTTTCCCGGTCGTTGAACTCTGTGTACTATCTACGAGGACTCAAAATTGGCAGTAAAAATTAACTGTTTAACTGTTTGCTTACCGTTTGCCTTGGCCAGTAAACCAAACGAAAATTTAAACAGTTTTTTTCCGTTTAAAAAGGGTTTGAAATGGAAATTGTTGGAACCTTAGGTCACCCTGACATGGTGTGAACCTAAGGTCAAAATGGTACAGTTGTATAACCGATGTAGCCCACTGTGTGGCAGAGCCCGCTATGCAGTGCCATCATATGTGTGTACTAACATCACCCACCTCATTTTGACCTTCTTGTCCAGACAGACATCTAGTGATTTTCTGATGTCAGAGTACCAACAATAGACAGAGACTAATCCCTTGTTGAATAAAATTCTCAGCTGCCATACAACCTTGTGTCAACTCGACATGGGATTGAAATGCATGCTCATCCAGGTTGCTCAAGAGCTTTGGTCTGTGTGCCGCAGCACATGGCATCTAAAGAGAGGGAGCGGCATTTGAGCTTTCCCGAAAATCAAAGATGATTGTTTTACAGCTGTTTGCATAATTGATGACAGTCGGCCCAAAAAAGAAACAAAAACAAATAATTGATCCGGCTGTTTGCCGAGGTCAGATCTCACGCATCCCTGCGTCGATTTCCATGATTCAGGGCGCGTTAGAAAGCGGCTAATGAGGGCTTTCAGATCATACAATACTCTCATGCTAAATGGCAAATTTTCTTTCTCCTCAAATTCGGGCTGTGTTATTTGAACTGAAAATTAGATTGCGCACCGTTCGGTCAATACTGATTGGATTTTGATGAAAAAAGGCTCATTCGAAAGGTAATTTCAATGCAAAGGGTGGGTATATATAGGATTTTGATTTGGCCATCAGACGCTCATGTTCCCATGAATTTCACTAAGCAGTCAGTAATTTCATTCTGGCCCTCACACATCGTGTGCGCCACACATTTTTATTGCATGGATATGATTGTATTGTATACCGCTTTCAGGATCACTGAGATAGAAGTAAATTGAAGCAAAACCGACGAAGCAAGGGCTATTCAGAGTTCAGATGCAAATCACACAGCGCGAATTTGGGAGCACTGAGATTTTGTTTTCTACCTTGCAAGTATGGTATGATTTGAAAGCCCTGCTCAGCCGCTTGCGAACGCACCCAGGATCGCATAAATCCGTTCAGGATTGAGCGAGATCGAAGGTCGGCAAGCAGCCGGATCAAAAGTTTATTTTTGTTTATTTTTGATCGTGACTGTCATTAATTTTGCAAACAGCTGTAATCAAGTTGATCAGGATAAAGTTGCGAGCCCACCACTTCTCCAGTGTAAAAAGCTTTGCTTGGAGACCACGAGAAGATAACGATATGATGAGTAGATCGTCCACCTGGGCCAAAAGAAAAATGCGAACCGCAGCCAGAAAGACATCATCCATGTCTGGCATTATAGCGAGATCAGCGAGGAATAAGTTCCACAGGATAGGTGAGGCGGGATCTCTGGGTAGAAGCCCGATGTAAGCATTGAACTCTTCGGATTGCATGTCTCCGTGCTTTACATAGTATGCTATTCACCGGTATAGCATGCAAAGTCAGTCAAAAAGTGCACCGCCCATCCCAAGTCGGAATAATTTCAACCATAGTGTTGGTTGATCCGTTGACAGGAAGGCATTCAACGTGTCAACCGCGGCCACATACAAGGTATTTCCATTAGCCCTCGCCCATTCTTTGAGGCATCGAAGGATGAAAGGGTTGTTGTTTGTTCGACGACCCGGTCTGAATCCATTTTGCCAGGGCAGAATTAGGCCTCGTGCCACGGATCAGTCGTGAATTCTCCAGTGAATCAGCACAGTACGTCCTTTCAGGAAGCAGGTTTGAAGAGCAATTAATCTGTAGCTATCCAGGTTATCGTGCGGCTTCAGGCGTTTAAGGATCCCGATTAACGCTGTCATGAACCATACTGTCAGCGTGTCATTCTGGGCAACACATTCATTGCACAGGTACGCAAAATCGTTGTCTGGGATTTCCAGGAGTTCCACATAGGATGTGTGATCTTCCCCAGCTGAACTGTCTAGTGAGTGCTTGTGCAGATGATCTTTGAGACACCCCATATCCTCTTCAGACCATTTCTGGGAGAGGCATTGAGTCTTCGGTCCTCTCGGGGATCAGGCCGGCCAAAAGTTTATTAATTTTGTGCTGGTCAGAGTCGAACTGCGGTGGGAGCACCTTTGGTGTATTCAGTCTTTTTTCAAAGACATCTTGGAGATCTGCCGCAGTAACCGAGATTTAGGCCGGTTTGGGATCAGCGACTTGTCAGACAAGCTTTACCTACTTCACGGCCAGTTCGAACCTCAAAAGGACAAGGTGCCAACTCAGATTACTTCCAAAATGCGGCATTAATTAACAATGGTGAAGACAGACACATCGCGAGGCACTAACCTCAATCTTGCTGTCGACTCACCAGTTAGCCGTGGAAATTTTGCGTTACGTCGACCACGGATATCAACCCGTACCTCGGCACGAATGGCTTTGCAGGCTCTGCAAGACTGAGATTGAAACCCCGGAGCATGCTTTAATCACCTGCAAGTCATTTGGGAAGCTGGTTGAACTACGATCTAAATTCCTCAGTCAGCTATTCTCAAATTCTCCAGACCTTGAAAACCGCATGGCGGAACTCTCCAATACAGAGTTCCTCAAGGCCATGATATATTCTTGCCTGAATATTCTGTTAGTTGCTAAATATGTGCACGAAGTCCTTGAATTGTTTTATGCTATTCCCGTGTTTTGATTAAACGCTTGACTAAGGTACCCATCTATCTATACAATAAAATGGGGTGGTATAACGAACATCAAAGAAGGTTCGAAATCTCACGCCCACGGTCACGGCGGCATCTGGACCGAAACTCATGCCGAGCCCAAGGCAAGAACACACCGAGCCGAGAAAAGCCCCAGCAGATGAAGCATGCCGTGGCAGGGATGAGCCGGGCCCAAAGAAGCTGCAGATTTTTGTCGATGGTATACTTTGCAATGCTGATGCTTGAAGTTGCTGAAAAGCAGTAGTGGGGAGTAATTGGACAATGGGAGGGTCAGAACCAGAGGAGAGGTCAATGCCAAGCAAGGTTGAAAGTGCACCGCCGCCGGGTGGAAAAGGGCCCAGGCAGTGCGATAATGCCGTAGCCAAGCCGGAGGTTGTCTTGCAGATGCCAAGGAGAGTTGGAAGCTTCAGAGGGAGGGAGCACAAATTTTATACCCAGTATCTAATGTGAAATAGGTGAAAGCTCCATGAACTTTTTTAATGGTACGGGCTCAGGGCAAGAGCTCGAGGAAAGGGACTCGGAAGGGTTGAGGATGATGAAAAGGGGTAAACGAAAAGGAAAAAAGAGGGCTAAGAGAATGGAATGTCTGAAAACCAGCTCAATATATTTCTTTCCACTTACCAACGCCCGTGAATTTATTCACGGGCTTGAGCTAGTCTTCCATACTAATTTTCTTCTCACGTTCTTTTAGCTCTACCGCGGCGAGATGTCATGGCATGAGCACAAGATCTCCCATTATTTCAATGTTCAGAGTGGCGCAGTTGGAAGTGGTGTCGGTGACTATGTGTCGTACAGATGGTCCTTGGTTTGATCCAAGTAGGATGCATTTTTAGTGAATTTCGGTGGTAGTTCAAACACTGATTATTTCAACAGGGTCCCAGTTCAACGGCGTTCAAACACCCCGTTTAAATGAGTGTTCAAACGCAGTTGGCTCAAACTGTCCTGACAGCCTCTCGTGTTGGGCAGTCAGTCCTGTTGTTCATCAGAACAATACTCAAACACGGTTTCACGTTGAGACGCTCATTGTTTAAACAATTCTAATATGGTTACTGGTATTCCACTGTTAGTCTACGTTCCGGCGCGTGTGCATCGGTTTGTGCGAAAGTCTTTGAGGATTCAAATTTAGATGTGAATTATTGAAGTCTTGAATGGTCGGCGCATTTGGTCGAAACCATCGCATTGAAGTTTTTGCATGGACACTCAGCCGATATCAATGCATGCCTCGTCCGTTGAACCACTGTCTATATAAACAAGTGTGAAAATAAATCAAATAAATCCAAGTGTAAACACCTGAATAAATCTAATTATAACCACAAACACCTCAATAATACAGTAGCCCTAGTTCGAGGTTCCAACCCAGTATAGATTGTTGCAATTTAAGCAATAATATGATTTAGCCGATTATCTAGATAATCGAAGTCAACGTTCAGATGACCGTTCCAGGCGCTATAAGCGAACTAGAGGGTATTCGAGAAGTTGTTTGCTTCCTTGAGGTTTGTGGGATGCTGATTAGGTGTCGCTAACGACACTAACTTCGACGTTCTCAATATCTGGATTCTGGTCACAATTCCTAACTGATGCTTATTTTGACCGAAGTCCGTGCCCGTCCGTCCGTTTCCTTATCGCTTTATGAAACCACAGCACACAAATTCAATCCAACAATAATCAATTTTAACTGTATCCAAAACACACAATAAGAAACTAGTAAGGTTTCCCAATGGTATCCCGAATAGACTCAGATCTTTCCCAAGTCGATCACACTAGCAGAGCAACGTGCGTCTAGTAAGAAAGGTGGGGTCTAGTGGTGTTCCACTCGGATTTGACTCATATTTATACAAAAGAACGTATTATCTAGATATTCGGAATATTAGCCCTGGGCCATAATCTTAATCCTAAACACATGGTATAATGGGAACCCTGCCCCTTTAGTCTATAATTCGTCCTCATTCGGAGGACTATCGTCCAATGAGACAATAACCCTATAATTCGTGCCCTTGCCCGCAACCCTAGACACAGCTTTTCTGGTCTTGTGCTTATAGACCCATATAATGCTCCACAACCCTTGTCCTTGTTCCTTTATTGGGCATGCCCTCGGCATTTTCCATGTACAAGCCCTCACCCTATAACCATCTTGGGTTTAATTAGGGTTGAACCCTTATCTCGCTGGTCAAAGCGAGATTTATTGTTCGGACCGGTCTCGGCTGGCTCGGACTTATCGGCTTTGTTCGGACCTGTAGTCTTTGTGCGCGATTATCTTGCCCTACCACTCTTGTGGTCTCCTCGGCTCTCTGTGACTGGTTTATTACTATCTGATATGCTCGTTGTATTATACCCTTGTTCAGAACACACCCAGAATACCCCAATTCGATCGAATGGTTGGATATCTGATTATCTAGATATTCGGTTTGGCCTACTCCCGCTCTCTGACCCATAGTGGAATCGTGAAGTGGGTAGTCTCCGCTCCTCATAACGGTGTATAGTCCCATAGCTAGCTGTTCGGGCCTCACACTAACTCCTGTACTCTCAGGTAAGACTTAGGACGTAACCTTGTTCTATTTAAAATAAATAGAACAAAAGCACAAAATTACTGTATTTCACGCGTGGCTATTTTGCCGGCTCATCACCGTGTTGAAGAGCTCTGCGATATTCAAGTCAGTTTTCTACACACATGGATTAACCGGGCTGGAGAGTCAGGCTTGTTCATCTGCATTAGCTTTCATCGTGCTGCCACAGCGGTATTCTTGGCCAATCCCCGTACTACGGACTACCTAGCCAAGTTTGTTGCCATTATAGACCTTCTTCGTTCGGTTTCTGTCCATTGGCACCGTCTTGAAATTTTCGGGCCCTCTTACTTAGATCTCATCCTCAAATCGGACCTCTCTTCTTCCCTTCTAGTTCCTCGCCTGGAACACTTGTCCATTAGCCTTGACAGCCCAGGCACCTCCTCCCATTCCGCATCCTCTGCTATCAACTCCATATTCCATTCCAATCTTCGCCTCACTACTCGCGAGATAGTCGGGCACCCGAAGGACTGGGAAAATGTCCCATTACAGACCATAGCTACGCTGACTTCTCCACAAAATCCTGCTCGGCGATGCGAAATATACGTGGTACGACAACTGGACGGCAGTGCAGCAGGATATTTTCACCATTCGACTGCAAGGAACAAATCTATATAAGCTGCGGGTGCCGCCTATTTCGAGCCGTATATATGATGAATGGCTTAACGGAAAGTACCTCAAGACCCTTATGCAGACGATGATATTCCACATCCTCGGCCTTGTCCGTGCTCTTGGCGAGCTTGAGCCCATCTTGGATGCCTGTGATCGATAATATGGAGGAATACTTGGTACGCCAGCCGCTTTTCCTTCATGGTACCGTCCAAGTCATTTATCTACTTGGCAGGCAGATCTTCAAATATTAATCGACAATCTTCTCGACGCATTTGCCACAATAGAACCATGTTCTGCAGCATATCGTACAAGATATCCGTCGGCGAGGACCAGCCGTCCGCTTTTCGATTGAAGTTTTTGAATGCTTCGAGGCAACATTCCGTCTGTGTTCTGTACTCAGTAATCGTCAGGCACCCAGTCGCGACATCGCAGCCAAGTTTGCTGACCTAGTTTGGGGTGGCGCAGAGGTAGTTGAAGATATTCACGGTGTTCTGTGCCAAGACAGTGAGGAGGCTGTCAAAGGCACCGGTGGGTATGTGTTCGTTGTCAAAAAAAAAAGTGAAAGGACACCGGTGATGTGTCCTCACTGATTCAGACAGAAAGACAGGAACAATGATCTAGATTGTCGTAGTGTAAGTGAAAGACAAGATAAACAAGTACAACTGATGGGAAAGGTTTAAATACTGGGATCATCCATCAAAGATGGTTAGTAATAATTGGACCGGGTTTCATCAATAAATGTAAGTAAGTGCCAGACTTTTACTTGCATCTCGAAGTTGTATTCCCGTGAAGTTGTCACTATCCGGATCCTCAAAGTCCAAGTTGTCGTCAAGCTGAAGTTGTAATTGTGCCATGTGGATTCCCTTCTATGACAAGTTGTTATATCACAATCTGCACCAAATTACCACCAGATTCATAATATGTACACATGAGTTCCCAGTATCATGATGCAGTTTACGTGGCTGTGCATCTGAATTTCCGGTTACTTTTTGACACAGCGAGTAAGGACCCTACTGCCAAACAGGACCACACCCGGCCTCCGGGTGCCAGTGGCCTCCAGCCACTGGTACACCTGGAAAGTCTCAAGCCATGAGCCAAAGCCAGGTGAAGCCAGCAAAATGGCTTGGCTTGGCTCGGCGAAACCATGGCTTGGCTTGGCTGGCTTCTATTAATATTTTTTGGATCCACCAGCCAAAATTTTTGCGTTTTATTTTCCCACAGTACAACAAGGTTCGGCACAAAAATTAATAAAACAGAGTGCACAGTGCAAAATTAGGAGCGAGTATTGAAGCCAGCTGAACTGAAGCAGAAACCTTCATCCGAGTCTGCAGTACTACACGAAGTCATAAGGCCTGGCCTGCACGCGAAACCGATCGGTATTTCGACGTCGACCCATTTAGTCTTCCAGGGTCAGGCAGGCGCTCATATCCTCGCTGTATGCCATGATATTGGTGGGCCTGACACAGAACCACTGCAGCAGGTTTAGCAATAAATGATAACGGGGTTGCAAATGAAGATTTCTTACCCCGCCCCCCCTCAGGTAAGGCATCGCAGGATGTCTGGAGTTTATTTTTCAACAAGAAGACCGACCATATTTTCGAACACACCCCATTGTTCAAATCCATGAATTGGTCCGGGCTAAACTTGTATGCGGTACCCAAGTTTGTACAATTGTCGCTTCCGTGCGCCTTGAGATATTCGGAGCAATTCTAATGGCACATGTAAACATCAGCTGAATCGAGAAATCTGAGACAAACCTGATTTGGAAAGGGCACTTCGTCATTTGGAGGCACACTGCTGAATGTGGTGTTGTATACAGTGTATGGTGGGGCCATTTCTACGCAATAATGCTGAAGAAATTGCACAAAGATCTGTAAGTTCGGTCGTGCACGCCGTCAAAATGGAAAAAAAAAAACGGCCGCACCCTATGTTCCGCAAAGGGCTATAACTAAATAGTTGCAATCACCCAGTACAACCATTCCGGTCATTTTGAAGCGTGGAGGTGACGAAGAAATCGAAGGGGAGCCGCGAAGCAAACGAGCGAAAGGCGACAAAGCGGCGAAGAAGAAGAAACCCCGGGCGGCGTCTTCAAGCACCCCACATCGGCGGCTTCGGTTGGGGAATTTAGTATAGCATTGAATTCGAAGTCCATAGCTTGCAAATCTGTGCCACGCTTTGGTGTTCCTGCATTGTGAATGGAGAGAGCGCGGAGTAGAGAGATGAACATCAAATTTCGGCCCACTCCCTCGTAAACTCTTGCCTTAGCCCATCATCCTCCTTCGAAATCCCGCCACAACCAGAGACATCATGAGCGCATATGAGACACCAAATACTTTTCCCCAGCCTGTGCGATTGAAAACACACTCGACAAACCAGGACCCTGGACTTCCGTAGTAGAATAGCAGACCAAGATACACCAGTAAGGCCCCTGTATAGGCAGGATAGCGAACGACGCTATAAGGACCGGTTTTCACCAGCTTATGGTCCCTCGCAATGCCCATCTCGAATGTAAAATGCTTTCCCAGTACCCTGTAGCAGAATAATCGAAGAATGGCGCCGCTCGCAATAAACGCGGTTTCCACAGCGAGGAATGGTGTAACATGGAGACCTTCAACGCTGGCGTCAAACAACAGCGTTGAACTAATTCTTCGTGATACTTCTGAGTGGGATCGACCGAGTCTGCTCACATACAGCCAAAAACACCCAAATTTGACCCACCAAATGATCTTGAGGTAGTTAGAAAAAATCGGGCCACGAGGTGCCCTCCGTATTTCCCATCCAAATCGAATGAGCCTACTTTCAAGGAAAACGGTTGAGATTTGAGCTCACAATCGGGAATTTCGTGTAAACTTACAAAAAAAAAAAAAAAACAGGCCGCGCCCTATGTTCCGCAAAGAGCTGTAAAGGAAGCCAAAGACGAAAGGACTCGCCGTAAGAAAGCGTTGATGATCACCCGGCGCAGTCCGGGGCCGCGGTCAGATTCGGAATCCAGATGCGGCCGCAAAAAGTCCGAGTCAGACACCGCAGTGACACCGCAGCCATTTGAAAGCCGAGAGTTACCGAAAGTTGTAAGGATGCAGATAGGTCCGTTAGGAAAGTCCTATGCACTGGCAGAGGGTGAGCAGGGTGTTGTAGTATTGACCTCACATCCAGTTCGCCCGATTGGGATGAGGCGGAGCGAGGGTCGTGTTTGGTTATCCAGGGTCATGTAATAGTTCGAAGCCTGCGCCGATCTCTTCAGTCTGAAGAGAACGGTCGCAGACCCTGAACTCTTGACCTACAACAGGTTATGGGCACCCGAGATGTTTCCACAACGCGCTACGCTTTCAATTTGCTCGATGGAAAAAACTGGAAGCCTTTTTCATTCAAGGCCAAGGCTAAGTTCATAGACAATGGGCTATCCAAGTTCATTTTTGAACCTGCAGTTGCATCAAAGATGATCGTCCAACGGCCAGCAGTATCGCCAGCAACGGGTACGGTTAACGTCGAGGTCGTCAACCCTGACTACGCCAGCTGGCGCGAAGGGAGCGACAAGGCGATGCGTAGGATCACCAAGATGTTTGGTGAAGACCAAGTGGTGTATATCCAGGATGCAGAGACAGCCGAAAAGATGTGGAATAACCTCCGCGCAATTTACGAGCCTGCGGGAATGCAGTCAATGATCGCTACACAGGACAAGCTGTCCACGATCAAGTACGCGGGAATCGAGAGCGGGAAACTCCAAGACCACATCGACATTAGCATCGGATATGCCAGCGATCCAAAGCGTGGAGGTGACGCCTTATCCGACTACAAGCTACTCCAGCTCGTGCTCAAGAGTCTTCCATTGGAGTTTACCTCGCTCGTTCAAAGCATTTCCCTCTTGGGCAGCGCCAGTAGCCTAGCGAAGGTGACACCAATCCTCCTGGAGGAAGAGGTCCGGCAGCGCAACGTACTGGCTGCCAATCTTCGGGAGGAGCATGCGCTGAAAGCCCACACGGAGAAGCTGGCGCTCGCGAAAGCACACGAGGAGGAGATTATCAAGGCGTACATTGCCACCCAAGCGCAGAGAGGAACGTGGAGCCCGAGAGGAGGACGTGGCAGCGGTCGAAGTGGAGGCGGCGGCGGCGGAGATTGGAAGAAGCAGATTACCTGTTATGGATGCAGCGGCAAAGGGCACATTGCCCGGGACTGTCCCTTCAAGAACGCGAAGGACCAGGCCAGGGAGAAGCTCCGTCTTGCACAGGTCGGGTACGACAGCATACCGGAAGACGACCATCCAAAGGTTCTTCTCACGAAGAAGACCACGAAGGCCCTTCGCGTGGATGCTATATCTGTCGACTCGGGCGCGTCCCATCATCTCACGTCGGACCGCTCATCCTTTGTTTCCTACACGATTCTCGAGAAGCCGATTCCGATCCAATTGGGGGACAACAGCAAGATCTATGCCATCGGCACTGGTACAAGTCGCAGATACATCGAGACCACCTCTGGCGTCCAGACCATGGACTTCACGCGTACGCTTCACGCCCCGAAGCTTGCTGGCTCGCTCCTGTCCGTTGGCCAGTTGACAGCCATCCCAGGTGTCAAGCTCGAGTTCGAGGGCCCGTTCTGCTTAATCAAGCTACATGGTTACACTCTCTGCAAAGCTTCGTTCAAGGATGGGCTCTACACCCTTGATCTAGCTGGTCCCTCACCGGCCCCTACCGCATTGCTCTCTGTTCTTAAAGCAAAAACCACTGCGCCGGCCGGTAAGAAACTCGACATCCTCACCCTCCACCGCCGACTTGGCCATCTGAATATTTCTGATCTCAGGAAACTCATCGCGAAACGGATGGTTGATGGACTGGACATGGAAATTGTTGGGGATGATTTCTCGTGCGAGTCTTGTCTTCGTGGAAAGACACCACACAAGTCGTTTCCAAAAGGAGGGAGGCAACGGGCTGCTGGTGTTCTAGACCTCGTACATTCAGATGTTTGCGGTCCCTTTCCCAATTCCATCGGCGGAAGCCACTATTTCATCACCTTCACGGATGATCACTCGGGCCATGTCAATGTCGACTTTATGAAGAAAAAGAGCGACGCACTCGGACGCTTTCCGCGCATGGAAGACCCGTGTCGAGAAAGAGACTGGGCGGAAGGTCCGAAAGATCCACACAGACAACGGCGGAGAATATACCTCCGATGAGTACGAGGCGTACCTCGAGTCGGAAGGTATTGTGCACCAGACGACGGCACCGCACAGTTCACAGCAAGGCGGCGTGGCCGAGCGCATCAATCGCACGCTCGAGGATATCGCTCGGGCTAACTTGCGCGAAGCCGGCCTTTCAATTGGTTTTTGGGCCGATGCGGTTGCGTACGGCGCCGCCACACGAAACTTCTGCCCGACACACTCCTCCTTGGATGGCCGTATCCCTGAGGAGGTGTGGACGGGGGAGCGCCAAGATGTTAGCCATTTGCGGCCATTTGGCTGCGAGGTGTGGGTGTCGGTTCTGCCAGCCAAGGGCCGTCCAAAGTTCTCCGACGTCACAGTGAAGTGCATTCTACTCGGCTACTACATGCTGCTGGGTACGCAATCCAAAGCATATAAATGCTACGACCGGGTGACGCGCAAGGTCTGGAAATCTAGGGATGTAACATTTTTTGAGCGCGGAAGGAGTTCTGGATGGAGTGAGGTTATTACGGACCTTCGCAACCTGCCGCCCATCCTTCCGAACCCTTCTGCAACTCTCGTTCCCGCCGCGGAGCCGGCCCCCATCATTGAGGATCCATTTACACCTGTCGTCGACCATTTTCCCGAAACGGATGTATACGAGTCGGAAGAAGAGGAGGATCAAGTGCACGCGCCAGAGGTCGTCGTGGACGAGCCAATGGCACCGAGAGTACGCAAGCTTCCACCGCGCTTCGCAGGTATGGCGGACGAGCGTGCAAATCTGCCGAAAGGACGTTATAAGCACAAGACTGTGACAGTGCCGTTGGCACCTGCGGACGTACCTGTGCTTGAGGAGGAGGAAGAGGAGGAGTTTCAAGCACAGGCTGGTGCTGCACATGTCCCAACGCCCCCAATCGTTGTTCCCTTGACGTTTAAGCAAGCGATGGCTGGTGCACATTCTGAGGAGTGGGTGAACTCGATGATGGAGGAGTTTGGCTCGCTCATTGAGACGGGGACGTTCAAGTATGTTGATCTTCCAGAGGGCCGCAAGGTGGTGACGTGCAAGTGGGTGTTTAGCGTGAAGTACAACCAGTGGAACGAGTTTGAGCGCTTCAAAGCGCGCCTCGTTGCACGTGGGTTTACGCAAATTTACGGGATCGACTATAAGGAGACATTTGCTCCTGTCGTCAAATTCACATCTCTCCGCGTTATGTTCGCCGTCGCTGCACACTTCGGCCTCACAATTTACCAAATGGACGTCGTTACCGCTTTCCTCAATGCCGATCTTGATGAAGAAATTTATATGTCGCAGCCGCCTGGTCTTCCACCGAAACTCAATGCTCAAGGCGAGGAGATGGTCTTGAGACTCCACAAATCAATCTGCGGGCTCAAGCAAGCTTCTCGCCAGTGGTACCGGCTCATTGATTCCATATTCAAATCCCTTGGCTTCACACGCCTGCAATCTGACCACAGCATTTATCTTTGCCGACGTGTCACAATGTCATTGTAGTGATTGCACTGTACGTCGATGACCTCCAGGGCGCCACAAACGATAAACCCACCTGGGATGTCATCAAGTCGAAGCTATCAGCACGTCTGAAGATGAAGGACCTCGGCATTGCATCATACTGTTTGGGTCTAGAGATTTCTCAGGATCTCGAGGCTCAAACCGTGCGCATCTCCCAGAAGAAGTACTTCCAGGGCGTTCTCGAGCGCTTTGGAATGGCCGACTGCAAAGCCGTGTCGACCCCGTTCCCAGTCGGCACGAAATTAACCAGGGAGATGTCACCGAAGACAGCCGAGGAGCGACAGCTTATGGCAGGGAATGATTATCTCGGTCTCTTGGGCTGCGTGATGTACGGGATGCTGGGGACGCGCGCTGACTTAGCCTTCGCAGTGGGAGTTGCCAGCCGATTTAGCTCAAATCCGGGAATCGACCACTGGAATGCATTAATCCACCTCTTGCGATATATCAAAGGCACACTTGATTTGGGGATCACGTACCGCGGTTCGGGTCGTTTGGCTACGCCCATAGCCGGGACTTTGCTCTGCTACACGGACGCGGACTGGGCCAGTGATAAGGAGAAGATGCGCTCTACATCTGGTACTCGGGGCGTAAAAGGTCTCCATAAAATGCGGCTATGCAGCATTGTTTTGGAATGTGGTGTTCGAACGGAAAACTCCGAGCCGTTCGAACGTGACCTGTTATGAAAACCTCATCTTTCGCAGGAAATTGGCAGAAGATAGCCAGCTCAATTCTGAGCAAAACTGTCTGTTCAAATTTTCCATAGCTGCCCTCTTTCTTTTGCCCGGGGCGTGGAAGGTCTCCATAAAATGCGGCTATGCAGCATTGTTTTCGAATGTGGTGTTCGAACGGGCCGTTCAAACGTGACCTGTTATGAACTTGATCTTTTTCTTTTTCTTTTTGTATGTTTTCACGAGATCCTTGATTGTGACCTCAATTCTCAACTGTTTTCCTTGAAAGTAGGCTCATTCAATTCAGACGGAAAATCCGGAGGGCAGTCCGTCGCCCGATTTTTTTCTAACTACCACAAGATCATTTGGTGGGTCAGATTTGGGTGTTTTGGGGTGTCCCAGAGCAGAACGAGTCCCAGGACACTAATAGTGATCTGATTGCCCTAGATTTTTGATATGATGTACTTTACAATGTTCCAGAGGGCATCATTCAATTCGGACGGGAAATCCGGAGGTCGTTTCGTCGCCCGATCTTTTCTGACTACAACAAAATCGTTTGGTGGGTCAGATTTGGGTGTTTTTGGGTGTCCCAGAGCAGAACAGGTCCCACAGTACTAATAGTGTTCATATTGGCCTAGATTTTTGATATGATGTACTTGAGCATGTTTCGGACATTTCTTGTACATTGGATTGCTGCACGGGCTGAGATCGCGAGCCACCATCGAAAACTCAAAAAATCTTGAGGAACATATGACCCCGAAAAAACATATGGATTATGGAGTATTAGAATGTTATGTATGATAGGGAACGAAGGAGGGGGACTGGAAAAAAGTATGGGTTATTGCGGGGTATGGGTTACGGGGGATATGAGATAAGAGGGAGTCTGGTAGACTCCTCCGTCGTTCAGACATCCTCCCATCAGCATTGGTCATATCCTTCCCCATTCCGCGACGCTGCATGGTTAAGCGCATCCGCTAGCGAGGAGTGGACTATCCCCGCCGACGAACTACTCATTCTGCGTGTCACCCTCCCCGGTCCTACGATATTTCTGGTCTTTAGCACACTGCGGTGACCACCCAGCGGTGTAGCGGAGGTTCGACGAGCGGTTTGATTGAGCTGTATACGGCAAAAAAGAATGAGCTCTCCTGCATGCGCGTGTAGGCAAGACCGTGGGCACTTACCGCGCGAGTCATCACCGTCGGGAACGTGTTCATATCTAGGCTTTTTGACGGTACGAATTTTCATCTGGGTCCAGTATTGAGAACGGTTACGATCAGGGGCGAGGCGGTCGTCGGCCAATACAATGGAAGACCTGGATTTAGAGGACTACTCGTATGAATCAGACAATGTCAGATGTCTGCTCCGTTGAGAAATTGTGTCGCACCTTATCGACCGAATTCGTCGAATCATTGAATATGCCAGTATCTCCGAGACTTCATCAACGTTTGCTTGTGTGCCTTGAGCGGCGGGGACTGGACATGATAAAGGGTAGCCAATGCCCGCCCTCACCACTTTGACAAAATTTAACCCAGAAGAAATGTTGTGCCACGATGAACGATGTTGTTGGGAGATCAAAAAAACAGCTGAAAATTCGCACACGTCATTCTCGACCCCAGCAGATTCCACAAATTTTGTGAGGTACTGGAATTGATAATGGACGGGCAATGCTCGCCCTCACCACTTTTCACAAAATTTAACCCAGAAGAAATGTTGTGCCACGCTGAACGATGTTGTTGGGAGATCCAAAAAAACATCTGAAACTTCGCACACGCCATTCTTGCACAAATTTTGTGAGGCACTGGAAATGATAATGGGCGGCCAGTGCCCGCCCTCACCGCTTTTCACAAAATTTAACCCAGAAGAAATGTTGTGCCATGCTGAATGATGTTGTTTGAAATTTTGCTAGATATCTCCCCAGGCACTAACTTCGTGAAATTGTGCTACATCGCTCATCATATATAGGGTCTAGTAGCTACAAACTTAAGTTCACATTTTATTTCTTCGCGTTCCGCACTCCGCAGCGGAATCACATATTCAACTTTCAAGCTCTAAACCCCTTCTGCAACTGCCTGCACAACATCCCTTTCTTTTGCAAACTACAGGTACAGTCTGTTCTCACTCATAGGTTCTCATGATCAGTCGACAATTAGTGCGGATCGTTGATTACAGCCCTTTGCAGAACTTAGGGCGCTTTTTTTTTTTTTTTTTTTTTTTTTTTTTGGCAAGTTTCCACCAGAACAGTCGTTGTGAGCTCAATTCTCAATGTTTTTTCTCAGGAGTAGGCCCATTCGATTTATATGGTAAGGGCGGAGGGCTTGGCATCTTACAATTTTTTCTGAGCACCCCGAAATCATTTACTAGGTCAGATTGGGATGTTTTTAGCTGTCTGAGAGCAGAACATGCCGCAAAGTAGCTGTAGTGCTCAGATTGACCTAGACTTTTAGTAAGATGCATTTGTGGGTATTCTGGAGGGCTCAAACTACCGGGATAGTGAATGTGACTCATACCCTTAAAACATGCTTGAAAATTGAATATGTGACTTCAAGTACTTACAGCTCTTTGCGGAACTTAGGGCGCGGCCGATTTTTTTCTGTTTTTGGTAATTTTCGGCAGAACAGCTATCCTGCCCTCAAATATTATCGGATTGTCCCGGGACCCATACCATTCTACTCGCACTGAAAATCTGCAGTCACTAGCCTCTTTGAATTTTTGTTTCGATCCCCAAATAAAATTTTCACCCAAAAAATCGTGGTTTCAAGCAGGACAGCTGTAATATTGGTAATAGTCATCCGATTGGTCTAAATTTTTGCAAGGGCACAGAGCCCGTCACTAAAGGAGTCCCAAACAAGTAGTTTGGGTGGAATACCACAGAGTCAATGAGACTCTTAGAGACAAGCGAATCATCCAGGGATGTGGTTTCTTGCTCTTTGCATGTTTCGAAGAAGAAGAAATTAATAGCAAGTAGTCAGTATGGAAAATTACAGTTCTGGGTCTGTTACTGAACTCTGACGGACAGGATTGGGCAAATCCAAGTGTATCCCGAGATCACAGATCATATTTCCGAGTTTAACCAAGCCGAAAAATGGACGAAAGAGATCGATCTCGATGATCTCTCCCCGATGTGGGCAGACTGGGAACGCAGCGGCCACAAGCACTTTTATGTCAAGGAGCTTGCACAGCACAAAGACGGCCAGTTTGTGATTCCAGTTAGATGGGTCACTGTGAAGAAAGAGGTCCACGCTGATGTTTATACCGTTATTCATAATCCCGAGGTACGTGTTTGAGTTTTTGATCCATATATCCCTGCTGACTGCTTGCTCGGTAGTCCAACTGCTTCATTATTCGCATCGATAATACTATCAGAGTCCGCGCACTCGACCTGAAATATAATTATCTGGATCTCAGTCAGAGTGGCTATGGCTTGAACTTCTCTGGTTTGTTATCTCGTCGCAGTGGAGTGTTCCAACTGACCCATCACACTCAGACTCTTCGCCCAAATGGGCACATGAAATGCCAAATCCAATTCGCAAACATGCAAATGGACGCCCGGTATTTTCCCTTCGGATTGTCCCATGGAGCGATGACGTCTCGGGGAACGTTAGCAAACAGTTCAACCCTCACATGAATCTGTATATGCTGAATGCGAATCTTCCGCACCAGAAGGGGTCGCAGGAATACTTTGTTCGATTTTGTTCAACTTCTCCTCATGCCTCATCGGCGGAGCAGTTTGATGCGCTCGCTGAAGATTTGTAAGTTGAAATGTATTTGGAGGGGTCTAAACTAACATAAGCCAGGGGGTCGGGATAAATATCATAAAGCATATGATTGCAAGCTGGAACAAGACATTTTGTTCCGGATATTTGCCCATCTTCTTCCAGCCGACAACCCGCAACAAGCCGAGTCTGCATCAAATGCTGGTGTGCATTCAAATTATTGGTGCCGATACGATAAAGCGGGGGGGACGTCAGCGGAGAGAGAGACCGATGCAGGGTACTGTGCCCTCTTCAAAGTATATCATTCGCTCAAACCGTAATGCATAACGCTGACCAGATTCTAGCCTGGAATCTTGCGCACACCAGCAGAAACAGTGCGCACCATCAAACGGCAAATATGGGCTGCTTGTAGCGGCGTCCAAGAAGCTGTCGACACTCTACAAACTTCCACAGGTGTCAAGGATAAGACAGCACTGTTTTGGATTGAGAAACTGATTGTGAAGGCACGGGAAACCCAGAAGCAGCGCTTCGCTCAGGATCCACGTTTGAAGGACAAAAATCTCAAAGGTGATGCACGGAAAGCAGTCAAAACGAAAATCAAAGACTTGATTCAATGGCAATTATACAATTGGGTGATTCTCCAGCCCCATGAACGGTACACCAAGCTCCCAAAAAAATCGAGTACGTGGACGTATTCGGACCCTAATATACTTACGTCCTGAACCGAACAGGGGCACGCAATTCGCTTCGAGCTGGAGATCATTACAATGTACTGCTGAGTGTCCGAGGTATCAATCTCCGAGCTGATAACAATTTTAGAGACTTACCTTCTCTCAGGGCTTGACCCGCATCGTGACAGCCCATGCGAGATCTTGCACTCCATTCTCCTTGGTGACGACAAATACATTTGGCATGAAACAAATAAGGTTTGGGACAAACCTAAAGGCGAAACATTCGCAGTACGCCTTCAGTCATCGTCTGTTGATGGTTTGAACCTCTCCTCGCTCCGTGGCCGGTATATTGTCCAGTACAAGAATGCGCTCATTGGGAAGCACTTCAAAATTCTGCAACAACTCGGTTCCTTCCACCTCCACGATGATCTTTGCGGCAAGAACCTCAGGGATCTCTGGAAGGCGGCTGGAGACCTTGGGGCGTTGTTGTGGTTCCCAAAAATTCGAAATATGGATCAATATTTGGTCGGACAGCTTTATTCGTGGATTCTCCAGTTCGACACTGACCACTTTCCAGGCTGATCTTCAAATCTGCATTGACAATGTCTTGGATATCTGGGGACTTGTTGATCCAGCCCGGATTGTCACCAAATACAAACTGTACGTTCTGGTGCACCTTCCCGATGACATTCGACGATTTGGGCCCGCAATTCTATTCGAGACCGAGGTATTTGAATGTTGGAACCGGATATTCCGACTTTGCAGCATTCTGTCGAACCACCAAGCTCCGAGCCATGACATCGGTGGTACTCTCGCAGACATGGAACGATTCAAACACCAGGTCAGTGGAGGATGGTGGAAGCCAGTCGGATCGCAAGAGTATGTTCATGCAGGCGCGAAGATCGTTTCGTTCCTCCACAAAAATAAAGAGCTTCAACGGCGTTTGGGTTGGATGGAAAAATCCAAGCCAAAATTGGGTTCGTTGTTTTATGTTGCTGTCAAAGTGATCCCGCCGCTTATCGTGCTCAGGGTCTGTAAAGCTTGAATCTCGACGTAAGGCTCAGTCTGGCCAATGGCGTGACCTCCTCGGGCCACATTGGACTGCAGACCTGGATAGCCAGGGTGCTGGCAGGTTGTGGACGACATGTAAATATGTTGTATCAAAATCTGGACATGTGTGCACCAAACTGTCATGGGTATTCTTCAATTGCAAGGTTTGATATCAGTTTTAATGTTGTGTTATTACGCTGACTTCAACACTCCAACTCAGAAAACGGGATCTGTGGTTGCGGGTCGGATCTGCAATATCCTCATTCCATCAAATTCAACGACACAGCACACTAATGCACTTGTTGTGATTCAACGGTTCAATATATCTGCGACACGGGATGCAAGAATGTCCATGCCAGTCCTGTCACCCGCGGATGAAGTCATCTCGGCAACTCCAGCCGTTCGTGAATTGACTTCCCCTTGCAGTGCATCTTACCTATTTTCACGGACAGGACATCCTGTTCATCTTTAATGCACAACATGATTGCTACGGGAGTAAATGCCAAGTCGTCGAGAACTCGGAAAGCATTATTCAGGAGCGGGGTGTTACCGAGAAAAAACAGAAGGCAGTTGAACACACCGAGACCAGCATTTATTTCATCAACATGCACGCCCTGCACAATGCTGACCTCCTCCGAGATACTCTTCCCCGCAGTCTAACTGCCCCAGTCCCATATTTTGCTGATCGCGATGCAAAACACAAGGAATTTGCGGCCCTTCTTCGGATTTCGGGTCCTGCCAAGCGCGCCGCTGCAGCCAAAAAATCCAAGGAGACCCGACAAAAGAATCTGAAGGCTAAACAGGGAGCTCAGATTGTTCAGCAGGCGGCAGACGATGGCGGAGAAGAGGACGGCCGCGACGAGAGTGAAGAGGACGATGACGAGTAGATGAATTGTTTCTGTTACGTGTTGGAAACACTTGAATAGATCTCTCACATGTCAAGGCCAGGCCGAGATTTTATTTACATTTCAAGAATCTCGGACGACACCACGGTCAAATAATATTTCCCCGAGCTTGGCTGAAGGCCGTCAAGATCTGACATGGGACATCACCGGACATTTCTGATGGGATCTGCCGCGGACATCCGACCAAATTGGGGGTGTACTGTGCAGGGATCCGTCTTGTTTTAGTCACGTGGGAGTTTAAACCAAGTGTTTTGTTGGATGGGTTATGGATATGTGGGGGTCATCCTTTGCTTTTAGGTATGTCCCCCTGGAGCCATCTGTGTCTTAATTTTGGGCATAGTTACCCTCTGTGCTTTAGAGGGCAACCCATTCTGTCTGGAGCGCAATTCCACCCATCCCCGATGGCTGGAAAGGCAAATAGTTACGGCCCCATACTTACCTCTCAGATTTCCAGTTTGAGTGTTGGACTAGCCCGGATGGGCTCGTCAGGTCGGTACGGGGTCGCAGGCGTACAGATAGCGGTGGCTAGGGACAAGCCGTGATGACTACGTAAGGACCCTACTGCCAAACAGGACCACTGTGATACCTCCGAGGAGGAGTGGCCCAAGGCCACTGCTCCATGTGCCCACCCTGCTTGAAGCGCGGTCCCCGCGCTTCCCAGGACTCTCAACCAGCCTGTCTAATCCACCCAAGAGCTCCCAATGCCCTACTAAGGTCCGACAAGAGAGGATCGCGATCCCAATCGAGAGTGTGCCAGTGGTGCTGACGCCGAGCGCGCGGAAGTGGTGGAATAGGAACGGGAGCTGTCGAGATGGGTTTGTCGCTTGCAATACCCTGGGGATGTCGCCGCGTAACGATAGGAGGAGTGGGAACTGAAGCCGATTTTTTCTGAGCATGCGCACGAGAGTTCCGTGAACGTGCAAGCCGTCGCTGAAGGGTACCGAAAGGACGGGGTGAACCGGTCTGCAGAGCCGTGAGGTCGCGGGGACCGGGTGAAATCGTCGGGACGGTGGTGTCCGTGGTAGGCAGTGGTAGCATCTCGTGGGGTGAGATAACAACGGCGGGATCTGTCTGAACGTGTGCAGTGGTGAACTCACGAACGACGAGTGGCGGCTGAGCTACGGCCTCTGCAAGCGCGGCCGTTCTCGCTTCCATCGCTCCCTCGCGTATCCCGCCTTCTTTTCCTGACGATACTCTGCTCTCCTGACCGTATTTCCACCCATATCGCCATCCGATGTTTATTGCCAGCGAAAGAAGTCCCTCCAGAGTACCGTCGGCGCCATTTGCAGCAGCGAAAACTTCCTCGCGTTCGTCCAAAAGTTGCTGGTAATCATCAAAGACGAACTGTGGAACAAGAGGGATTGAAGGAACGGATGGTGAAGCCGAACAGGGTTCCACAGCCGGGAGTACATGTGCTGAGCGTGCGTCGAGACATGCTGGATCGGAATGAGGTGGGGAAATGGGGCGCGTGGCTGGCGGAGATGGAGTCGGAATCGGAATCGGTGTATCAATGATCGGCGGGGGCAGTAGCGGCGAAATCGCAGGTGTCACGAGCAAAGGCGGTGTGTCGTTGGCTATGGGTGATATCAAACCGAGGTTGGAGGTATCCAACTCACGTCTCGTCGCTCTCCGTTCTTTCTGCTCTCTTTTTCTGTCATTTTCTCTCTGCTTCTTCTCCTCTTTCGTTCTCCCCGGAGCCTCCGTCTTCAAAGCCGTCGGGGCCGCAGTTTTCGCTTTAATAGGGACCATAGCAGGGATTTCGAAACGTCGCATAATCGGTCGGAGTCGGGGAAGAAAGAAAAAAAAAGGCTCCGTCTGTATCCGTCTGTCGGTCTTCGGTCTTTTATGTGCGCGGTGGTTGGCGGTAAGCAGCCAGGGTAGCCGTGGTGGGTTCGAATCGCACTCTAATCACCAGATGGACTAGCCCGGATGGGCTCGTCAGGTCGGTACGGGGTCGCAGGCGTACAGATAGCGGTGGCTAGGGACAAGCCGTGATGACTACGTAAGGACCCTACTGCCAAACAGGACCACTGTGATACCTCCGAGGAGGAGTGGCCCAAGGCCACTGCTCCAGTGTATACAATAATGTACCTATATCCATTGAATGATTTGGGATGTGAATAGTATGGGTGCGAACAAATGACCTGGCCGGGTGGCCCACTACCCCGTTTTTGCCATTTTGGGATCCCGGATACCCCCCGAAGAAAATTTCGGTAGGCTATAAAACCTTCGCGTAAATTCGGAAAACATCTCGTCTCACTCACAGGAGGCATACCTTGGTTCCAGAGCCCATATACCTGTATCCACCTTACTTTATGCGTGGGCCCGAGGTCAAAATTGCTAAGGTGGCCCAGTAACCAGTCTCAGATAATGTCTCACTTCCCGACTACTTTTTCGTCTTTGTCTCGCAATGTACTTATATTTCTTATCCATCCTGGTATATTCACTCGAAAATGGTACGACTATATACTGGTTCGGAAAAGTAGTAAGCCCCCAATCGAAGGCTGAAGTGAGCCGCCGAATGTGCCAAACCATCCACGTGATGTTTTATTTACGAGCAAAAAATCGGCGCATTTCCGAAAGCGCTGGAATATTCACGATACAGGCAATACCACCCCTGCAAAATGCAGATCACGTGGGGCGCCAGCCCCGGCACGCCATGTTCGCTTTGTGCTCCTAGGTATTTGTTGGAGCTTTAGCTGAGTGGTTATACATGCACAAGCATGTGCGAATGTTTTTCGTGCGGTCGCAAGTTCGACTCCGGCTTAGTGGCATTTTTTTTCCGTCTCTTTTGTTGTGTCCTTCTTGAAGTTGCTTACCTCGGGGTTTGGGGGGGCACTTTTTCATCTGTGTACTTCAAAGCTGAATCACTGAAGTTGAAAGGTCCTTCAATGTGTTCAATCAATTTTTTCCCAAGGTCAATTTGGGCTGAAACCTAAATGCATAAATGTATGGTCACTTGCTTGAAATTACTGTAAAAAGATCTGTGCTCCTCTCCAGTGGAAAAGAAAGGCTCAATTACCAGTAGCCATGGATATGTAGGTTCCACAATGTTCGAGACAGGACTGGGAATCCGGGCCAGTGACGGAGTCGAGACAGAGCAAAAAAGACACACAAGACGGAGTCGAACTTGCGACCACACGAAAAACATTCTCACATGCTTATGTATGTATAACCACTCAGCTAAAGCTCCAACAAATACCTAGGAGCACAAAGTGAACATGGCGTGCCGGGGCTGGCGCCCCACGTGATCTGCATTTTGCAGGGGTGGTATTGCCTGTATCTTGGTTTCCACGTAAATAAATTATTAGAGCCACACGAATCCATGAGAAAGAAGGCAAGGTTCATTCACTAAGTCACCACCAATAAGTGCGCATTGAGACCGTACTGGGCGTGGAACGTCATCCCATCCTTGGTGAATAGCTCTACGAGCCGCACATGGTCGTATGACACGTCATCGATGACAAGCCACACATCAGGAAAATCTGAAATCGCAATAAAGACCAGTATAGACCAAAAAAGACATCAAAGCAGCCATAGCAGAGGGCCGTCTACGATAGACACGTGGGAGGGGGGTCCTTTGCTATAAAGACAGCATAGACAGCCGTGACATAACCACGTCTATCATAGTTGGATAGACACGATAGCCAGCATAGTTCTCATAATTCTCAAAGATTGCAAATCATCAACAGTTCAATGGGAGGAAACCAAATATATTTCAAAAAACAAGTACATAAAGGCAACACTACTAGGAAAACCACGCCAGCTTTGAGAATAGATCTGGCTTGAATTTGAGGACTTAAGGAGGCACCCGGGAGCATGAAGACAGTGCGAGAGGATTGCGTGGGTTGATCCAGAACAGTTGCGACATCAGAGTTGCATTGAAATTGAAAAAACCCCAATGAATCTTGAGGAAGACGAGACATGGGACAGCTTGAGGTTTGAAAGATACTTGATGACCAGGGGCTTGGGGGGTTAAGTTCGGAATTTGAGGCTCAGATCTTTGAGGGTGGTGACGACTCCTGGTCCGGAGCACTTGCGGCGTTGCTGGACATAGCGAGAGGGAGCCAAATGGGGCCAACAGTGGAATGCAGGCCAAAGGAAACCATGTGCAAGAATGCTGGCTGAAGTTTGGGAGGAAATATGGGGAGGTGGGACGCAGCGCAGAGCGGAGGGAAAAACGGGGGTGGTGGTTTGGGAAGACACGGGCGATCAATTTACATAGATCCGTCACATAATAATTGACGCGCACGGACCCATCACAGACACACCGTGACTTCCTCAATTTCGGGCCACTTTTAGTTTAGTCTGAAATGAGAGATTTTAAGTGGAAGAAAAAGTGGGCTGAAACTAGCCTCGAAACTTAACATTTTAAGGCCGTCGAAATTGATGCCAAAACGACGAGTTTTTTGTTAAATTTTGAGCGGACCGAAACGAAACATTTCGACTTTAGTTTGGAAGCCCGTGATACGGAACTCAAAATCAATGGTATCAGTGCCGCCGAAACGGCAGCCGAAACTTGACATTCCAACTGGGCCGAAATGCCACTCAAAACTATTGATTTCGGCTTCAGTTTCAAGTGACCCGAAACGGGTGGTTTCGGCTTTAGTTTCGGCTCAACCCACAACGCAACCCAAAACTAAGAGTTTTGAGTGGCTCAAAATCTAATCCGCGGATCATCTGCAGATCAGTCTGCAGATGAGCTGCAGATCATCGTCAGTCGTCGTCAGTCGTCAGGCATCGTCGAAGTAGTTTGTATTTCATTTTGTGGCAATACATGTATGGCGTATTTACAAGTTGGTAGAGGTTAATATACTCTGTCCCATATACTCTGTCCCTAAGAACCGGCGGCAAATGACATGTGGACACTGAGGCGGCAAACTTGGGGTGAGCGGCGGTGACGCCGAACTGGAGACGGGACGCTGACGAAGCGGAGCAGTAGCAGAGCAACTGCGTTGGCCATTAAGGCGGAGGGAGGCAGCAACGCGGAAGTGGGAGGAGGAGATGAGTGGAGAGTAGCGCATCGACCGGGACACGTCGGACGTCCGCCGGAGTCGCTCACCAGGCCCCTCGGGCGATCGATATTGTGTTCTAGCGGATATGAAAGCATTGATAGACAGGATCCCGGCGTCGGCCACAGCGCTCAGTAGAAGCCGACATCGCGGGAGAAATCGTGCGGTGTGTGCATGCACGGGATTGGCGGCAGGCAACTGGGAGATACGGACAGGTATATCGGGGACAAGAGTGCAGTGACATGGGTCAGAATGGCGCGGGACGACCCGGAGATGTTCCTTTGTACGAGTGAGGCTATGGGAGACGGGGCAGGAGATGTTGACGAGGGTCAGAATAGTCGGACGGGTGGCTGTAGCGGGCGTTGGGCTCCGAGCTTGGGGTTGACGTTGGCGCGGACGCGGAGGAAACGATGGTGGTGCGCTGGATGGTGTGCCAGGCAGTGCGGATGTGGCGGGCGTTTAAGTCGGCGTTACCTGCGTTGGCGTTGGCCGTGGCGATCATAGGAACGATGCACATGTGGCGGGCGTTGGGGTCCGACTAGGCAGCTGTGGAGTTGGCGGCCATAGGGATGTTCAGGAAACGCAGAGTGCGAGGGGAAGGAGGGGATCGGGGAGGTAAAGAAAACGAGCACGATGAGCGGGAACGATGTGGAATTAGGTGGTGTGACATCCCGCTTTTTCTTCACCTTTCTTCCCGCTCGCGTTTCTCAACTGCGCAATCCTTGCACCCCCGAGCCATGCGTATCTTGACGTCCGGCCGGAGTCGCCTCTCTGCTCAGATACTGCAATCTATGTGAGTTGTATTTTCTTCTCTGATTATTAGATCTCACCGCCTTAGCCGACGAATCGACCAGCCGAGAGTTCAGATTCAAGCCCTACTCGCTAGACGGCACGCGTTCAAATGTGAAGGGCCCGGAGTGGTTTATATCAACAGCCGGGTCCCATACCAGAAATGGAACCAATATCTTCAAGAGTACATTCCGTCCTCGGCCATTTTCAACGCGTTGGAAGTAAAGGTCGGCCACACGCGTAACATGGCTCGACGCCAGAGCGCGTATCGTGCGTGCACTAACGGAATTTTTATCCGTTGGCACGTTGCTTTTCGCGTGCGGAAACGTATTCTGACCGGTGAGTCGTACTGCTTTTATCTTGCATTCCTCATCTCGTTAAATTCTAGAGGCAATCGTTCATCTCCTCCTCCGTGATATGGGGGCCGTACCTTCGGTGTATCCTTGCCCCGGCTGTGGAGTCTCGCATCGCGAGTACGTGCCCTTGCGATCCGTAGGCAGTTTTGATGCGCTCGAGCGCGTGGTTCGTAAGGCGATCCGGATGACTGGACAGCTCGTGGTCCAAAAGTCAGCAATTTTTTTTAACAGACATTCCTAAATTCACCGTAGCAGAGATTTGTTATCTTGAAGCTGCTGTGAATTTCTTATCTTGAACTGCAGTCCCTGGGTAAGTCATCGAATTGTGTAGAGATATTACTGAACCTTACCGTCGCAGACAACCACTATCTTGAAGATCCTTCTTTCGTACAATAACTCAATGAATAATGGTATTCACCCGCAGTAGCCACAACGTATAACTGTAGAATAAAATCAGTGTATATACCTGCAGCATATAAGCGCCTACACATCACAAGTGGAGACTCCGCGTCCCGTTCTATATCGTCGCCATTTCCTCGCTGTATCAGATGGTATATTTTACTTACTTCACTAGTGGTAGAAGACGCTGTAACAGAATTTTAATCTAAGGCCCCACCACACATCGTTGTCCCAAAAAAAAGGCCTCAATGCTAGCCAGGAATTCAACGTAATCCAACCCACGTAGGATCAGCGGTCCGCAGTTTAACAATTCCTCTTTCAGACATGGTCCCTAAATCGGTACCAGGAACTACGGACCTCCCATCCAGTTCAACGCAGTCCCGCAGCCAACCCGAGGCCGACAAACGACTCGGAGACGCGCACAGTAGTAGCGTATGAGCCGCTCTCAGCCAATTGGGATGAAGCGGCGAGAGCAGGTCAATAGAGGCGAGTTCCAAAGCGTCGATAGTGGGAGGATGACAATGTGGGCCTGCCTTCGGGGCTATGAAGCGAGATAGAGTCGAAGGCAGCGAAGTCGATGCTCTCAATGAGGGGCTTTCGGGGCGGAGAGAAGGCAGCGCGTGAGAAGACGATCCGCGCGACCAACGAGGGATCCGGCGGAACAATCCAACGCGCTCTTTTCCCTGAGTTCACGCCGCAAAGAACCCTCAGATTGGGAAAGAAACATGACGTGTGGTTCGCCATATCCAGTTTTCTCCCCAGGGAACCTGGTTCGCAGCATGTACTCGGTCAATGTGTCACATCTACTAAGGTAAGGTGAGTTCGATGCCTGATGCCTGGCGATAGTCCTCACTTCTTACTGCAAGTACGAAACCAGAACGGTCAGAGGGAGGCGTATCAGCGGAAACAACGGGCGGTTACAGGAGTAAAGGCATTTGCCTTGGGATTCGGCTTGAACGACGGGGCGGGCGCGACCGGGGACACCGTAGTGGTAGTGTGCGTGGCGACGGTGAGCACGTGAATTTTGGCGGCGTGCACGCCGGTAAGGAGTTTGAACAGTGGGGTCATAGCAATGGGGGGAGAAGATATCCCGATGATTGCGGACGCGCTCAACTGTGGGCGCGTGAATTGTGATGCAGAGTAGAGACGCGCTCCCCGCGCGCCTGCTTAATGAATATCTCCGCCACGCTCAGCCCGCCCCGCCGCCGCGCCCGCTATTATCTCTTCGTCCGCCGCGCCAGGCAGCCCTGCGATATACCGCCCCTGCGATCTCCCGCGCCGCTCCTCCTCACCGCCCGGCCCAAGGCCGGACGGTTTCCCGCACTTCTTGCGCCGCTGCTTGTACGTCGGGCTGCCCTCGACAGCGAGAACATCGCAAAGAACGGTGTAGGCGTCTCGTCGCCCGAGCGCTGCCGCGCGCCGGAGCGGTACGAGCTCACGGACGCATTGCGCGAGCCCGAGGCGACGCGTCGTCCATCCCGCCGAGGTCGCCCCCCTCTTCCTTGGGCCCGCCCTGGTTCAGCACGAACTGCTCGTAGAGCGACTTTTTGCCGTCGTGTACGAAGAAGAGCGCGGGCTTGCCCATGACCTGGAACACAAAGGTTTAGGGAGGTAAGCAGAGAGAAGGTAATGAGGCGCACCTGCGCCGTGGACTCTTGCCCCATCCTCTCGCGCTCGAGGTCGCGCTCCAAAGCATCGAGGAAGAGGCGGTCATACGGGACAGAGAACCTTCGACGGGGATTAGCTGGCTCGAAGGTCGCGGGGAAGGACACTCACCAGTAAAACACCTTCTGCTTCTTCTGGGTCCGGATACACTGGTACTTGAACAGCAGGTCGAGGAAGGGGGACTGCAAACGGAAAAGGTTAGCGTTCGGTGACTTGACGCGGGATGATACAAGACAGAAAGGACGAGGTCAGCAACATCACGCAGAACGCGGATCATCCGCCAGCCCCTTGGCAGGAAGCGCTAGCCAACGTGAATCCCCCTCAACTCCTCCGCAAGGCAACCCCGCGCGGAAACGCCTCGCGGGAATGGCCCGGGTAGCGGGGTAAGTGCGAAGCAAGACCGGGTCGCATGGTGCAAGTGTGACACATGGACACGAAACGCGTAGCGCAGAGGATGGACGAGTAGATAGGCAGCAGGAGAATGAAGTAAAGCATGACGACGCATAAAAGAATATATAATGGAAAAGAAGATGCGCCGTACCTTCATTCTCCAAGAACCAGATAATCCACGGCGTGGTGGCGCCCGCGTCGGTGTCGCACGGCCATCCTCGTGGTGGTGCCGGTATCGCCCATCATCTCGTTCCCCTAAAAGCAAAATCAGCTTTGGAAAGGCATAAAAATGAAAGTAGAAACGCACCAAACCGATCCTCATACGACCGCTGATCCAATTGCTCATCACGATGCCGTCCGAGTCCTCGAGGCCGTATGAGGAGAGGCCGTCGCCGATGCCGTTCTCGCCCTTCTCGAGCTCTTCGAGGAGGCGCAGACACCCGCCTCACACAGACTTCCCCGCAAACTGCCTGCCTCAGCCCCGTCACCGCGCCGGGCTGCGGGCTCCCCGCCCCACGCCCGCCCATACCCGGCGTCACCGAATCCGTCAGCGAGTACCAGTACCCCTGCCGCAGCTACTACTGCTGCGCATATTGATACGTCGCAGGGTCCGCACATCCGCCCGGCGTGGGGAAGTAGGCGGGGCCGCCTGGATATGCCTGCTGCCCGTACACGCCGCCTGAGCTCGCCCGCGCCCGCGCTCTGCGTCGGCTAGCACTGGGGGTGGTAGTTCCTGCGCGCGACTGCACGCCGTAGTCGGGCTGCTGCTGAACGGGGAGCGAGTCGGGTTGGTTCGCGTGCTGTTGATTTGCTGCTGCTGATATTATTGTTGTTGCTGCTGCGTGGGGGCGGGCGCGGGCGCTGCGTCCGTGACAACCCGTTTCTGGCTGTACTTGTCGATGAGTTTGACGATCTTCGGTATGCTGGAGCGGTGAAATTCCTATTAGCGCGATGTATATCAGTAAGCACGAAACAAAGGCAACGCGACGATAGAGAAAGGAAAGGAGGCCGCCAACGCGGGCAACACGAGCGTCAAAGACGCCTACACGCAACCACGCACTCGCAGTCCCTCGCCCGTCGTCCACCTCACGGCGGCGGAGCAGATCGCGGCGCAAGAAACGCGCGCACAAACCCAAACATAAAACCCACCTAAATCTCCTCACCATCCGCCCAATTATCCGCTTTTCTCGCGGTCAAGCGGACGCAGCGTGTTGAGTAGGCGCTCGACGTTGACCGCCTGCACAAAGGTGGCGCTTTAGCGGCAAGTTCGGCGGGGGGTCGGCTCTGGGAGGGGTTAGTGGCGCGGAAGGGGAGATAGAGAACGATAGGATAAAGAGGGGAAGGGAGAGCGAAGGGAAGCGAGGAGCAAGGGGGGTGGGAAGAAAGGGGAGGAGAGCGAGAAGGGGCATGGTAGGTAGGTCGGGAGCGAAGAGTGACATGTGCGGAAGACGGAGAGGCCGTGGTGAAGGGAGCAAAGGGGAGCGGGAAAGCGGAGAGGAGACATGCACGGAAAGAGGACAGGACGGGAAGGAGGGAGGGAGAGTGAGTGATGGCAGGCGAGAGAATGGAAGAGAGGGGACGGACGAGGGACAGGGTAGATACACGAGTGGAGTGAAGAGAACGAGGGATGAGGGAAGAGGATGAGCAAGGACGGGCGAGGAGGGAGCGGCGGGGACGCGGGAAGCGGAAGGAGGGAAATCGAAAATCGACGAAGCAAACAACGAAAGAGAAGAAAGAAACAATAGATAGAACCGCAGACCCGCCCACTCACCACATAATTGACCGGAAAAGTCCTCCCCCTCAGCTGCCCGCGCCACCAATCGCGGTACAGAACTTTGATAACGTCGCCCTTGTCGAACCCGAGCAATACAGCATAGCAAACGCGCGCACCCGCTTGCTGACCCCCGCCCAAAGACAACCTCGCGCTTTGACAGGGCGGGGGCGATTGCATTGTGTACACCATCCGACGCATAGCATCGGTATGGCGGTATACGTGCGCTGAGGAGAGATATTCGAAGGGTCGCCGGGTGACGATGCGCAGCTGGCGACACCGACGATTCGCAGTTGGGAAGCGACGACGCAGCTACTTGGAGGGAGAAGGGCACCTGATGAGATGTGTGGGCCGCGTTGAGGGTGGTAGACGGTGCTGCCGTATAACGGCTCGCACCGACATCGTCGTCGAGGACAAGGAAGTGGCGATCACGTTACCTGATGTAAGTCACTTAGGTAGAGTAATTAAAAATTCACCGCGTTGGTCCAAGCGTGTTTTATCGTCTCAAACGTCTCTGGAACTGTGCTTTTGAGGTTTCCAACTGATAAATTCCCGCGACTATAAATTTCTCGCATTCTGTCGAATTAACCTTTACAACTCTGATTCGCTACTACCCACCATGTACGCACTCCCTCCTCCCTCCCTCCCTTTAACCAGCGCTCATCTACACCCTAGCATGGCGCGGAGCCGCCGTCCGCTACCCCAGGCCTTTCGAAGCGCTGTTATACGCGCGCTTCGTCAGATGGGCATGCATAATATGTAGGTTTTCACTCACCTGTTGTCCCAGCGTCGTCCGAACTCCAGCAGCCGACTCCGTTCCTACAAACTCGACGGGCCGGGTGTG